>VFFE01009207.1:1239533-1400797 GCA_008921705.1 Burhinus oedicnemus
CAGACTGGATTCAGTGACAGGCGAGAACTGGATTCCAGATCTGGATTCAGGATTGGGATCAAAGGCATACGAACAGACAGAGTCCTCCCAGGACGCCAGCCATTGAAGAAAGAGAGCTGACCCTTTGATCCCTCAGCTTTTATACTGAGCATGAGGCAGATGGGATGGAATACCCTGTTGGTCAGTTTGGGTCCCCTGTCCTGTCCGCTCCTCCCCGCAGGGGTGACCCCTCTACGCTTTTCTGCTTCCCACCCTCCAACGGGGCAAATACCAAAGTTGGCTGCCCTTGGCTGTGACAGCAATAAGGATAAGCAAGAGCCTCTCTGCATCCCATTCCTTGGCATCAACTATAAACATGGGTCTTATCACTCCGAGAGCCAACAGTTTCTGCAGAACGTGCTGGTAATTTCAGCAGTTCGAAGAGGCCGAGCTAAAAAGTAAAGTTACTGAACAAAATTGGTCCTGTTTTACCTCAAACCAGGACAGACGGGCACTACCACTTTCTGCAGCTACGTCACAGGAGAAGGTAGAAACCCGATGAACCCTTCCCGGGAGGATGCTACCAGCAGGAGCTTCCAGAGTGTAAAGCAGAGGAACGGTTCAGGTCTGAACACAGCTGGAACTTTGCTTTCGATGCCTGCTGAGAGAGTGAGGTCTTCCTGGGCATGCGCAGCACAGTCACCGGGGCTGGGTGGTATGGACAGGGGAGCTGAGAGGGCCAGCACCAGAGGAGTTTAAAGTCCTATGGAGTTGAGATTCCAGTAGGATTAAGAGGCAGCTGCCTCCTACACAGGAGCTTTCAGGAACATGATTTTGGACCTACGTGCCTACATTTTCTGCTTAGGATCCGAAAACTTTTTGAATCAGCTCATGCAAGCTAAATATCCAAGGCAGCTGGTGCACTGGGGGAATAATCTGGGTAAACCTCAACAAGGGCACCTGCTCAGCTGCCTCAGCCCTGATCTCAGCAGCAGATATGTGCTAGGCTGCCTCTGAGAGCAGTTGGTAACCTCCCAACAAAGATGAGAACATGCATCTCATTTCCTGACACCATCCGCAGAAGCTCCTACCTCTGCACTTCCACCACTGCGAGCCCTCGGCAGCTGATCATAAACAGTTCCACGTGTCGGGGAAAGAGAAAAACATAAGTAACCGAAAATGTGCCCTGTTTGTTTTGGATCCGATTGATGAACACAATGACCATGTGATAATTCCAACCATGTGTCAACTACTTAGGTTTCACATCTCTCTTCCAGCTTTCTCTGAATGTCTTGTTGTTTCTGTGCTGCTAAGAAGAAGCTGCATCTAAAGGTGCTTCCCATGGAAAGGCCGGGTTCCTCCACCAGCACTGGTTTCCTACATGGAGGCAGGTGTGGAGGGGAGGGCAGAAACGACGAAGGAGTAAAGTTGTGTTCATGTGGGCTGGGAGAGCAGATTCCCACAGTATGGTGGGGGAAGGCCATGGAAGTGCTCAGGGACCTCAGCTTTTGCTAGTTTTAATTTATGGCATCTGGAAACTTAGCGCTCTTGGAAATATTACTGTTCCTGTTCCACAGAAAGGAGAACTGAAACACTAAGGAAGTGCTGGAAATCATCGCTGAGATCTCTTTTTACATATTTATTGTTTCCTCGAAGTCACGAGACCCCAGAGGGGACACTTTTTCTCATCAGTTTATTTTTCTCTAGTAATGTTTGGCTTAGAAAGGCTGTCGTGTGTCTATTTTGGTGGTGCTGATCCGCCTCTGCATTACCAGTATTCCGAGATGGTTGTGTGTACTGAGTGGCTTCTAATCCCATGGATGGTGATGGAAGTGCTAATTGGTGAAAATGCATCTTGAGTATCTCAAAATAAGCAACCGCGACCGAAAGCTAGCGTGTGTTCTTGTGAGCGTGGGCTGCCAACTTTTTTTTCATGGGAACCTCATATATAAAAAGAAGAAATAATATTTGCCCGCATCCCAGCAGGTTTCCCTGCTTTGAGAGCGGTGCTTAGAAGTTCCTTGGAGACTTTGCAGAAGGCTCCTCCGTGAAAGCAAAGTACAAGGCACCTTTTAAGGCAGGTCAATGGAGAGCTGCAGTCAAAATTAGAGCTCTGCAGTTTCCAGCCATATAAATATTTGTGATAGTGCAAATATTTTCTTCTTCCCATCTGGGTGAAATCCTAGCTTCAAAGCTTTGGGGTTTTTTAGTGCTAAACAAGGGATCCCAAAATAGCCTCGTGGTCAGAGCATTTACACGGGCGGTAAGTTCTTGCTCTGATTCCTAAACGCAGAGTTGAACCCGGACTCTCATGCCAGGGAGGTGCCTGCACAGCGGACTGCTGGCCGCACGGGAAGATGTTTCCCTTTTTTTTCCGCTCTGTCAAACTTTTCTCGACGAGCCTTTTGCTGGAGCCGGGTACCACTTTTCAGGAAATGTTTCGGTTTTATTGAACCGCTGCTTTGTCAAAATTTCCCAAGCAGTTCTAGTGGCAACCGCCAGCCTAAAATAGAAAAAAAAATATTTTATTTTAACAAGTAAGTCTTTCATTTTTTCTTATAATGGTGCAGTTGCAATTTATAAATGTAAATCTCTTCGGTCTGATCTCTTGGGCACCTCTGTTAGGGGATGTGCTCCTCTCCATTCTCATCCTGAACTGCCATCTAGCTGCAGCCCTTGGGCTTGCTCCTTCGCCTAGTCTCAACCCATTTCTGCTCTGCAAACCATGGCCTTGAGCTGAGCGCTAATAAAAGTGTGTCCCGGCTCCAGCGTCACCTTTCCTGACGGAAGCAGGTCTCTCCCCTGCACAGCAAGGGGCTGACCCCTCAGGGCGGTGGGGCCGGTGCCATTTTGCGGGGGCAGACCTTGGGTGGTGGGGAGCCCTGCGCAGGTGTGTGTCTGCACCCACACTCATAGAATCACCCAGGTTGGAAGGGACCTTTAAGATCATCCAGTCCAACCATCAACCCAACACTGTCAAACCCACCACTAACCCATGTCCCTCAGCACCACGTCTGCCCGGCTTTCAAATACCTCCAGGGATGGCGACTCCACCACTTCCCTGGGCAGCCTGCTCCAATGCTTGACGACCCTCTCTGTGAAAGAAATTTTTCCTAATATCCAATCTAAACCTCCCCTGGTGCAACCTGAGGCCATTTCCCCTCGTCCTATCGCTTGTTCCTTGGGAGAAGAGACCGACCCCCACCTCTCTACAACCTCCTCTCAGGTAGTTGTAGAGAGCGAGAAGGTCTCCCCTCAGCCTCCTCTTCTCCAGGCTGAACAACCCCAGGTCCCTCAGCCGCTCCTCACAAGACTTGTGCTCCAGACCCCTCACCAGCTTCGCTGCCCTTCTCTGGACACGCTCCAGCACCTCAATGTCTTGCTTGGAGTGAGGGGCCCAAAACTGAACACAGGATTTGAGGTGGAGCCTCACCTGTGCCGAGTCCAGGGGGACGATCACTGCCCCAGTCCTGCTGGCCACATTATAGCTGATACAAGCCAGGATGCTGTTGACCTTCTTGGCCACCTGGGCACACTGCTGGCTCATATTCAGCCGGCTGTTGACCAACACCCCCAGGTCCTTTTCTGCCAGGCAGCTTTCCAGCCACTCTTCCCCAAGCCTGTAGCGCTGCATGGGGTTGGTGTGACCCAAGTGCAGGACCTGGCACTTGGCCTTGTTGAACCTCACACCATTGGCTTTGGCCCATCCATCCAGCCTGTCCGGATCCCTCTGTAGGCCCATCCTACCCTCAAGCAGGTCGATGCTCCCACCCATCTTGGTGTCATCTGCAAACTTACTGAGGGCGCACTCCATCCCCTCATCCAGGTCGTTGATAACGACATTAAACAGAACCAGCCCCAGTCCCGAGCCCTGGGGAACACCACTGGTGACCGGCCACCAACTGGATCTAACTCCATTCACCACCACGCTTTGGGCCCGGCCTTTCCAGCCAGTTTTTGACCCAGCTTGTCCACGCCGTGAGCAGCCAGTTCCTCCCGCCCACAGCTAGGAGGAGGTGGGCTACTGCACACGCACCTTTTATTTGCCCATTTCGGGCTAACAGGCGGGGCCGGCGGCCGTGCCTTTATCGACGGTCCCTCCGTCCCTCTTCGCCCCGCGCTCGGCGCGGCACTTCCGCGACGCTCCCCGGGGGAAATCCCGCCCGCCTTCTCGCGAGAGCGGGCGGCTCTCCCGGCTCCCGGCATGCCCCGCTCTTCCTCTTTCCCGCCGCCGCCCTGAGGTGAGGCAGCCATGGCGGGCGGGGAGCCGGCCCCATCCCTGTCCATCCCGCCCAGGGCGCCCCGGGGAGGCGCTGAGGGGGCGAGGGCTCGGTCCGTCTCGCCGGACGCCCTCGGTATTTGCCGGGGGAGGGCGGGCAGGGGGTGGAGGTGGCGGAGCTGGGGGGATGGCTGGCGGGTGTGAGGTGGAAGCAGGGCCTAGTGAGAGGCCGTGGCTGCGGTGATGACTCTCTTAGGACACCTTTGGATTTAATTGTGAAAAGAAAGCGTAATTTCTGAGCAGCTCCTTCGGTAAAGCGAGCAATCCGAATTCGGTGTGTTTATGTTAGAAGCTTAATATGTGGGGTTTTTTATTTGCTTTTTTGCAGTTAAGCTCCAAAAATGGTGCGCTACTCTCTGGATCCGGAGAACCCCACGAAATGTGAGTTGTTGGTTTTTTTCGTGCTCCTTCGCGTAGGATTTCAGCGAAACCATTGAGGCTTTAATTCCAAAAGTTGGTTTATTCTCTCCGCAGCATGCAAGTCCCGGGGGTCCAACCTGCGAGTGCATTTCAAGGTAGGCAGCGGGTGCGTAGTAACAAACGCAAGTTCATTTGGTTCTGGCGGTTTTTTTGTTGGTTTTCTGCTTTGAGGGAAGTGGCTTTTTTATTTTCCTGTGTCATTGCACAGTTACTTCAGCGTGTTAGTGCAGGTCGTGGCCTGTGTTTGCTATAGCTGCTTGTGGTGGTTTCCATCCACAGGATCACACGCGAGACGGTGCGTCCTAACACAGGTAATAAAATACAGCAGGAAAACAGTTGCAGTGAGTTTAGCAGGAGGAATTGGGCTAGTGTTGGATGAGAGATTTGTTTCATTTGTCTCACTCTGTCTTTTTGGTTTTTTTTGGAAAAGAACGTGGTGCAGGTTTGATCGTGCTGCTGGCCGAGAAGTGGGGTGGGAGAGGCCAGAGGTTCCTCTGGAAAAGGTTTTGGGGGGGCAGCGAGTTGGGGACACGTTCGAGTTAACCACAAAACTGAAGCTGGGCAGAAGCTGTTCTGCGCAGTGTTGTATAGTGCAGGTGAAAACAGGTTTCCCTTATTTCGGTTTCTCTTTCACTGTGGTCAGGCAGGATTATAGTTGCTCTCCGGCTTTCGTGTTTAGTGCGTTTTCTTAGGCACTGACGCTTTATCCTTGATTTTTCTTTCTGAGCCTTTTTCTCTCTCCCGTTCATAATTCCCTGACAGAGATAATTACCTTGTAGCTCGTTTACGTAGCTTGTTTTCTCATCGCTTCCTCTGAGGTGCCATATTTGACATTTTAGTAGGAATTTATCCTTCAGGCTTCTGCTTTTTTGGATCAGTGGCCAAAAAGGAGCTGCGAGAAGTGTAAATGTTCAAATTTTAGTTTTGCTGGTTGGAAAAATCTAGCTATTAGGTTAAAAACAATAAAGACGTGCCAGGGCTGCAGATCCAGTAATGGAAGTCGTACCAAGGATTAGAACAGCGGGTAACAAAAAAATAAAGCGTTGTGAATTATTTTTCACTTTTTAGTTTGTTTTTGTTTTTTTTTTTTTTTTTGTGGTGTGTGAGGTCTTCTTTTAAACTCAGTTTGTAGCAAAAAGAATAGGATCCAGGAAAGGGAGAGAAGTGGTTTTTTTCCCATTGTAACTTGGAAAGATCTGTTAAGAGGAACTTTGCTTTGTGTTGCTAGAACACTCGTGAGACCGCCCAGGCCATCAAGGGCATGCACATCCGCAAGGCCACCAAGTACCTGAAGGACGTCACCCTGAAGAAACAATGCGTTCCCTTCCGGCGCTACAACGGGGGAGTCGGGAGATGCGCCCAGGTGAGGTGGGGGATGGAAAGGTGGGAAAGGAGGCGCTTCGGCTGTGGCTGGTGAGAGAAGAGAGGAACGATGGTGCTGAGACTGCGTGGAGAATAGTCTGTTGTTGTTCATGATAATTTTATATATAAACTTAAGGGAGGGAAAAGCGTTATTTCTAATTCCAGTACAGCAAGCGTTGCGTCTGCTTGCAGTGTCAATTAATTGATCGAATTAATTATTTTGGTGTGCAATCTTAATAAAAGGGGATGTAATGGCAAGTTAATGGTGCGTAAAGGGTAAGTTACGTCATACCAGGATAAAAACGGATCTCTCCTTTTCTTCCAGGCCAAGCAGTGGGGCTGGACGCAGGGACGCTGGCCCAAGAAAAGCGCGGAGTTCTTGCTGCACATGCTCAAAAACGCGGAGAGCAATGCTGAGCTCAAGGTAGGCCACGTGGATGTCATTAAACGCGCGGTGCTTGCGTCACGCTCCTGAACTCGGCGGCAGGATAAGGCCTGCTTTGTGCGTGCGACTGAATTGTATAGAGGCATTGGCGTACTGTTCGTTTGAATTAGGCTGCCTGCATTTTCCAGATTAAACTGTGAGTCCTAATTTTTTTGCACATGCAAAATAATGCGAGTAATAATTTTTCACACACAGTTTGTGCATGGTTATTGACTGTTTAGGGTAAGTGTGGTTTAGCTCTTAAAACCTACAAAACTGCAAAATCGGTGGACTCTTGGTCAATTTCTGTGTTTGTAATATACTCAGCGCTTAATTTGGTCACTTTGATGGCAGTGATGACTATCTTAGGACACCTTTGGAATAACCATGAAAAAATAATACTGTTTCTGAGCCATCAGCATCATTGTAAGTTCATTGTGACGTGTAGAAGGGTGCTCAGTGTTTTTCTGACTTCAGCTGGTGCTGACTTGGTAAATACTCAGTTTTGTGGCACTGCCGAGTTCAGCTGTTTTATTTGCCAGCACTTATGTGGAGATTATTTATTTGAAGAGAGAAGCAAGTCATAAATTTTATCTTTTCCCCCCTCGCAGGGCCTTGACGTGGATTCTCTGGTGATTGAGCACATCCAGGTCAACAAGGCTCCCAAAATGCGCCGGCGCACCTACCGAGCGCACGGTCGGATCAATCCCTACATGAGCTCCCCCTGCCACATCGAGATGATCCTCACCGAGAAGGAGCAGATCGTTCCCAAGCCAGAGGAAGAAGTTGCTCAAAAGAAAAAGGTACCCGGCGGCGTATCCTTCGTCCTCCTCGGTGTCGCTGTCGCGAGATCCGAGTGCCGGTGCTCTGCAGACAGAGGGGTTGCTGTGATGACTATCTTAGGACACCTTTGGAACAGCCATGAAAAAAAATATAAGTTCTTTCTGAGCAACCTCACTATTTATTGTAAATGCAGCGTTGGGAGCTGAGCGAGGCGCCTCCCGGGGGTTGGTACCGCCGCACAGGGACGGTTTGTTCGTCCTCCCCCAGAGAAGGGCAGCTCCTTGCAGAGCCCTGGCTGGCGAGAACGACGGCGTATTTGGGCCGTTCGGTGTTTCGGTAAAATTGAAGTGGAGTTGACAGCCTGTAAGCAGTGTTGTACTTGTAAGGACACTTAATTACGTGCAGGTGCGATTAGTGGAATGTTGTGTAAACAGGTGAAGACATTTTTAACAATCCTCAAGTCAAAGGATGACCGTAAACTTGTACGATGTTTTGGGAAGGTGTGGACTCGCGCCGTTTTCTCACTTCTGTGTTTTGTTTTCCAGATTTCCCAAAAGAAGCTGAAGAAGCAAAAGCTCATGGCTCGGGAGTAAATCTGACGCTGCAGATGTACATAAATAAAATTAAAAAGTTAAGAGTTATTGTGTGCGCTTCTTTGCTCTTCCAAGGCTTTACGCGGGGCCCAGTGGCTCTGCTGGCGTGTGCAGAGCGCTGCCGCCCAAACTGTGTCACTCGGCCGGGAGGATGCTGATGACGTAAGATGTTATTAATCTGCAAAACGAGAGAAGTTGAAGCAAACGCTGGTGTTTGTTTCCCCCACCCCGCGCTGTCTGTGCCTGGGCACCGGCCAGCAGCAGCTCTGCGCCCCCCGTTCGCTCCGTCGCCGACATAAAACCTTCTGAACTTTTATTTAATTTTTTTATTATTATTTCCACGTATTCACGGTATTCTTGAGGTAATGGTGGGGGGGGCGGGCCCGCGGGGGCGGGGCGTGGTCCACGTGACGCGCACACCCCTTTCTCCCATTGGCAGCGAGTCGGCGGCGCGCGTCAGCCGGAAGCGCCGGCTCCGTTTCCGGTGCGGCGGGGGAGGCTGCGGTAGCCGGTAACGGCTGCGGGTCGCTGCCGGGTGAGGTGAGTGCGGGGCGGGCGGCGGGGCCGGGGCTGCGGCCCCGGGGGTCCCTTCGTGGTCTGCCAGCCCTTCTGCCTGCCTGGGGCCGGCCCGGCCCGGCCGCTCGCTCCCGTCTCTGCGGCTCCGTTAACCGGGGGCGGGCGGGGCGAATCCCGGAATGTGGCAGCTCGGGCCGAGCTGTGGAGCTCTTCGGTTTGAACGCGCGTTTGCGGGGAAATTTACCGTTTTGGAAGATCTTTGAGCTCCAGCCGTGATGTCGGTACCGAAGGGAGGAGGAACGCCGCCGGTCACCGTACAGCGGGCAGGCTGGCCGGGCGTGTGGGGAGCGCGGGGCCTGAACGCCGCCCTGCGAAACCAAACCAAACACAGCGTGGGGTTGTTTTGGTTTTTGGGTTTTTTTGTGAAACAAAAGCTTGTGTCACAAAGAAACGCTTGATCTTACAATGGATCACTCGCTTTTTTTTTTTTGCTGTATTTTGTTTGCGAGGTTTTTGTGTTGTGGTTGCCCTCCCCAAATTAATTACCTGCTAATCAGCCAACGGAGCATCACCGGACCACAGAAGAAAGGCGTGAAGGCTGGTTAAACGTGTCGGGGTCGGTGTTGGGCTCCCCCCGACTCGCTTTTGCCTCTGGCAGAGGCACGACCTGGTTTTCCGTCTGGAATCTTGAGAGTGGCCGTGGTGGGGTGTTTCCTCCCGCCACCTGCCTCAGCGAAGGGACGAATCCACAACGTCTTCCTGAAAATTCAGTTCTGGAGGAGAGAGAGTACAGGAATTGGCTTTTTGAACGGGCTTTAATGGATTACCACATTCGCGTTGTCTCCATTTAAGATGCGTCTCTTACTTCAGAGCCTGTAATACGACATTTGAAGTGGCCAAAGCACTCAACGGGAAATTGGTTCCCGTTGTTCCACCAGGGCCCTGGGGCGAAAAATCTTTAGGATAGCTTGAAAAAAAAAAAAAGAAAAGAAACTCTGATTCCAGACAAAGCATGCCCATCTGCCTTTTCATCTTCCATCCTGGAAAGCTTTCGTTTTGCTCCTTTGTGTGAGAATTTGGATGTCAGCAGCCCGGAAAGGAGGAAGGTGAAGGGCAAAGCTGCGCCCGTGCAGCTGAGCGTATCTAATATATCGCTCATCAGCACCAAAAGCGCCAGCTCTGATCCTAACTAACTGCTTCCTCTCCCAGTTGTACCTTTCTGCTCCTGCGCTTTGGCTTTCTGCTGTTTTCATCGCAGGCTGCTGGTTTTGAAGACTTCTTCCTGCTTTTGGGAGAGAGGGAAGGATTAATTTTCTAATAGTTTGGCCAATCGTATGGGATTGGTGTGGGATGAAGGGATTCCTCCTGTGCAGGAGCAAGGCAGTAACCCATATTCTCCTTTTCTCAAAGCCTGACGAGGATTTTCTTTCCCCTCCTCCCACTGACCTGCCCTTCGGTGGCAGCAAGGCACTAGATGGATTGGAGTCCTGCCGTTTAATTTCACTTTAAATAAAAAGGGAATGGGAAAACCAAACCTTTTTGACCCTCTGCTGTAATACAGTAAGAACTGGGCTAATATCTGCCGCTCTCTGCTTAAACTTCTTGTGTGGTTTAAGCAAAAACTTTTATTTTCTGAATTTCTTTTTCTAAGTTCCAGTTGTTGGAATGATGAATTAATGCAAACTCTACTCCTTTTTAGTTAAAATGTCAAGAATGTTTCTGTTATTGTTGTTGAGGACTTTATAACATTGGAATGTAGAGCCTTTTTGGAAACTTCAACAGTTAATCTATTATTAAAGAATCTTTTACATTTGAATATCAGCTACAACCCTTATTGATTATTTAAGACTGTTTTCTTAGCTCATGGCATACAAACACTGTCATCTTAAGTTGTTTTTTTTCCCCTCGCCAGCTTTGTCGCAGAACAAGAGGAAGCCATGGTGTGCATTCCTTGTATCGTCATTCCGGTTCTCCTCTGGGTCTACAAGAAATTCCTTGAACCCTACATCTATCCCGTTATCGCACCTTTCATTAAGCGTGTCTGGCCCAAGAGAGCTGTGGAAGAAACAACAGCCCCAAAGCAAGGTCAAGGAGGCAGCGCTGGAAATCCACGGGCACCTTCAGCCACGAAAAGAGATCAGGAGGATGAGTCTGGAATTTATAAAGTAAGATTAACGCATTTAGCTAACGAGGGAAACTCAGATAAAGCACCCAGGAATAGTTCAGGGTGGGCACCACAAAAAAGTAAATAATTGGGTGTTTTTACAGATGTTTTTGTGTGGCTATTTTCTTATGAAAGGGAGTTAACAGTACTGAGCCAGCTAGAAATAGTTGCTTCAAGACAGTTTCTGGTAGGTCTTGGAAGGACGGGAATTGCACCTGTTTTCTGAAACAGCTTAGTTTTTGGGGTTTTGATTGTTTGTTTTTTTTTTTTTTAATAACTGGCTATTCTGGTATATTGGTACACGACACCAGATGCATGAAGCAGAATTAAAAAAAAAACCCAACTGCTCTTCAGCTAGCTCTGCCACTCATAATGGGGGAAGATGTTATTATTTATCTCTTCTAACAAAATGCAAAGATTTGTGTACGTTGTCTCTGCCCCTGCTTCCTCCCTGCCAAGCAATAATTATGTGTAACTCTAAAAGAGACATCACCCCTTTGGTTCTTGCTGCAGATTTCTTCATAGATCTTCACTGGCCTTGCTTCTAAAAGCCATTTTCATCACCAGCTGTTACTGTTCTGGGTGTGGAGTCCTTCTTTTTGACATGCCGTTAACGATGCTGTCTTTTATTTGCAGTTTGAAAGCAACGGGGTTGCAAACGGAATTGCCGCAAAGAGATCCGCAGAGGTTTCTGACAAGAAAACAGATTAAAGAAATTCATTCCTAAGGATTTTACTCCCTTGTGTCCAATATGAACTGGTGATATTTCTCTCACTTTGAGACTTTTTTCTTTGCACATTTTAGCTGAATAAAAACCCTTATCGCTTACAGGAGAGGGTCTCTTTTGCCACTAAAATGGCAACTAGCACATTTCTTAATTTAAAATGTTTGAAAACTGAAGTTCTTTATTTTCCTCACTGGAACTACTTTTCATCTATAATCTATTTGGTGTGATTAGAGTTTAGGTTAAATAACTTATGAATAAATCTAGCTTTGGAAGGTAAATGTACCTTAGCATCTTAGTTTCACGAACTGCTAGTGCAATACTTCAGGCTTTCACCTTAAAAGCTATAGCTGTTCTTGACCTTGCAAAAGAACTATGAATTGCAGTGCGGCAGCATAAGCATCATGGTTAAATTATGAAAAGTTTAGATTTTTCATGTCAAATCTGTGGATGAGTTAAAGTAGTTAGCTATATGCAAAATTTTCTTGGCTTACTAAAAGCAGAAAGTCTTGCTTTGATACTTCAGTTAATTATTTTCCTTGAAGCATTCTGCCTTTCTTTCCTGAAGAGGAGCAGCAGTGGCATGATGCAAGAGAATCGTTGCTTTATATTCTGTTGCAGTGGTTTAAAATGGTGCAGTCTTTAAGAAAAAGAAAAAAAAAAAACCAAACAAAAAAACCCCAGCTAAAATCTCTTTAACATGCTGTGTAATTTGAATTACAATAAACCAGGATTTTACTTAAAAATAAGTTGCTTCGTACAATTGTTCTTAGGCTCCTGGGCTATAAACATCTAAAGTGGTAACAAAATGTTTGAAAACCTGTAGATGGGCTGCAGGCAGGATGAGCTCGTAAAACTACTGACTTTGTGATAAAGAAAGTGAGCTCGGCAAGAGAAGAAAGTGAGCGTTGGCTCCTCCTCCTGGGAAGATGCATTCCAGTATTGACTTGCATCCCAACATGGTAGTGCAGTTATGTTAGATGTGCCTGCGCTTAGTAAGGAACAGAAGTGATAATTCCTGCTTTGTCCCCTCTGCCAAACCAGAGCGCTCTTTAGAAGATTTAAAACAAAAGCATTCCAGCAATTTTGGATTATTTAGGATTTATCATTTTCCCAAAACTCCTACCTAAGGTGTGCCTACAAAGGCATACCTTTTCATATATGCAGTCGAACTGTCACTGAGGTCCAGTCTTGTTCTTGCGACTGTGTTTTCTCCGAACGGATAATTAATTATTCCAAAGACTTGTTTGATGCCCGTCAAATGCATCTGGTGAGCCGTATTGTTTCCTACCACTGCCTGGTTTTGTCAGGTCTTGTGTGAATTGATCTGCAATGTTCACAGTCCTTGTTGCTGCAACCATTACTTCTGTAATGAGTTGAATCACAGAAAACTCCGTGTAAGATGTTGCCTAATAATACTGTTTGCTCTCCCTTAATGAGCTAGTCTATTAGGAAGTTAATTTGGTATTGCTGTTTAATCAGCTTTTGCATCATCCGTGAAACATAATCTCCCATCTGATCAGCATATCACAGATGTAGCTTTCTCCTAGACTAGTTCTGATATTAAAACCTGGTTTTATTATTCTGAGCATGCACTCATGGTATAATTCATACAATAAAAGATAACAATACTAACTGTGCACTCCTCTAACTTCTCAAAGATATTCTTGTATGGATCATGTAGTAGAAAAGACAGGGATTGGGAAGCGGAAGCGAGGGAAAGAGGCCACACTAGTTTCCAATCATTTTTGTCCTCCTGTCTTAGGATATTTTGCCCCTATTATTGCAACAAATCAAAACTTCAGCTGGTAAAAGGTGGCTGTAATGTTGGCTGTGGTGGATTGGGTTTTCTAAACCTCACCCAAAACAATAAATTCCTCTGCTACAACCGGTGTCAAAGTTTGTGCTCTAAGTCTGAAAGCTGGCAACTTCTAAGAGTCTGTAATCACCTTGCAACGAGAAAGGAGTAAACCGCCTGAGAAAGTCACTCCAGAACTGAGGTCGTGCACAGTGTCTTTCACGTGGCTGTAGAAATGAAGATGCGTTGCAGGTGCGCAGCTGAACACGAGTATGTGTTCTTCCATTGTAAGCAGTGCTGAAAAGGTTGTCCCTTCGGCTGTGCTTCCTGTCCCGGGGCAGGTAACCTCAGCCACTGGTTTAAAATGTTGGGTATCTCAAAAAACAGGCCAAAGTTTTGGAGTAATATATTCACCTCCAACAGCTGTGACCATGACAAAAAGTAGAGCAAGAGCTGTACCGGGGCTCCTTTAATTCATAAATGTAAATGTATGCAGTCAATTTATAAAGTGTGCATAATTAATTATTTTGAGTTATTTAGGATATTATTATACAAGGAAGTGCACCGGACAGTAACACGGAAAAGAAACTGTACAGTAAATGAGACTGCAGGCTGAAGTAGGCTTCTAGCTGTGCGCCAGCACCGTATTTAAATGCCAGGCCTACTGAAAAGACTGCAAAAAGCAAAATAGGCAGATAATGCAAGTAAAATTACACTGTTTGTGCTTTCTGGAATCGTGTTTCAGTACTTTTATTAGCTGCAGTTAAACACTAACATGAGTAGTCTACATCACAAAACTTTCCTGAATGAGGCACTTCACTGGAAGTCCTGGCAGGAGATTTGTGTTGCAACTCTCGTGTTCCTGTTGTGTTGTGAATAGCAGAAAATCGGTTGAAAGCAAAGGAACTGCCTGAGCCTGGACAGGGGTGCAGGAGATCTTGTGCTGAGATGCAAAGAAGTGCACAAAGCCTTGTTTAAGAAAAATAAGTAGACAGAAACGAAGGCGAGCCTAACGTGAGAGAATAACATATATCAAGTAGATTTAATTTAACTGGGAAAATTTCCATATGTTTGTTACTCAATAAAAGCAAGATTTGCAAAAGGGTTTAGGCACCTAATGATGGCAGGTGGACATCTACTAGAATTTATTACAGCAAGTAGCAGCTTCATTTATACTGAAGACAGAAAATTGCATCTTTAGGGACCAAAGTACTTCTGCAAATCTAGTCCTAAGATCTTCAGCATTAAAGCTGCCTGGTTTTATTTAAATACTATTGAGGAAGAATCAAGAAATCAACCAATATTTGAAAATATTTCAAAAAATATTCAAATAAACAAATTTAAAGTATTTTTTCTTTATGAGAAGGTCTAAATGTGACACGGTACCTTCCATGTGTTAGTTTGGACAGGTAGCTGGGTGCCAAGGACTTAAAATAAACTTAAGTGAAATACACCTTCAAAATACTGCAAGTATGTGCAAAAAATTCTTAAATAAAAGTTCAGAAGGTTTTATGTTGCCAAGTATTTTGATGGGCCTGATTCTGCAAGCAAAGGAAATTCTGGCAGGTTAAATTGAACATGATCAGCCTCTACGGATATCTAAACTAGCAATGAATTCTGTGCAAAATGATCTTTATTCAGATGTGTTCATAAAACACAGTTAAATTCTGTCCACAAAGCTGACCTAATGACAATAATACAATATGCTGATATTACCCAAATGTAGCAATAACGCTCCAGCCTTCTGGGAGCTGCTGGGCATGTTGCTAAGGTTCAATCCGTAGAGTCATTCCATCTTGATTTCTGTACAACGCAGAACATCATTACTGCTGAAAGAACAGTCTTTTCAGAGGCTGCGGGTAAAGGAAATGAAGAGAAATTTAATTTACACTTCAGATTAACTAAATCTGCCTTCAATGGGAACTAATTCTGTTTCATTAAACCAACTAATACATGAAAGAACGGATTATCTTCCTTGTGCAGTTTTCTGCTTGTTAAAACACGCTCAATGAACCAAATTGTATTTTGGGTTTTGGAGACTGTCATTATTTTTATAGTGAACCTGACTGTGGTAGTTTAATTGAAATGGTCTCGAGACCACCTTTGCCACAGTGATTCTCTTGCTTGAGAAATGTTTTTAGATCCTAGTGCTGTATCTTTCTTTCCTTGTTGTGTTTGGAACATGAATTATTTGAAATGTTGTGAATAGACGTATTTAAACGTCGATAGATGTAGCAATACTTGTATTTTGCATGAGGATTGTTTTTCAATTCCTTTTTTGCACACACAGTCCTGCCTCTTTTATAGCCCCTCTGTTGACCATGCCCCATTTTTATTGCTGTAGTGGTCCGATCAAACATTGTGTGAACTAAAGAGGCCAAACCCTATGCCAGTATTTTTGCTTTTATGTGGCAATGTATATGAAGTGGTTAGTCCTCACCTTTGCACTTGTGTTGTTTGCATATGCCCTATTTGCTCGCCCAGCCTGTTTACGGGTACGTGTAAGAGACAGGCTGCCTATTTAGTGTCACACACTGCGGTAATGAGATTACGCTCAGGATTAATTATATTGGGAAGGGTTTCCCTTTCAAAGGAACCATTGGGTACTTACAGAACCACATACCCATGGCACAAAAAGCACCTCAGAGATGGACATAGGAGGCTAGCAGAGGCAGAAACAATGAGTTAGAATCATAAAATCATAGAATCACCCAGGTTGGAAGGGACCTTTAAGATCATTGGGTCCAACCATCAACCTAACACTGCCAAAACCACCATTAAACCATGTCCCTCAGCACCACGTCTGCCCGGCTTTTAAATACCTCCAGGGATGGCGATTCCACCACTTCCCTGGGCAGCCTGCTCCAATGCTTGATAACCCTTTCTGTGAAGAAATTTTTCCTAATATCCAATCTAAACCTCCCCTGGTGCAACCTGAGGCCGTTTCCTCTTGTCCTATCGCCTGTTACTTGGGAGAAGAGACCGACCCCCACCTGGCTACAGCCTCCTCTCAGGCAGTTGCAGAGAGCAAGAAGGTCTCCCCTCAGCCTCCTCTTCTCCAGGCTGAACAACCCCAGTTCCCTCAGCCGCTCCTCACAAGACTTGTGCTCCAGACCCCTCACCAGCTTCGCTACCCTTCTCTGGACACGCTCCAGCACCTCAGTGTCTTTCCTGTGAGGGGCCCAAAACTGAACACAGGATTCGAGGTGGGGCCTCAGCAGTGCCGAGTCCAGAGGGACGATCACTGCCCTGGTCCTAGTTAAAGCAGCCTGAGGGCAGGACCGTGCCTGCTAAATCCTCCCTCCCTCAGGTCCCCCTGACAGAAATGGCGGGCCACGGTGGGGGGGTATTGGTGAGAAGGCCGTGTCCCCTACCGCCCCGCGGGTTCTCGAGAGACGCCTCCTGCCGTAGGAAGGGCTCGCCCGGAGGATGACGACCAGCCGGTAGAAACCCGTTAGCCCGCAGAAGCCCGGATCGCCGCCGGACTACCCTTCCCGGCGTGCCCCGCGGCGGCGGCTCCCCTCAGCCCCCGCCGGCCCGTGCGCATGCGCGGCGGGAGGCGGTGGCGACGTGGACGGCTGGAGGCGGGCGGCGGTGGGTGCGCGCGTGCGCCGGGCGGGGGGCGGCGGCGGCCGGTGAGGGGAGCGGGCCGGGCCCGCCGGGGTGCCGGGCCCGCCGCGCTACCGGGGCGGCGGTACCGGCTGTTTCCTGCCGTGTAGCCTTGCGGCTCGGCGGTGCGAGCGGACGGGCGCCGCTGAGGAGGTGAGCGAGGCCTCGGCGGTACCTCCGGGCCCGAGCCGTCGCAGGGGGCTGGCGGGGCGGCCGAGGGGAGCGGGCAGCGGTCGGTGGCGGGTGGACCCGGTGGTTCCACCCCGTCCCCCCCTCCCCGGGGGCCTGCGGTGCCCTTCCAAGGCCCTCCCTGTCAGGGGCTGCGGGGGTCCCTGAGGGCACGGAGTGAGCGGTGCCGGCCGCCCCTTTCTGTCAGAACTGAACGAGGGAAGCTCATACCCGCGTTTCTTGTTTTGCGCTCTTAATGACGTTTATTATTGATGAAAAGGCTATAAAATGGCGTATTTTCCATTCTGCTTTGGCGAACCGCGGGGTTTTTGTGGTGCTCAGTGGTTGCTTGTGCAGCATAACGGGTCTGCTCAGGCTGCCTCTGCTCCCTGGCCACTTCTGCCGGTTTGTTTCCATACTTCTGAAGGACAATATTTAGCAAAAGCAGAAAATACTTTAGTTTAAAAGAGAATTGGTATCTCACCTTAATTGCCATCGGGTTTTGTCTGGTATGCTTTCATGCCAAACACTGTTTATTTCTTTTTTTTTTTATCTTTCATGCTGAGTGTAGTGAGTTTGTGAGGCCGTAATCTGATTTCTTCCACCGCGTGTACGGACGGATAACGTGCTGGGCTGCGCTTACAATCATTTGAGGTATTTGTAGGAGTAAGTAGATTGATAATATTTCCTGCATTGAGCACTTTTTTTGGGTGCAGGGGAGTGCAAAGAAGCTCCTGGGTGGTTGGGTCTGGTTTCCTAAGGCAGGCCGCTGGGTTGTGTAATCCCTCGTTTTGTCAGTTTCCAAGTAAAAACTGTTGAAGTTGCTCTGGTTGGGGTGACTTAAAAATTGTCCTTGCTCCTTAGATCGCCAGGAGCTCAGGCAGGCCTCATTCTGCTCTCTGCCTGGGCTGTTTTCTCTTTTCACATTGCTGCTGCCGCCTCAGGAGAAGCCCATGGACCGGCCCTGGGGATGTCGGACCCTGCTTGGCACTCTCACCTGGCTGAAGCAACCGTCAGCGCCTTCTCTGCCACTCCTGTGCTGATGTTTTACTAGCACGGCATCTGCTGCTTAGTGTTTTGTGATAAATTCAGTAGAGAAGTATTTATGGCAAATTAATACTAAACTTAGACAGTTCTGGTGCTTCTGGTGGTTTTTATCAGATGAATAGGAAGATCCCAGGGTGGTTTTAACATCAGAAGATATTAAAAGTAAGAAATTCTCTTTGGTGGCTGATGAACTGTTGTCAAAGTGGACGGTGGAAGGTGATAATGATATTTATTCAAAGTGTATTCTCTAGCGTGGAAAGCCTATTGCACCTTGTAGTAATTGAGCATTTTGGCAAGTATAATTTCATTTGCAGTAGACCCTGGGGATAGGCAATATAAATCATGATGCGTAGTATAATACAAAATTAGATGTACATACAAAGCAGCTTTGGCCTTCAGTACAACATGCATTTTTTATGTTGTAGATAGATTTCTAGCTGTGGGAAGCATTTAAAGCAGATACAAATAGCTGTGTTGTAAAAATATGCATAATGCCCAATTGTGGGAATAGTACAGATGCCAAAATAATTGTATAACCTTTGAAATATATTAAAATATACCAATACGTAAAAAAAATGCAAATGTTTTAATGAGCATCGGAGCATCTTTCTGAAGCTTATAAGGTACTTGAATTTTTCTGTTTGAAACATCACTTTGGTCATTAGACAAGTTTTATTTATGTCTGTGAGTGAAATAGGGAGATACAAATACATACTTGTAACAGTAATCTTAACATCCCTTCTGTAAAGAGATACCTATACCAAGCTATTGGCTACTTAGATTATTAAATCGTGCTAGGTTTAGCACGACTTGTTATATCCAACCAAGTTGCTCATTTTAATTATGGTAGTAACAATGTATTACTATAAATTGATTTTTAGGTAGGTATACTGAGTATTTAAAAAAAAAGAGGGACAAATTAATAATCATAAAACATTTTTATATTGAACAAAATTTCCAACACTATAATCCATCATAGATTATCAGGTAGTTTGTGTGAAATTGTACTTTTGAAAACCATTGCTGCTTTTGTGGTAATAAAGGTCTCTTTTTGGCCACTGGAAGAGGAAATGGTCAAACCAGTAATACTGGTACCGATATGTAGTATATTCTTAAGCTGTAAAGTGAGGTCTCAGTATGGGTTGGGTATATACTTGATTAGCCTCGTTTTTTTAAGCTCCATATTCCATTGATATTCTTGTTTAAAGTTCTATTTGTTCTTCTCATTTTATAGTTCCAGTACAGCTGTCCTGCTAGCAGCAGGAAACTTACTGGTGAGGGCAAACAAAACCTTTAAAGAAATACCTGCCTGCTGCAAAGAGCAGAATTAGCATTTGAATTTTCACTTCTTGAAACTTTTGAAAAATGTTATATACCTGCAGTAGTTATTGAACAGGTGGAGAGAAGTTGAGCCTTTTACACAGAAATACAAGGTGTGCTTGACCCAGCCTTCCTCCCTTCTAATGGTGTTTTGCTTATCAGATTAAAGAAATTATTTCTGCATGTATTCCAGAAAACACTCGCTGTGTTTGAGTTCTGACTTTTACCTGGGATGTTGGAATGTTAAGAGTAAGGATAGAGGCAATTTTTTTTTAATTGTCTCCATGCCACCTCTCCTTCCTTCTGTAATAGGATGTATTTCTGAAACGGATGCTGTCATTCTACCCTCAAATTGGTAGGCTTGGTGCAGCAATTATTTAATAAAATGTTATGACTGGAATTAGATTAGGGGCTCAGAAGAATGATCTTTACAGTTTTTGTAGCTTTAAATTTCGTTAGTTCATGACAAATTTTAGAGGCTTTTGAACCTTCAGGGAGATTTGGTCACAAGTATTGTGTTTTAGTGTGGGAGTGTGACTAGCATCATTAAAAATGGACAAAATTAAGGAGTCCCTAACGGATCTTGTGGAATTTTATATTAATGAACTAGAGACATGTTTTGTTGCGTGTGTGAATTAGACAAGGAAGTACGTAAATGCTATAAATGCTTATGTACCTGTAAAAGTGAAATGAAAGCTCTCTGAAGTGACATCAGCTTCTTAACAGAAAGGTGTTTGTGGGCTTCACATCCTGTCAGCAAAAGCTCCTTCAAGAGGCTTAATACCTACCTGCTGTCTTGCCTCTGACAAAACGTTGTGACTGAGGGGAGAGAGGACAAATAAGCTTAATACAAATTAATTGTGTCACTTAATGGGTTTCTTGCCCCACTTAGTGGGTATGTGCTAATGTAAGAGCCAATGCATGGTGGATAGAAATACGATAGTTTTGGGGTTTAGGTCTTCAAAACAAGATGATAATTTGCCACAAACATATATTTGTTTATTGGTGTCCAGTGCCATAATGTAACATCTTCATGTTTTTTAGAGCACTGTGTATAAGGTGTTTTCGTTCTGAGGCAAAAGGTTGGAGCGGTAAGAAGGAATGGTGTTTTTATGTCAAGCCTTTTTGGATCTTTTTAGAGAAAGGCAGTTTGAGCAAGGGGTTTTTTGCCTATGAGTCAGTAGTTCCAGTTCAGGACAAGGCTGCGAAGGTGACTAGTAGTTCATCTGAAATAAGCTATTTTGAGATTAGTAAACAGGCTAGTGATCAAAATTAGTGGATTTGATCACCACAACACTAACCTGTTGGTTGGTGATTATAAAGAATGAAAGAAAATGTGTGTTACGTTCCTGAGGTAGCACTGAGAAAAAACATGTAAGCCATACATCTCGGTCTCATTTACAGAATTTAGGTTTTCATTCTTCTGTCACCTCCTTTTCAGAACGTTTTATGAATAGTTGGCAAACTGTGGGATTACAGTAGAATGAACTGGCAAAGAAAGGTGATTTATAGAATCTCTTATTGAGCAGTTTGGTCAATGACCACAGTGTCTGTGCTTGCTTACATCCGATTTCTTCTGCTTGAAATAAGCTATCTAACCAAGAAGGTCTTGAAAAATCCCTCTTCACTTGTGAGTGGAACTACTGTCTTGTAGGTGGAAAGTGAAGGAAGCAGATTGTTCTCTTCAGAATTAGGTTTTTATTGATGACTGACTCCCCCGTAAAATGCGTGTGGAAGAGGAACTGGAGCAGAAAACACAGTATCGTCACTGTTTTTTTTTCAGCTGCTGTTTGCCTTCCCTTTGAGGGACCTTCTTTGCCTGCACTAAATCTATTGCGATTAATCACTTCTGCTATGTGCAAGACTCTTAAGGCTTCAGTGGAACCCGTAAGGACCATACTAATGTCACTGCAGTGCTGCTTTGTTCAGGCTCTTGCTGTGGAAGGGGAAGGCACTAGAACAAGTTATTGTCTAGGAGGACCAAAAAAGGTGCCGTTTGCTCATCCAGCAGAGTAAACAGTGGGCAAGTCAGATTAAATTATCTTGAGAGCTCCCTAAAGACTTTAAGATGTGGTTTTCTCTGTTTTTCTTGTACTTAAGCATTGCATAGAACATTTTATAATTGTGTTACGTTTCTTACTGCTGTCCAAAAGTACATCTGTCCCAAGGTATTGAACGTTAAGGAAACAAACTTTGGTACGTGGTGACTAGTTAGTGTACTGTGCTGCTGCAAAAATGTATTAAAGGATTGTAGATATAGCGGAGACTTTCATGACCTTAGATGGTAGCCATCAGCCTTGGTAGAGTCTGAAAAATAGTGGGTAGAGGAGAAATGGAGAATTTGACCAATATCTAGAAAGCTATGAAAGGTGGTATTTGCCCCTGGGGTGCAAGGATAAACCCCTTGATGGTCAACCAGGTTCTCCAGAGGAGTTCATATGTTGTATTTTTCACAAAACAGCTTTCCTGTCTCCTACTTTCCACAAAACCTTTTTTTTTTTTTTTTTTTTTTTGTGGGGTTGGGTTTTTTTGCGTGTTTGTATGTGAACACTTTCAGTTTGGAAAAATAAGGTGTGGGTAAAGGGAAATGGAGAAAGGAGTGGTCGCCAAATATGCAGTAGAAAAGGTGAGGAAAATTACAAATCAGTACAGTGAACAGTAAAATGAGCAGAAACAGCCTTTCCTGTGTAACTCATTAACTTAAAAACAGTAGGAAACGTTTTTAATTTGTAGTCATGAGGGATGCGTTTATTCTGTTCTGCAATCTCCCAAGCCACCTTGGTTAAGTGACTGGTGTATAAGAGAAGGTGAATTCTTAGTAGTGATTTGATTACATTTGATGATTGCTAGGCATTGTTGTAGCTGAAATATTTTGACTTGTTAACATGCTTGAAAAAAAAAATTATTCCAGTGCTTTTCTCTGATTAAAAATGGCAAAAATTCCTAAAATCTGAGGATTGTAAAGATTTTTTTTTTTTTTTTCCTAGAGATCACTTTTATGGGCAGGAATTCTCATTGCCGTACATTTCTGCATCATTAGTTTTGTTTAGCAAAATTTTACCAACTTAATTGGTAAACCTGAAATTCTTATACTTTTGTACCTCACTTCAGAGTATATGTGTAGTCTAATGAGTGATCTCATGGTACGAGGGAAGTATTTGTACAACTGCTTTTTATCTTTCCAGAAAGATTAAATTGCATTTCTTGGGTTTTTTTGGTTCTTTTTTCAGCCTCACTAACAGCACCAAAACTTCCCAAAACAATTCCCGAAGCAGCACAGTTGAATAAACGCTTTATATGCCAGGAAAGCTGCAAAGCCATCCTTATTAAGGGAGCTTTGCCACTTTGCTTTTCAGATCTCCAAACGCGTGCTTTGGAGAGCTAACTTAACTGTGGTTTGAATGACAAGGTCTAGTTACTGTTGGTTGGCTTCTTTGCTGGGAGTGGGCAGAAAGCAACTAGCGGGTATGTAGGTAAGAGAAAAACTGTAGTTTAGGTGCTGAAATCGAAGCTTTCTGGGTTGTACAGCATCAGCGTTCATTTCTACAGCTAAGATCTGTTAGTCCTTTTCTGGTACCTTTGGGTACCCACTTCACTTTCCTCCTGGGAAATTGTTCTGTATAGACACCATAGGTATTTCTAGCAGCAAATAATGTTAAACAATACAAAGATTCTGATTTTTAGATATATTGGGGAACCAGGTGATGCTGTTTCTTTAGGCATATGTTTTTATTTGGAACATTCCTTTCATGTCCCAAAGTGCTATGTGGTCGTTTACTGATGGACAGAAATAACATCTCTTACGTCATGAAGATTTTGTAGTCTTTGGGGTGTGATGAAACGTGGTACAGGCTTAGCGAAGCTGAGGTGGGAGGGGTGAGGATTAAAGCAGCGCATGCAAGCACTTGCTCAGATCAGCTGGGACCTATTTCGTCTGCCTTTGGTTTGACTACCTCCCTGTCAGTGAGATGGTTTGAGATATTTTGTGTGTTGCATGGAAAATAGGAACATCCCGTGTTTGGGAATAAGCTAGGACGGAGCACTGAGACTGTGACAGAAATAGGCTAGTGAATTGCAAAAGCTGATTTGCTGGGAGCAGAGAGTTGAGGGTCTTAATAAAGATGGCAAAAGAAGCAGGACTTCTGGACTACTGCACCTTTCCCTGCTCTAGTAAAGCAGGATGAAACACATTAAACAGGTATTTCCCATGAAGAAACTTGAGGGCGGCGCGGCTGCTTTCGACCACTAGCTGTGATCCTGCACATCAATATACATCTACAAGGTGTCACTTAGGTTTTTTTAGTCTGTTCTTTATTTGTGGATGCCGTATCTGTTCTTAAGTTGTGTAGGTATGTGTTGTGCAGGTATGTGTTGTGCATGATGCTTAGTGCACAAAGCATTTTATTCTTAGGTATAAATATTGTTGTAATATGAATGAGTAGACAGAATTCAAATATATTGTCTGGATGGTAAAATTTAAAAATTGGAGCTGAATAATACCTACTATTAATATATCTTCTGTTGCATGGAGAAATATATATATATTGCAGTAGTCTCATAACTGTGGGAAGTTTTATGTTAGGATTTTGTGGGACGTTTTAATGTCTAACAGATGAAAGGTGATCTGAAACCTACAGTTCTTGGATGCAAAATAGGAATCAGCTAAAAACCTCAGTGCAGCAGCTTTACTAATACTCGAATAAGCAGCATTACATCTCATACGTTCTCATCTTTGCAGTGATATTGGCTGCTTCGCTTGAAAGGAAAACAATTTGTTTTAGTTCATAAAGCAGCAACCTGTAAAGATGACCAAAGTGCTGTTGCACGTGCAAATGAAATTTTGTTAGGTTTTCAAATGTGTAATAGTATCACCTCTTCATTTATTTTTGTATGGTTGTGTTAAAGACCCAACCTAGAGACCAGATCGCAGATGGCGTGGTAAAATCATCTGCATGACCATTCTTACACTTTAAAGTACTCATTTAAAAAAAAAAAAAAAAGTATGTAATATGTGTTATTCAGGTTGTCTGCAGACTCAGCCAGACAATCATGGCAAGGATAGTTTCGGAAAGGGGAGCTGGCTATACTGGACGGATTAGCAAAATGTCAGCATTGGCAATTAAGTTACGAGACCAGTAGGAGATTTAATACTTAATGGAACTATAATTACTTGTCTAAAATTATTTAAGTAGAAGGCTTAGAGAGCATGACAAGTTTTTTCCCAAGTTCAACAATACACATACTGGACCTTGAGTTACACTTAGCTCAGACACAGCACATATGTACTGCTGAATTGCTTCTAACTTGAAGAGGGAAAATAATATTCTGGTAAACATTGTTAATAATTAATATTAAAATCTTTTAGAAGGGACAGCAAACTCAGGATTTATATCTACCCCTAGCTATTTGAGGTTGGAACGAGTCCTGATGTGCGAAATGAACTCCCTTGTGTTTGCTCTGAAGCATCTGCTGCTGCTTCATGGAGCCAAGTTCTGGGACTAAAGAGGTGTTGGGCGCAGTAGAGCGTGACACTTGCAGGCCAGGCTCTTGTTCTGGGGAGGTGTTCCCAGCTTATTTAGAAAGAAAGACTTATTATTGGTAGAGGTAATAGTACCGCAATAAACTAAATGACTTGCTAATAAATAGTGTCTGTATTTTTTTGAGCAAATAATTAGATTAATTGCTTTTCAAGAGAAGGCCTAACTTTCTTTTTTTGAATGAACCATGATTTATTTAGTGTATTTCAAGAAAAAAAAATTTTTAGATTTCATTGGTAATTTACTGCTGGGGTTGGAAATGACTTTTCTGGAGCAAAAGAGGATTTCCTATTATTTGGTGTTTCTTGTGGCTGTCCCTTTTCAGCATGTGAGGAAGCAGAATCTGTTTAACCTTATGTTCGGAAGTGATTCTAGGATCCCCTGGAGCAGCCTTTCTGTGCAGCAGGGGCCATTATGAAAATCAAGTTTAGGGAAAATCACGGGTGAGGATTTAAAACTTAAAAAATATTGTGTTGTGTTCCAAATACTGACCAACCTTTCATGTTGTCTAAAGATCTGAACCTGTACTGCCTTAACCAGCATACAGTGTTAGAGGCACAGCAGTAGTGCCTTTTAATGAGAAGCAGTTTGCAAATTTTTAAGTGGTTACATGTTTTATTTCACTGATCTTTTCAGCTAAAGGCAGCTGTTCCTAAAAGAAACATGTCTGCTATTTAATAACATGTTTGAAAATCATTTAAGGTGGTGACTGGAATGTAATATTATTTAATAGCATCTGTCTTGGAAATGTGTTGGAGATCATGGATAGCATGTAACCATCTAAGTTAAAGCATTGGGGTTAATCTGTTACTGTTGTTAAAATGCTGGGAAATTAAATGTTGATGATTTTTTTTATTTTTAATTTTTTTTTAGACATTTGTCCTGTAGGATATTAATGAACTTGTTTCCTCCATCACCTGATAGCTGGAGTTCCTCAGAAATGTCTTACTTATTTAAAGCTGGGCCTATGGCTGTTTAGGCTGTAGGAGCTGAAGGTGCTCAGGCTGCCTCATGAAGTCATCACAGAGCACTTCAGCAGGTTTTGAGGTAACATAAGTTCCTGCTGGAAGACCTTAGCTTTGTTACACCCGTTGTATGTTGTTTCTAAGTATGGTCATCTACAATAAGTATCAGGAGAACTTGCTGAGATTTTTACTTTAGCGGAGTATAGTGAATATAATGTTCTTACGAGAGGGGAAAAAACCTCCTGGAGAAAAATCTCTTTATTTTATTCCTCCAAGATTTGTTGGCTCACAAATGAGTAGAAGGAAAAGCTCTTAAAGTCCACATATCTGTTTCTAAAAGCATTTAGCTAGCAATTAGATTCTTTTGACAGATCTCAATGGCTTGATTTTTATTTCATTTAAAGAAAAAACAAAAAATCGGCTGGTGCCTTATTTTTCTGTCACTCTGAGGAGGCAGTCTGGGGGGGAAAAAAACCCCAATCTCTGCAGTTTGGAAGGAGCCAGCTGGGTGCTAGGGCACAGGGAGAGCTCACAAGGGATTCCAGCCAGCGTCTCTCTTTTGCTTGAGAGTATGGCTTTGGCCGCAGAAGTGAGCACGTTCTTGGGCAATGTGAATTTGACACTGACTCTGAAAATAGACAATAAATATTTTGCTAAAGCTTGCTTCTAAAGCACTGTTTATTTTGGAGGATTTGTTTTAATGGAATTTAATCTACTGAGATACTGCAGGAAATCTGGAAAGTATGCAGACTCTTTTCAAGAACTAGCTTGCAACCTGTTCCCATTGCTCCCGTATTTTGGGAAACTGGTTAAATGGGGGGCTTCGGGAGCTGCAGCAAGGTTTGAGAATAGCTTGTGGAGAACAAAGAGGTGTGACTTGCCTTAGGAGGATGGGCTAAGAATTTAGGGCATGGTCAGAGCGCTGGCAGGGGGAACTGGAGTTACAGGCTAAGGTGGAGGAATGTGAAGGCAGGGCTCCAGCTAGCTCTTGTTTATCTTCTCCCTTGGGTGTTCATCTTGGAGCAAGCGAGCTGCTCCTTACGTGTGCTGGAAAGCATGAGCAGGGGATGGGAACTTGAGGCAGACAGGGACTTGAACTGTCTGTACTTCAAGAAATAAAGGTTTAAATGTATGGCCTTTAAGTCATTTAAAGCTGCAGGGAGAGGACATGAGCCAAGATACGGGTCCAGGGCCAACAGCATTTTGAACCTGTGCAAACCAGGGGCTGCAGAGCTGAGATGTCCACGTGCAAGCTGAACCTTGATTCTTCTGCTTCTAAGTGATGACCCAGTGTTCTCATATATTGTGCAAACTGGTTTCTTTTCTACTTTATTCTCTAGCTTTGATATTCATTGGCTTTATTTTCAAAGGTAGCGTACACCAAGTCTTGGGCTTTTTTCTTTGAAGCGGCAAAATTTGTATTCAGGTAAGATGCGCTCATTCTGTTCTGAGTAAACATTCAACCAAAGTTCTGGAAATCCTCTTAAACTAATTACATTTTATAATCCTTTAATGCTTCTCCACAGAATTCCCTGGCACAAATTTCCGTTTTCACTGCTAGACCACTTTTAAATTTCTCCTCCTGCAGGTAGTCCCCATGACAAAAATGGGCTCCTGCAAATGCTGTAGACGCTGTCTTCAGAGCTTTTGCTAAGTGAGACATAGAGAGGTTATGAGGTGGTTGTATGTCTCTCCCCTTTGGTCGGATGTGAAGGGAGGTGGTAGAAACCAAGCTGCCTCATAAAAACCAAAGCTCCCTGGGTGCCCGATGGCAGAGCTACAGCGGTGGAGTTGTTACAAGAGCAGATAGACTGCGACAGCGTAAAGATTCTGTCTTCTAGAGCAGCTAATAGTGATGGTGGAGGATGGAGTACTACAGTGGGAGGGAAGGAGTGCGGGGTGATATTTTCACAGCCTATAGTGTCCCCTGCAAACAAATTATAGAAAATAATAAACGTTTTCTTCATTTTTGTAGGATCTCACCTTTTAAAGGCCTCTTTATTACTTAATAGTATCCTATATTCTACTCTCCATCTGCGCTGGCATTTTCTTTCTGAAATATTTGGGTACTGTGCATTCGTTCTAAATCTCAAATACAAATTCTTCAAATAGCCTCCATGATGGCTGCAAATATTGCAGCTTTTTGTTGCATCTCTTAACTTATTTTTAGCAAGTTTTCCTCATTTTTATACTGTTCTTTATTAATATTAACTGCTACTAGAATGGTCTTTTCTGGAAGCAACTGCTTCTACAAAGATGATGAGTTGAAGAGAATCAGTACTGGAGTGATTCTGGAAACAGATCCTATCTCTTTGTTGACAGCAAGGGAAGAGTTGCTGCTGAGTACTATCTTGCATCTTCTAATATAGCTATCCCTGTTTTTATGTCTTATGCCAGCTTAGGACTGAGTATTTAGGTTACACAATAATACATTGCACAGCACTTTTGTCTTGATGGGGGTGCTTTTTTTAATATAAACTTTTAAAGCTATTAGTCACAGTTATTTCTTCTCAAAAGATGGAAGATTATTGAAGCTGATATCCTGGAAAGATGTCAGATGCTTAGGAGCACTCCTGGCACATAGTTAACAGCACCGTGGTGGTTTTTTTTCTTTAATTAAATTGTTTATAAAGGTGAGAAGTGCTGATAAGCAGCATGGAGAGCTGAAATCTTCTCATTCTTCATACAGATCAAGTACAACGCAGCTAGTAATGAAAAAAGGATTTGGAGTGTGTCTTTACCAGCTTCTGTGGTGTTGCTTCAAAAAGCAGATTATTTTGCAAAGATCAGGAGGCTCATGTATGGTACCTTTCCTCACTTGATTCAGGTTATCTGTGCAGCACTGGTAACAGCTGTGCTTACTCTGACAAGGTAGGGGCTTTCAAGGAGTAGGTCATTGATGGTACGCGGGAATTAGCTGACAATAGGAGCAATTTGCCTAGTTATCTGTGCATATTCAATGGGAAAACATACTTTTGAATAGCTTGTCAACTTAACGTCCCTGTTTAAATTGTGAATTCCATGCAGCTTTCCCCACTGGTGGCAGCCTTGATGTTGATACAGCTGTGACACTGTGTTCTTGTGGAGTGTAATTTATGAAAATCCAAGCGGGATGATGACTGAAGTATATAGCACAGTAACTTTTAACTTCCTTGGATGAAGATGTTACTGTCCTAAGTTTGTTGAAAGAAAATCTTTTTAATGCTTTCCTCTGTGCCTGTTTTCTACATTTCAGTAATTGTTCAAGGTAGTGAAGTAAAGCTTTACTGATAGCTAATTTAGGGTCTGTATGTTCCTTATTTGTACAAAAGACTTTAAATGTTTCTCTTTTCTTTTTCCCTTTTTTTTTTTTCCCCTTGAAGAAATGAAAATTTAGGAAGAGATTTGCCAAATAAAGAAGATGGGAGCAAACAGCAGCAGCATCAGTGAGCTTCCAGAAAATGAATACTTAAAAAAATTATCAGGAGCAGAGCCCATCTCCGAGAATGACCCATTCTGGAATCAGCTGCTGTCTTTTAGCTTTACCACTCCAACAAACAGGTAAGAGGGTGCTTGTTGAAGAACTGAACTTTGATAATACATTTATAGAAGTGACAAGTCTGAAAGCAAATCAGTAGTTATGTTAATTATTCCTGATTTAGGTAGCAGAGGAATAAATGCCTGTGTAAAATGGACTGTTGTTTCTAATTTTGGAAGCTCTTTCTACCACTTCTTCCATTCCTGTGGGTTCCCGTCTTCATAATAGCTGTAATTGCTATTCATTCTCCTGGTAGCTGGGAAAGATCAGAAGTAGGGTCTGTGGCGTTGGGGGGGAGCTTTTTCTTTATTTCTTTTGGTTGGGTTTTCTTGGTTGTTGTTTTTGGGTGCTTTTTTTTCTTTTCCTTTGAGAAAGCCTCTGGTGTTTCTGGAGTTGCTGAAGGCTCCCAATGCATAATGTTTCCTCACGACTTACAGTGAATTGTACATCTTCCATAACTTAATTGTAGGTTAACTGTTGATTTTCTTAGTCTCTATGGCTTCCCCCTCTTCCGCTTTTACATTTTAAAAAGAAGCTTGGCATGTCGTCTACATAAAATTTTTTTTCTAAGTATCTAAAATTCAAGGTTTGCATGTGTTTTCACTCTGGAGAGTGGTGTAGATATAAACAGAATTAATAGTTTTGTGAGGATCCATAGGACATCCAGAAATATAGAACATAAATCCTTATGACTTCTGTTAACCCAAGTACATTGCAAAGTTCATTGATTATCAGTCTTACAAGAACAATCTGGTATTACTTGTAAGTATAACTTAAACTGTTTTTACAGTTTACAGTGTGACCTGGTACTTTTCTGTCAGGTGAATGTGTTATTGCCCCCTTTATTATTAGCAGTATTTCCATGCAAAGGATCTAGCTTTTTCATAAAGGGTCATAACAGAGTACATCTAACCACTTTTGTAACAGGTTTAAATAGGCTACAATGTGTTACTACTAAAATTGGGAACACTTTTGATCTTTAATAAATTGGGAATGTGTTTGAGAGCTGTTCTGGCCAATTTTATTGGCATCTTTCAATTTTTTTTTTTTTTTTGTGAAAACAGAGCTCCTGTCAAAATGAATGGCAGTCAAAGGTGGTTTTGGTGGTTTTTTTTTGGTTTTTTTTTTCCAGAAGGTGAAAAACTAATGCAGATTTATGACTACTGTGAGCTCTGGAACCTTGAATATGAATTAGTGATGGAATGAAGAATGGAATCTGATTTCTAGTGAGATATAGTTTACATGTCACATGACTTACCTCTGTGCTGTCTTGTGCACAGTAGCTTCTGAAAGGCAAAGAGATGTGTTTATTTTCATAACAATTAGGAACAGATCTGGTAGATAGTCTGTGTGTCAAACTAGAGTGCCTGTGAGTAAGTGACAGTTCACACAACTGGGAGGGAAAATGGTTAACCTAAACAAGTGGGAGACATTTACTAGGTGTTATTTTTGTAAAGAGTGAAGAGGAAGAAGGATTTTGGCTTCATAGAATGGTTAGAGTTGGAAGGGAACTTCAAGGTTCTGCATGGAGAGAGTAGTCAGAGGGTAGCAAGAAAATACAGTGTTGTGAAGGGTTGTAAAGCTCGTAAAGGGTGGTACGTAATTGGCAGTGGGTGAGGGAACCGTTGTTTTTTCCTCTAAGATCCTGAAGACAGAAGAATTATTTACAGCCTACCCTTGACTAACAAGATAGAAAATATTCTAAGAAGTCAAATAATACCGCATTGTTCTGGTTTTTTTTTAGGGGGAAATGGTTATGTATAAAACCTCAGCAACTTCTTTCAGCTGTTCTACTGCTACTCCCTCCCCCAGCCAAAGTAAAGGAGTTTTTCATAGCTTACTTTGTTATTTTGCAGCTTTTTTGTGCCTATTTCATGGAATCAGATCCAGTGCAGAGTAAGTCTGCTTTAAAAAACAAACAAACAAAAAAAAACCCCAAAAACCAAACAACCAAAATCAAACAAAAAACCCCAATCAAGAAACATAATTAAAAAAAAAAAGCAAACAAAAAACCTGACCCAAAAGCAGATTGAAAGTTTAATTAGCTGAACACCAGATGGTGCTCTTGCCTGGCAGCTAGAAGAGAGATATTTTTAGCAGCATCTTTTGTGCAGCTTAATAATTGGAAGGAAACAGAAATTTCCCATTAAGTTGCATCTACCTGAGAGAACCATTTGACAAATGATGTCAGGCGATGCTGGCTGCACAGCACCCTCAGCCATTGTCTAAATCAGATAACCTTGCCTGCAGGAACCGAACAATAGAGGTCAATGTTCATTTCTGAGATTGAAAGCTTGCGAAATATCAAGTTAACTCTGTTTTGTTTTAATGAGGCTTGAGTGTAGGTCATACTTTTGACAGGAGCGAGATGCTAGTTTTTCACTGTTGGGGAAAGGAGCCGGTTTTCACCTGTCAAACAGGACACAATTTAAAGTTTTCTTCTGTTTTCAAATTACACTTTTTCCAATTGTATGTTGCAAAGTTCGTGTGTTTATAGTAGGTGATTGCTAGCAAGTGTCATTGGGAGCCATGTAAACACTGTGTGTTGTTTGCATGGAGGTAATTGGTGATACTCTAGAGTAAAAGATCTATCCTACTTCCTCGAATTTTTGCAAAGGTGGGATTGATATGATCCCCAGGGAGAAGAGGATTATTCTCTGCATGCTACCTTGGACGTACTTCTGTTCTACATACGGCACTGCTGTAGGGAGAGAGAAGGAGAAAAACATAAAAAGAGAAGGTAGTAGGAGAATGCTCGGTAGTAGGAAAAGCAAACAAACAACAAAAAACCCAACTAAAAACCAGCGGGAGGCGGTGGCGCTGGGGTAGATTGCTTCCTTTCAGTGACAGATGCCTGACAGATGCACCTTGTTGAAATTCGAAATTCACCTTGCAATTTGAATCTGTGTGTCTAAGTAAAGTTTATGGGATGTTTAACACTTTTCCGTGTATGTTTTCTCTCTAGTAAGAATATGTCAATAGTGCTTTGCTTTATAGAAGCTGTTGCAAATTAGTCCAGGTACTGCTGATCGCAGCTGCCAAAGGAAGATCTTTCGGGCTGCCAAACCAAGTTGGATCATCTTTTAATCCCCAAAATCAGAAGCCCAGGGCCTTGGCTTGAGAGTTGGTGAATTACTGGCTTTCTACTCTGAGAAAGATGAAGGCGTGATACCGTATCTGTTCTTTTAATAGCACTGCTTTCTTTGCTGTCTGTCTTAATTTTCTTATGCTTGGCTTTTCTCAGCGCTGTGTACTCTTTTCTTTGTCGTTGTTTTGCTTTTCTCCAATTCCTTTTTCAGTTTGGTTGTTCTCTTCCTCTATTCATCCATTTCTCATCTTCCTGGTTCTCTCTTTCTCTCCCCGCCCCTACCCGATTGTGTATGTTAATCTCTCTTTGTGTGGTTCTGTGCATAGTTCTTCAGCATTGCTCTTTTACTCAGCCATGTCATCTTTACTGGTTTGGTTTTTTTCAGTCCGGTTAACTTTTTAATCTCTTTCTGTGAAGAACACAAGGTGGTTTGCAGGGAGGAATAAAGTTTGCCAAATAGCAGTGCTACTGACTCTGAAGTTGCTGTGTCTCTGTCAGCAATATTGATGCAAGATACTCTTGTCCTTTCACTGTCCCTTCCAGTGTTTTATTTGGGTCTGCTGTGGGTTTAATCAGGAACTAATCTGTCTGAAAAACAACACAGCAAAAAGAAGTGTTTATTTTTTCAGCCAAGTTAATTCCCTAGAGTGATTCATAGCATGGCACCACAAAACAATTCTGGCACAATGAGGGAGTGATTTTTATTTTTTTTTTTGGGGGGGGGGCACAGCAGACTGTTGGGCTAAGAGGTGGGATTGCTAAAATGTGCTGTGCCACCCAAAAATGAACATGAAAGCACATGATCAAAGCTGAGCTGGCTGCTGGGAGTGTAATATTCTGCTTTTCTGGGCTGTTTGTTCTTCCTCTCATAATGTTGATTTTCTTAATAGTTAAGGAAGTATTAAGAGAGAATAGTAAATGGGAGTAATTCTGGTCTGTGCCTTCACAAAGCCTGATTAGGAATCAGGTGTCAGTAATCAGAAAGGAGCTGTTGGTGAATCCCTGCTCACCACCCCTCACTCCCCTGGTGTGAGCGGTAGTGACAGCCAGAGCAAGTCTCGGGTATTTGGCAGGTAAAACCACTGGGGCCTTACACAATTTAGGAGTGGTAGGAGATAAGTAATATATGCATAAGGGATAGTAAAAGGAAAAGCTACCAGCAATTTAGTTTTAGGTTGCCTCATACTTTTCACTGTAAAAGATGTATTGTGATCTCCTCTCCTGTAAAGCAGGTCGTGGGTGCTGAGCAGGTAAAATCCCTTTGGGCTACAGAAGTGTCTGCTGAGAAATTTCTGGTTTCAGCCATTAGGGAGTATTTGGTGGTCTAAATTCACACTCCTCCATGTTCTTTTTTTTTTTCCTTCACAAATCCTTATTTGTTGCACAGAATGGGCTCGCAGGAGCAGAATTAAAATTGTATAAAACCTCTTAAGTCTGCCACTTCTTACGTTTCAAGTGGCTGACCTATCAATCTGAATAGTTTTTGGATATTGGAAAAATAAAATACAGGTTTTCTGGATGACTTTTTGAGTTGTTATGAGCAAGAGCTGTGAGGTTTACTTTGGAGTCTTAACTCTCAGTTGAGGCAGACCTTTATGTTTGTCTGGCTCTCCTGCGAATTGCTACCAAGAATGCAACCTCCTCCTTAGTGGTGGTATTAGTTACAATTCTTTCCTGATGGAAAACTTAAAACAGAGTTAACTAACACAGAACTTGCTGAAAATCATGTGCTTAATATTTACTGTTCCGCTTTGTTCCTTCCCCAGAGTTTTTAACGAGTCACTGGTTCAAGAATAGTGTGCATGAGCCTTTAATGGAAAGACATAAAAAGGAGCAACTTTTTTATGTTGCCTTAATATGGTACATTTTTAAATTGGTACAATAAATTATATGCAGCTTTTTTATTCTTTGACGTCTTTCCTCCAACTAGTCCATTAAAGTCAGCGTTCCCACAGTATGAATTTACTGAATGGGCTGATTCTCATGTTTTGTATTCAGTGGCAAAGAAAAAAAGCTTTACTTAGAGGAAGAAACTGTCAGGAAAGCTACTTTTTTTTTTTTTTTTTATCATCCTGCCCCTCTTTTAGAGGGGGTAGTTGTCTGCTATGGTTTGGGCCTTATTCTTATCATAATAAGGGTAGATGTCACGGTATGGGTATGTTTATAATTACAGTTTGTATGCAGAATACATTCTCTTGCCATGTTGAGATATTTTAACAGTAGTCACTGCTGCTTTGAAACTTCTTATATTGTGATGCCTTTAAAATAAAAGCAGATAAAACCATGTTCTTCACAGATGACTCCTGTCAGGAAGCAGCTCTCACTTTCTTATATTAATTATGGTTTTGCTGAAGCTTATGGGACTGATTGTTAGTACATTTGAAGTATGGCAACTGAATTCAACCCCTCTAAAATAAGTCCAGTTTGTTTTTTTTTTTTTCTTTTTTCTTTTTCCTCTTCTTTTTGGAAGTAATGGCTTTTTACAATATATGCCAAAATAGCTGACCGCAGAATCTGGCTTTCTGGCAGTATGAAGCCAGAAATAAAAATCTGCAGTCAATGAAAACTATGAAATTTTTTTGAGCAATAGATTGCTAAATTTGCCATTTTTCCCCACCTCTACTGAAAAGATGCTTTCTTACAGAAAACTAAATCACTGATGAAGAAAATCCTTGTACTGTGATTAGTAACTACAAATAAAAGTGGTTAAATCCCAACAACATAAAAAAACCATAAGATCATTTATGAAATGATAGAAGAGCAATTTCAGCAAGACAAAATGGAATTTGTACTGTCTAAATACCGTTTCAATATTATGTTTTACTTGGTCAATAATCATTGCCTGTACACAGGATAGATAACATTTTCACTCTTCCTTGTGAAATATAAAGAGGCAGTTTTGGCTTGTGTTAGTATTCCTGTATGTTTGAGTAGGTATGTGTGCATCAAATTCCCTAATGGCATTTATATGAGAGTACAGGTTTGAGGGATTGAACTTCTGTATCAGGAAAAAGAGGTGACCTCTAGTATCAGAGGGGCAATATTTGAGCTTGCGAGTTTAAATTTAATTTTGATTTCTTCTCTCCCATTCCTAGTCCTTATGTGACGTAGGCATAGTGGTTGTGCTGTCCTCTTTCCTACAGAGGGGGATTACCCTTGATTGCTCTTTATTTCTATTGCTGATGTGTGATACCTGGTGTGACGCAAATGCTTTCTGTGTAAAGATGGGTGTGTAGTGACAATTTGTATGCAAAATAGTCTTGCTGCTTGCTATATTGAGCTGTTACAAGACAATAATCACTGCCACTGTAAAACCTTTCATGTTTTGATGCCTTTAAAACAAAACATGATAAAACCGCTTTCTTTAAAGAAGACTGGGCTGTCAGGAAGCAAATTTCATTGTTGCTATTAATTATAGTTTTGCTAAAGTCTGTCGGCCTACCCTCAGCATAAAAAAAGCAAATAAAATAGTTTTTGCTTTTATACAGGACTTTGAAAATCATAGAATCATAGAACACCAGGTTGGAAGAGACCTCAGGGATCTTCTGGTCCAACCTCGGACCAGAAGATGTTGGCCACCAGATCACAGGATGAGGCAGGAATTCCTGTGAAGCCTGAAATTTTTTCCTAGAGTGTGTGGGAAACAATCCTGTACCTCACACATTTACTTGGATCTAAACGAGCCAGTCAGGTCTGTGTGGTTAAGTGTACTTTTCTTTGAATCCTTAGTGTTTCCCCCAGTGCTCACAACCTGTTTAAATCCCCACAGCGGGTGATACCTTTTGCTCGTGCCTCAAAAAATTGTAGAACTGGTAAATATGGTTGGGATATGTACTACTTTCCCAAATCCAAGTGGTTTGGTTCAGGTAGTGCCAGTTGAAATAGATGATTGCATGTACAAACTCACCCAAGTCACTGTGATTGTTATATGGCCTGAAGGTGGTGTTTGTTGCCATGTGCGCGTGGACATCTTCCAAAGTGGTGTCTCCTCCATGGCAGGGCTTGCTGGATATTACTGGGGTGCCTGGGTTTCTCCTGGTGATGCCCAGCAGTGCCGTCAGGCAGCAGGAAGGGTTTACTTACCTTGCTGCTTGGGTGTTGCTGGAAAGTGATAACCCTTTTTTGTTGAGAATGTGCTAACAGTTCTCATAGATGAGGGGATATTTTAATCCTCCATCCTTAATGAATCTCTCGTCTATTTTTACATGTTTTAGAAAATACTGTCTTTCAGAAGCTTCTTTTCAGTTCTGAAAAAGAGTAATTTTTATTTTCCCAGCTCTGGGTAGATAAAATTGCAGAGTGGAAAATGCGTGGGATATTTTCCTTTTCTTTTCTGAAAGGTTGTTTTCTCCTGGATCCTCCCATAGGCACTTCGTTAAAATGAAGTGTAATATGTTGCAGGGGATCAACTGAAATGCATTTTAGACTTTTGTCCCAAATGGGGAGCTCCTAAAATATATATCTATATATGCGCATGTGTATACACATATTTGGCAACAAGGCAGTCTGTATTCCTTGGGTGAGGGTTTTCGGAGAGAATTGGAACTTCTATTTGTGATCAGTGCAGTGAAGTAGCTTCACTCTCAGTGCTTGCTCTTGTTGTTAGTGCTGAAAACTAGTTTGAATGCTACCAGTGCTGCTCTGTGGATTAATGAAAGGACGAATGTTTTAGTGTTAGGTTTTCATTCATTAACCAAATGTCATCTCCACAGGGATTATAGAGCAAAGTCAATACCATAGCTGGTTGTACCATTTGTTTTGTGCCACCTTATGAATCTTGGCTCTGGCATTTTCTGTCTAAGTGTTAATGTAAGGTATCTCCTGTCTTCACAGCACACAAAAAATAGGCAGATAGCTTTTTTCCATGTCTCTTCTCTTTCCTGCTCAAGTGAAGGAAGGAAAGCCCCTGCTAAGCTTTGTCTCAGGTACCTGGGAGTGGGCTGCTGGTTTTGTACCCCTGCCACTATACTCTCTCCATGAATCCATCCTTGGGGATGTAGCAGTAGTTTTACTTCCGCTGAGTGTAAGAACACTGTGTGTGTCTGTTGGAAAGGTGTTCTGCTGTAGTTCCTTCTCACTAGGTGCCTCTATTGCGTGAACTGAAATTTTGTGGATATTGTTGCCTAGTCTTGAGGATGGCATAATTCAATTCTGTGTTTGTGTTGTGTGAATAAGGGGGAGTGGGATGTAGCTAATTTTTAAGCGTTAAACTTCATTTTGGTAGGAAAAAGAATGACTCAAGTGTTAAAAGCCTTGCTAAAGATCTGAAGGTCTTGCTTGGTTTGCCACTGGTTTTGATCCTTGCAACTTGTAGAAATTAGGCAACTCTGTGGAATTTGTTTGGGGACTTTGTGTGTTTGTTCATAACTCAAAGGGAAGAAAAAAAACCTGTAAGAATGCTATACTTTGAAAAATAACTGCTTAGAAATTAGAGGAGAAATGAACCATAATTAAAAGCTGAATGTCTACATGTTTAAATCCTGGAGCAATTACAGTAATCACTCAGGCTGTATTGCACAAGTCCCCAGCATCTTTGGATAGTGGGAGGTGGGTCATGTTGTGTTGGATTACAATTATTCAGTACCTAAGAACTCTCTACTGAGTTGGTGTCCAATATAATATTCACCCTGCCTGTCAGCTCGCAGGAAGGAATATGTCCCGATGATAAGCAGCCAGCTGGACAAATTTAGATGTGGTTTGTTTTTGTTTTTTAAAAACCAAAGTCCTTGTTTTGTATAGACCTAGAAAACCATGGTGTCTGTAGTTGCTGGTGGGGTGTTCTAGATTTATACCATTTGTTTTTAATTACTCTGCATGTTTTTAGCACTGAAACGAGACCACCTTTGAGACTAAGTCTAATGTTTTTAAATTATACATGGAAGTGTAAGGTTGTTCTTTCTGAAACATGTTGCAAAGCAGTTTATAAGGGAGGAAAGAATGCTGATATTTGATATCAAAAAAAGCCAATCTGCATAATCAAAGTTGTCGTAAGATATTCAGCTGTAAGTGAAGAGCTGTCTTTGCTGTCAGCTCTCTACACAGTAAATTAGTCTGATATACAGGAAAATTTGCAGGCATCTTAAAATTTAATTTGTCTGATGTCTCTATCTTGAAGCATTTCCTACTGAAAAGTTTTGACAGTATTCTTTTGGCTGCTGTTTCTACTAATATCCTTACCTCTTCTTCCAGTCCTCGGCAATCTGGGCAAAGCTCAGACAAACTCAACAGCTTCCAAGAGCACGGCTCCACATGGGTTTTCAGCAGTGGAGTTGGTTTAGGGGCTTTCCACACAGCACCATGGTTAATCTCAGGTTGATGCAACAGTTCTTAGACCTGTGCTGCAAACTGGATTACCATCTAAATTTAAAAATGGAAAGAAGGGGGACTGTTTCCCCCACCACTGCCTTTTAGAAGGTCTCTGGCAGAGCTGCAGGTAATTGCCAAGACTGGGTTGAGCAGGTGGGACAGAGAGCGCACATGGTACCATGCCCTTTTTGTCTTCACTCTCTGATATTTTTATATAAATCAGGTTACTCATCAGAAAATTTAATACTTAGGAAGCAACAGCGGTTTTGGCAATCTAATTATGGCAGTATTAAGTTTTGCAATATTTTTGTATGAGGAGAGTGCTTGAATGGAGGCCATACCACTGACTTTTATAGGCTTAGTTTCTATTCAGATTTCATTACATTGCTACTTTATTATTATTCTGAGGATGGTGATTTTCATACCTTTAATTACAAGGATGTAGCTGCATGAGCTCTGAAATTGTTCAGCCTTTATTACATACTATGTTATGTCTGCAAGCATTGAACTGGTTTTATTTTTTTGACTGACTTTTAATTTGGGGAATTTCAGAAGGACTGCCTTTCATGTAGGTCAGACTGAATGTTAATTGAGTCTGTATAGAGGGTGTACAATCTTCTCCGGTATCCTGAGCAGTAGGGTCTGTAGTGATCGGGCAAGGGGTAATGGTTTGGAACTAAAAGAGGGTAGATTCAGACTAGACAGAAGGAAGAAATTTTTTATGATGAGGGTGGTAGAAACGCTGGAACAGGTTGCCCTTTAGGTGTTAATATTGGGACACCTTCATATTGCTTAATGTGTCATTGGATACAGCATCTGATTATTTTTTGTCTTCTTTCCCCCATCTATTAAGGAAAAATACACTTCCCATGTATTATTCTGTTTTGTTTTTGAGGATCAGTTACTCTGTACTGGTAGGTTTGTAGTGATAGAAGTATATAAATGTCTTTTTATGTGTTTGACTTTCAGTGGTTGTTGGCAGGTTCTGCTTTAGTGCTTTATTGTTCTTTTCAGTTGATGGTTTTCATTGAGTCATACCAACAGGCAGTTAATGAAGTTAAGAAGAAATTGGTGTATCTGATGTGATTGTTGCATTAATGTAATAACATTAGTTAAAGGAAAGTGGTCCTTAGCTTGAGGTTAAATGTCATGTTGAAGATTCTTTATTTATGCTTTTTAAAAAGATGTTATTTCATGTGATAGTTCCTGTAAAAAAAAAAAAAAATCAAGTTCTTTCTGTAGGCTGCCATTCTATGTGTATTTTCAGTGACATCAAGCTAAGAATGGCAGCATTGGACCATTAAAGGTTGGACTAGATGATCCCTGAGGTCCCTTCCAACCTGGTATTCTATGATTCTGTGATTGAAGCCACAAAGGTAGTAGTAACACAAATGATACAGTGACATCATTTTGCTTTGACAAACAGTTCACTTTTGAATATTAGTTTCCTGTTTTATTGTTGCTGTACTTGAAACGCATGTTTGTACTGCATGGATGACTGAGCACTGGAATGGATTGCCCAGAGAGGTTGTGGAGTCTTTGTCCTTGGAGATAATTCGAAAGTCGCCTGGACATGGTCCTGGGCAGGTGACTCTAGGTGGCTCTCCTTGAGTGGGGAGGTTGGACAAGATGACCTTCAGAGGGCCCTTCTCACCTCAACCACTCTCTGCATCTGTGATATCTATGTAAACCAGCTAATGGATTGGTAAAATTAAGTGCTTCGCAGAAAAATTTTACTACTCTCTTGTAATGAATTTTCACTTCAAGTACAGGAACCCAATTGCTTGTGTAACCAGTTTTATTTTCTTTCCCCTCTCCCCTAGTGCTGACTTAAAGCTCTTGGAAGAAGCCACGATCTCAGTCTGCAAGTCTTTAGGTGAGAAATTGTGATGTCTTAACTTTTTGCCATGTGATGTATCAGAAAAATTAAGAAACAGCATTCATGTCTCTAGTATACTTCACTCTACTTGTATGGGTTCCACTAGTAAGATTAAAGTAGTGTAAAGAGTGTGTTTATATATATCCCAAACTTTTAGAAACTTCCCTCATTAACTGTTATGTAGAACTTAAAATGACTGAAAGGTTTAAAGCAAATCACTCCATCCATATGACCTCTTTTTCCCTCTGCCCTCGAAGCTGATCATTAAGGGGAAAGAACTAATCAAAGGATGAAAGGAAGGGATAATACGTGATCAATGATGTTTCAAGAAGGTAAAAGCTAGTTGTGAAAACCTGCCTAGTTTTGTCACAGAAGACAATTGTGCTGTAGACAAGTCTTGGGAAGGAAGCAATATGAGCTCCACATTTGGGAGACTTTAAATCTAGGATAAAAAGTATGTTTAGAGAACAATTATGGAGTAGAAAAGCATGTTCTGGAGAATCTTAAAAGAGCAACAACAGCTGTACAGAAAAAGAGATATACTGTGTTTTACATGGAAATAGTTAAGACATTGAAATTTGGTTCCGTTCTATATATTGTTTCAGCTTAGTAGTGTCAAGTTAACGCATGCTATATAATCATATTTTGTTTTTCCTCATCTAGTTGAGAAGAATCCTCGAACAGGAAACCTTGGGTCATTGATTAAAGTCTTTCTTTCTAGAACCAAAGAGTTAAAAATCTCAGCAGAATGTCAGAAGTAAGTACCCGGAGAAAAGCTGTGTGCGCCATTTCACTGTTAAAATGTTCCTTTTGCCACTAGCTCTTGAGGTCTTTTTACCGTGCCAGTTAACATAATCACAGACCAAAACTTTGAATTATCTTAAATTGTTGTTTGAAACAGAACAAGTATCTAGTACTTTTCCAAACCGAGAAGATTAAGTGTAATAGGTAAATAGATTGTGGGGGAAAAAGACATGTTTGTATTCATCCTGTGTTACAGAAACGCGTTTGTGTACAAGTGGTGTAACTTCTGGTTACTACTGGTTTAGAGCTGTTTAAAAATCACCTGGCCTTTACAGCTAAATCGTAATGTATGAACCAGTATTTTACCTTGGAAATATTTTGAATTGGATTGGATTTGAACACAGACTTTTATATAAAGACATTGCTTTCAAATCCTATCGCGCAACTGCTGTTGGTTTTGCTTGCCCCTTTCAGCAGTAGGAAAGAACTCCCAAGAGGTTATGCATGCAGCGCGGTATAGTTTTCCCAGGAAGCTTTCTGTAGTTGTTCCCCCACACCCATAGACAAATGTCCAGCTCTCATCAGATCTGGGGCTTCAAAAAGGAAAACTTTCTTTCTAAAAAGAAGTTATTCCTGCCTGGATAGCTTCTGCTGCTTCCATCAATAAATACTTTGAAAATACAGCTTCAAGCAAGAGCTTGACTATGCTGTTATATGGGCTTCCCAGCAGTTGCTTACTGGGACTCAGGAAAACGTAATGAAGCTATATTCCCCTTGCATTCAGAAAACTTGGAAAATATTTGTGTTTTGGATAGAAAAATCTTGCTACATTATGTTCCTGAAGTCCATAAATGCCTATGGTCATCTGAAGGCTATTTGACTGGGAAAAGGGCTAAGGTTCAGGGAGCCAGAGTAGCTTTCATATCGAAGCTGTAGGAAACTTTCAAATGTCTGGGTGGTTTGAGTCCGTAGTATCTGAAGCCTTTAGAAGTATGCTGAGCAATCTGGTGAGCTCTTCGAAGAGTGGTACTTCTGGCAACTGTGGTGTTTTTAATGGTACAAACGTAGCTAGGAATAAGATTGTATTCTCTTGGGGAAAGAAAAAAAATAATTCTTTTAAATACATTTCCAGTTTGTTTTCTGTAGCACTTTGGATTTTTCTTGCTTCAATTGTAGGAACCCCTTTGTCTAGTCTGACCTATATTTTCATGTAGTTTTTGATGCCTGGTCGCAGATTAAGCATTACTAATTCTTGTTTGTTTCCGCTTCTTTTCTAGCCACCTCTTTATTTGGCAGGCTCACAATGCACTGTTTATTATTTGCTGTTTGTTGAAAGTATTCATCAGTCGGATGTCAGAGGAGGAGCTGCAACTTCATTTTACTTATGAAGAGAAAACACCAGGCTCATACGGTAGGTACACACTAGTGCTAGTGAAACAAATACCCCACAAGAAACCGAAGAGTTCTGATGTTTGTAGATGTGGCACTTTGGGACATGGTTTAGTGGTGAACTTGGTAGTGTTTGGTTAATGGTTGGACTTGTTGATCTTAAGGATCTTCTCCAACCTAAATAATTCTATGATTTTATGTTTTGTTTAGACTAAGAATCCCAAACTGTAAAACTAGAAATGAAATACCAATGAGGTTACATACGATGTGTTTACTGTTAGGGATAACCCGAGAGATTGAAAGTGTGTAGTCAGTATTAAAACTGACTTACTTCCTTTGGGGTCTGAAGTAATTCCGTGTAAACCATCTTCCTTTGTATCATACCTGTGAAAGACAACACTGTCAAAATGTGATGAGAGCTTTTAATAACATATTGACTGTCATCTTCTGCTGGAATTAAGCATTTATTAACAAGCTGTTGGTGTGTTACAGGGAATTACAGCATAATAGACCTCATCTAGAGCAGGATTTAAGTTGTTTGGGTTATTTTTTTCTTTAAAGATTTGTCTTAAATTTGACGTGGTCATTTATTTACAAACTTAATTTGGCATTTTTTTAAACAGTTGTTCAGAAGTGATATTGTAGACCTACCTTAGCTTTAGTAATTTTCATACAGTTTGAAAGGTGGTAACAAGTCCCCTTCAGAAGAACAGAATAGAATTGGGGTGAAGCTGTACTGCAGGAGTGGTGATGTTGTAATTATTTAGTGTTTCTTTTTACATATGTTTCATAAACCAACAGCAGCCAGGGAGTGGAATTAATGCAATTTTTGGGAATCTAGTGAGGGAAGATCACGTTACTATGATTAGAACCGATCTATTGAAAAGGCAACTGTAAAATTTAATTAGTGGGCAGGAGTTTATACAAGAGTACAGGAAAAGAATTTAGGCAGAATGTTCAAAAATAAATGCACCGCTAGGAAATGGAGTACGTATTACACAAGATGAAAGATGGCAGAGAAGGTGCTCAAATAAGCCAGCTCTTATCTTTCTGCTATCTGGTCCTTCTTTTTAAGCATGACTAATGTGAATGCGTTCAAAGTCAGTTTGATTACAGCAAAAAGAAAGTTGTAACACTTCCCACCACAAATCTTTTTGTAGTGCCGTATCAGGATGCTCTTACAGAACACACGATGGGTAATGCTGGCTCTTGATTTTCTTTGCTTTGTTGTAAAGCTTACTATTGAGTTTGTAATTGCATGTTGTTTATTGTATAAAGCCAAAAACGGTCTGGCAAAAAGTATCAGAATGCGAATACAGTGGGAGTGGATTGTGGAAGAACAACCAAAAGTGACTGAACGTGGATTTCCCTCAACAGTCAGTCCAGCAAGGACACGTGTCAAGAATGCCTAATAGCTGCTTGCTCCTTGAATAGTGAAAACTGTTCATTAAATTCTGTTTAATTCCTTGGCGCCTGCCGTTGCTCTGGGGAAATCAGACTTCTGGTGCCAAAAGATTAAGTGCTACATGTTGAAATAGTTTAATGTATTTAAACTGTGATGAGTAATCTCCAAGAATGAAGTCAGCTAACTGATGCATTAGAGAGTAACACCTGCTTGTAATAAGCTATCATTGCAGACTGCATATGGGTTTATACGTGGTTTAAAAAAATTGCCCACCTCTTGCTTCAATGGTGTAGTGTAGCACAGTAGAACGGATGGAGAAGCTGAGATGTTTTGTTAGGTTGAACCCCTGCGATCTTTATTCCTTACGCTGGGAGTTCCTCGCAGCATGGTATGAAAAGTGATTCTTGTCACTGGGGTAGATCCATGTTTATACCATGTCTAGTAGCACTTGACTGTAATTCACAGTGACATTTATTAGCGATAATTTTGTGCATATTGATGGCAAATGTACTTAGCAATTATCTTTGAGCAGATTGTTCGCTGGATGTTCTTGATTAGGAAGGTAATTGTGTGTGGTCTGCTGGTGAGAGCAGGGGATGGAGGCAGGAAACGAGCTGCTCCTCCTCCTGGGCTCTCCCTGCTCAGCCGTGGCTCCGGTCCGCTGCTGCTTTTGACTCGGGTTTCCAGTGGGAGATGGCTCTTGTGACCTTCTTCAAGGTGTTGAGGTTCATAACGTGCTGCCTTTACATAGCCATCATTTGTTTTGCTCCTAACAAGTCTTCACGTAGGATTTTTTAGACATATATAGAGTATGGTACTGAAGTGAATGCCTTCCTATAGCTTTTATACTTAGCTATAGGAAAAATGAAGGGTCAGTAATGGAGTGTAATAAAAAGCTGTTATGTTACGGCCTATTAAAGTGAGCAGGAAAAGATTAAATGTTTTTTGTTTGTATTTTTATAATTAAGTGTAGCTTTCTTGAAGATTCTTTTTATTCTTTGGAAACCAGAGCACACCTTGCTGTTGTGAAGTTTACACAGATTTATTAGTACTTTTACTAAAGTTTTACATATTTAACACTGTCTTTGGGGACTACGCTTTTTAAAAATTAAGTTGTTCTTAGTTGTCCTTGCTGTCTTTTCATTTCCCAGAGCTTGATATTATTTCACTAGTTTTCAATATCGAGCATGATAAAACAAACCCGATCCAATACGTTATTATATTAATTGCATAATGTAAATAAAATATGTATGTAGGTAAAGGCCTTAGCATGGTGTCTGAAATGTGAAGTATTGTTTGTGTATTTTCATAATAAATAGCTGGTGAGTAGTTACTGTAAAGAACAGTACAAGCAACAACACAACCAATCTCTGTCTCCTATGATGTGTTTATGTATGCCTTGTTCAGTCTAAAGGGTAATTATTCTTTTCAAGATCATCTTAAATCACCGTGTGCTGGTGTTTGTTTCCCTGTTTAAACTATGAGCATCACTTTTTGTTTTCCTTCTAGTGGGAGGATATATCCCAGTACCATGTTCTCTGAGTTTAAATATAACACCTGGGAATTCAGGGTGCGTAACTGGTGTCAGCACGTCAGGCTGCTCACGCCGCGGTTGGTCAGAGCATCAGGAGCCGCTGTGCGATGCACACTATGTCAGGCAGAAATGTATAGTGTATAGTGGTAATGGTGTATGGAAAATAGCCTTGTCACTGGCTACTCGGCAATATGTCTTGTATTTTAATAGGCTATATATATGACATAGCCACTGTTGTTTAGTTGGCATTTTTTTTATAACTGTCTTATCTGGAAGAATTCTCCTTCCTGATTTTTGCAGTTCTTATGCTTTCACTCTTTCTGAATGTCCAGTTTGTGCTTTTCCCTGCTAGACTGTGTTTTAAGCTCAGAAGAAAGCTGTGCAGTTGTGCTTTGTGTCATAAAATGTGATTATTGAGGTTTTTTCCTTTTGCAAAAAGATTGAGTGCCAGGATGCTGTAGCCTAACATTATAAAGTTGTAATCAACAAATTGCACAGGATCAAGTCCCTGCTACAGCACTGTTTATTGATTTCCTTCAAGAATAGTCGGACTATTTGAAGAAGTTTGTTCCTTTTGACAGTTTTCAGATGGTTCTTTAGCCCAGGAAGTGCAACCTTTGCCTCTTCATCCATAACTGGGAATTTGCATACAACTTTGGAGGATATTGCAGTTTTGACTGGAGGAAAATCCTTATAGAAACTTAAGCCATATGCTTTAAGATTCAGCGAAAAATTCCTGATATTGATAAATCCTAAACCGGACTTGGCATATGCTGATCTGAAGCTGGAGTTAGTCTTGCTAACACAGATCATTCATCTTTCGGTGAGGCTTCCACTGTCTGTATCCCGTAATTTCTGCACAGTCTTTAACTGTGTTGTGATTCAGAGGTGTAAGAGATGGGCATATGCTGTGTATTGTATTCTGTGTCGAACCATCAATTCATTTAACCTCTTCCCTGACCTGTAGTAAGAAATTTTATTCATTCTCTGTAGAGAAGTTTTTATCACAAATCTGCTAAGGACTGTATTTGGTGTCATCACAAACAAGAGGACATAGAGGAGGGAATAAATAACAGTACATTTAAATGATTTCATGAGTGTTCAGTGATCATATAAAGGAAATAAGGGATGGCAATTAGTTTACGTACTCATCATTAACAGTCTTAAGGGAAAGTTGGGAGCTTTTGAGAGTCCTCAGAGCTGAAGATCAAACCACAAAACCCAAAGAAGCTTTAAGTCTGCTGGTTGTGTAATGAATTGAATGAATGAGGCTTTAGGTACTCTTTTACAGGTAATGGATTATTTCATTAGGGCTGTCCAGGTTCTATCCTACCTGTAGGAGCAACAGGGCAGAAAAACAAGTCACCTACAAGGTGAAGCTATACCTTGCTATGCCTGAATATTTTATTAACGTTAGGCGCATCCAGCTGCTACAGCAGCTCAGATCAGGTCATGACAACATAGTAGTTAAGTTCTTGAGAAGACAGACTGTTTTACTGTCTATGTTAGACCCTGTATCACAGCAAGGATGGAGCTGGGCTGGTTTTACTGGAAGTGAAGTCTCCTTGATAAACCATTAAATATTATTAAGTATTATTTTTTAATGTTTAAAAAAACCCCAAAGCCACAAAAAACAAAACCCCCAAAAAACAACAAATCCCCGCCAAAAAACCTACAATACAATTAATGCACATGTTTGAGGACTTAAATTTGGCTGATGAAAAATGGTGCTTCAGCATAACCGGACATTTTAAAAACTGTGTGTGTTTGCAGTTACTTGTGCGGTGTGACAGAGTTTAGGAGATGGGCTTATGATTCCTCTCTCTGCAAGTCTGCTCAAATGTTATCTGGACAGATTCACCCTTTACTTATTTTCCCCAAGGCTTTACACGTGTCTTTGATCCAAGTATGTGATCTATTAATGTGAATGAGTATTGTGTGTATTGTCTTTATCCTGCTATTGAAAAAGGCATTGTTTATGAAAACACATAGTGTTCCATGTTTATAGCTCGCTCTCACGTTATAGATTTGGCATGCATCCGCCTCATTGTCTTGGCAAGACAAGAATTAAACAAGAATGCATGTGCCCCAATGGGGAAAAGGATACATTAATTACTGTAGCTGAATGACATTGATTACAGCAATTAAGCTTTTTTTTTTTAAAAAGAAAAATAGTTTGAGAACAGAGCAGGAAAGACTAACATCTTCCATTCTACGTGATTGTGCTCACCCAATGTTTTCTTGCTTTATTTTGAATATAGCGTGTGGGGAAAAGCCCTCTTTCATATTCAAATAACATGATTCTCTCTTCAAATGAGTTGTGTACATAGCATGGTGCAAGAAACTATGTTCTTAAAATGCACTCGCTTTACTTTTTTTTTCTATCCTTGTTCTTCTCTTCCTCCCTTTCCTCAATTGTCAAGAGAAAAATTAGGTACCTTTTGGGAACTAATAGCAGTCTTGCTCTATAAGCATTTTCTAGATTCAGAAAACTTTAGGAAACTGTCACGTTCAAGTTACTTTAGAATATGTTGTCTGGGCTTTATTATTGGCAGTGGTTTCTGTCTAAGGTTAAATACTCCTAACAGTTCTTGGTTTTTACTAACAGGAGCTACATTGTGTTACTCATGGGGGATTCTATATAAAGGAAACCGTGTTTCCGTGATAAAAAACTGATTTCCTTTAGAATGTGCAGTTCACTAGGTGACAATTTTTAATGTGTTTTTAATAAACTGATTGTGGAAAGAAATAATTTTGCTTTATTGTGAATATTCCCTCTGGGGTGCTCCTTAAAATTGAGTTCTGGATTTAAGAACAGACTTGGGTTTAACACAGTAACACCGTCATAACCTGGCTATAATGTTGTGTTTATTGCAGGACGTATTTATTTGAAAATACAAAATAAACAAGCATTTGGGTAATCATTGTGCTGCAATACTGTAATGCCTGTTGGGTAATGCAGAGGGAAAAACTACGCCTGCTTTTAGGCTGTTCAGCACTATAAAACCTTACGCTTCTTTGTGCTGTAGGTTTCTCTCTGATTTTATTTTGAAAGCAGAAAAAATCCTAATGAGCCAAGAGATTTATCTTCTATTTTTTTAGTATTATATGACAACTTCAAATGGTTTAATAAGCTTTTTCCTCAGTAGGTTTTGCAAGTCTCTTGTTACAGTTGCTTTTAATAATTGCAGTGCTAATGTAAAATACCACTGGTTTTATTGCTTAGAATAGGTGCATTTTTAAAATAATTCTTAATCATCGTATGCATTTTGTCACATTGTGTATGAGTAGAAAATAACTTCTCCTTACTTAAAATGCACTTTGGAAATTCACAAATCCTTACTTGTCATTGAAATGTGTAAAACCTCTTCAATAAATGAATGTGTATTCATGAAAAAATAATGCGTAGATTTAATTGCTTAAGAGCAGCAGTGGTGCGTATGGCAGGCTGCATTCATTTGACAGATCGCAGTTTAGAATATTCGGTGTATGTTAGACAAGTGAAATTGTATTTTCTATCTGTTTCTGCTTATTCTTTTCTGGGGATTAAAAAAGGGGTGGGAAAATGTGCAAGGAATTTTGAGAGGAGACTTGAACTGTGGACCAGAGAGAAGTCGTGAGTGATCAGTTCAACTGTTAGTAGTAACCCCATGTAATATGAACTTTGGTAAGTGGTAAAGTAAGGCTTGATGTGCTTAGTATTAGCATATTCCTACAATACCAGCATCTCATTTAATTTATCCAATTGTTATGAGTTATTTGTTTTATATATAAAAGGCTTAGTATCATCATTTTCTCTGGTGATAATCCCGAGTGCCTTCTATTTCAGGAAAGAGTGCCATCTCCTTAAACATGTAGAACTTCTAGTGTTTGTTCCTTAATTAAAGTATTGATTGTCTGGATCTATATGTTTAAATCTTTGCTTTCTTTTGGTATTTGAAAATCCAGAAAACCTTTGGTGTGCTTCTTTTCAGGAACAGAGTGTGAAGACCTCATAGAAGAGTTGCTGTGCTGCCTCATCCAGCTCATTGTTGAAATTCCCCTCTTGTAAGTTGGCTTTTTGCTTTTTTTATTTTTTCCCTCCAGCTTACTTGCCTACTTGTATAAACTGAGCATCGGAGAGAATATAAAGCTTAGAGTGATGGGGTTATAATGTTTAAATACTTGTATTTGAATGCTCCGTGGGATGGTGCAGTACTGATAATGATAACCTGCTGCCAGTACCAGCCCTGAATAGGCTGTTGGAAGAAGTACATGATCAGCGTCTCACACCCAGTTCAAACTATCAGGAGAAGTTATCCTGTTTTGTTTTGTAGGAGCTTTGTTGTTTGCTTCGGGTACCTCTGTCAGCACACAGAGAGTTACTGCCAACTTTGGGCTCGAAATGGTTGTGGGGAAATGTACAGGGAAAGGTACTTTGGAGGCGTCACTTCATCTCTGGGGGTTGCAGCAAGGTGTAAACATGAGTTTCTCTTCTACAGTTGTGTGGGTTTTTGAACTGCATGTGCATTAAATAAGCCATTATTTAAGACTAATTTCTGAAATACCAGTGAATTGAAGAAGGGAGAAGAGAAATGACTAAGTGGAATGTTTCTGTAGATCTCCAGGTTTGCTTACGTGTTTTTTTTCCCACATCTGCTGAATTTAAGGTATATTGATTCCACATCCCATTGGGATATGTATCACGAAACACACTTTAGTATTATAGGAAGGAGAATGTACTTTGTTCTCTGGAATTAAAAATGTTTTTCCACACCTGGTAAGTTTTAACTTCTTTTTTCCCCAAGGTAAACTTTACCAAAGATAGCGTTCGCATTATCTTTTGTGTTAAATTGCATTGTAGTCTGTGCCTAAAATGTAGTGCCCCAATTAAAGTATTACAGCTTTGAAAGAGTTTCAGATTATCTATTATAGTGTAGTATATAGCTCTGCTGATGATTTAGTTTTTGTACTTTGGATTGTTCTTTTGGTTGGAAAGCTGACAAAGATGCAATAGTTTTTGAAACATTGCTCTCATTAAATAGAACTCTGTCAACGTTACATGAGGGTTTGGGTAGGTAGTGTGTAATGAATTAGTGAGATGATTTAGAGTGTCATTCTGCAAAGCTCGTCAGGACTTCCTGGAACAGATACACTTTTTGTTTGGAGCAGATTAGAGGAAGTACAAAGGGGTGAAAGGACTGCGATATATGGGCAAGTTCATAAATCCTGCAGGGTTTTATTTTTCTTTCTTGGAAGTCCCAATGTGTGTGTGGAGTCCAGTATCACTTATTCTGTCTTTCTGGCAGAAAAAGTTCTGCAGGCATGATTGTTCTTAACCCTTTTCAACAAATGAACCTGTCAGCATCTCTCTTTCTGTGTGAATGTGGTTGCTGGGAATGGAAGTTGCTGTTGAAAGCACTTAGTTTACTATCTAATATAAAGATAATAATGGCTTATTAAAAAAGAAGTTGTCGTAAAGCCTGTCTATAATCTTTAATGTTCAGCTGCATTGAAAACATACTTTTTGTAAGAGATAGAAATGAAAGGTTTTTAGGGTTTTTTTTCTCAAATATGTTTTCTTAGCTAAATTTTTCCTGTGACAGCGTGCTACTGAATGGTTAGTAAGATACTAGCACTTACAAAAGTGTATATTATTGTCTTGTTTACCAGTGTAACACATTAAACAATGTGATAATGCCTTAACTAATGATTTTTATCCCCGTATCATCGAAGGGGAGTTAGGGTAGGAGGAAGGAGATACGGAAAAACTTACTTTCTCTAATACACAATCCAACTCTGTTCTTTGTAAAGATGTTATAAGACTGAGACATTTTTGCTTAATGTAATATTAATTTTTTTCAGGAGAATGATGGGGATTATTTTAGTAGCGAGTTTACTTTTTACTTCCCTTCCTGTCTCTGATCAAATTTACGCTATAAATTCTTTCCCTATTTTGTGTCAAGGGAGTAGTTAATTTCCGTCTTTAGCTGGAAGAAATCAAGAAAATTAAAAGCCTATTATGTGAATTTTGGGAAGGAATAGCTTGAGTGGAATACATGGAATATTCAAATTTGTAATGATTTCCGTATCAGGACTTGGGATCACTTGTTAGAGGATAGGCAGCTCTGGCAGCTTACAGTGGCACTGCTATCAGAGCGTCTCTCTGTAAAGCTGCTGTTAAACATGAATTTTTGTTGTGACAGGCCGCTGAAATCTCCATGCTGAGTCTGTCTTTGAAACATCATTGAGAACAGCAAAGTTTTTGCTAGGAGCATTCAATAGCCTTAACAGAGGATTGTCACAATCATTGTGTTCCTTGTGTTCTGCAGATGCAGTTTCATGAAGGAGTGGATCAGCTGGCAGCTGCTGTCTAAATATATTGTTTCTCTACACCCCAGTTTAAGCTTCTTTTTTTCTCCTTCACTGAAATACTAAGATTATTTTTAAAGCATGGAAGACTATCTCCTTGTCCAAAATGCAGGAACAGAGGTACCTGTGCAACAGCCCTGTGCTCTTTGCTTTTAGATTGTTCTGAACGTCATGTCAGATGCTTTTTGGTGAAAGCAATATGCTTCAGAGGTACTATAATTATTTTTTTTCCCCTCTATATATGTAATTTCAGATGTGCTTCCTTTTTTTTTTTTTTCTTTTTCAAACATGTTACTGAAGAGCAGACGGCACTGCTGCATGATGCTGTGTAAATACTGTTATGGAGTAGTGAAAAACTTGTGATTATGCTATAGATCCTATTATTCTTCACTGTTGAGTATCACGTTATGAAGATATATATGTAAAGGAGAGCTTAGGATACCTGTGTGTGGTATTTTGGAGGCAGGTAGTTAGATTAAGTAGTTAAGTTACTCTTAACCCATATTCCAGACTGACCAAAAGCAAGTGTAAGAGTTTGGGCTTGGCAGGGGCGCTGAGTTCATGAGTCTTCCCTGAGCACAGGCTGAGCTTGCTCTACTAGAAGCCTTGGCAGAATGAGCTCATGTCTGCCTACAAAATAACCTACAGGCGTACTTGGAAAATACAGGTGGGCAGTCTAGCTCAAAATTAATAAGGAAGGTGTGTGAGATGGGGAAGAAAACAAATAGCAAATCCATAACCCACCTCTCCGTATCCCTTACTATGAAATATGTCTAAAGAATCAAAAGGTGTTGATTTTTGTTGGGAAAGGCTGCAGAGGTGTACAGCAGAGCATATCTAGGAGTGTCTCAGAATTGTCTACGATGAATTTAAGAAACTATTTCTCAAAGTTAGTTTGTATCGGGAAGGGTAAACGTGCTTTAAGGCAGTTACACTCGGCAGAGTTAAAACAGGTTGTAGTAGGGATCATGGGACTCTGCAGCACCATGACCCTCTGTCTGAGAGTTATTAAAAAGATCTTGAATTACCCTTTTGAAAAACAGGCTCTGCTGTGCTGTACAAAATGCCAAGGAAAAAGGTTTCACGTTTAATTTCAAGACATTTTATAGAAGCTACAGCATTATTGCTTTTCAAGAATTAGACTTGTGCAGTCCCTTATAACGCTTGTGTTAGGGTACGTTGGTGTTTGATTTATGGCTCCCTCGGGTATGTTATGGATACTCTGCTTTTTCTTGGGTTTTGTTAATGTTAGCACTCAGGAGTGTGCGTTAATGATTATAAGTGCAGAGTCAGCAAAAAGGTGCAACTTCAGTATTTTAATTGTATAACTTTTATGTAGAAGCTATTGCTAAAGTTTTGTTGCACGACAGAGCTCCCAAGGCTTTAAACTATGAAGGCTTCTTTCAGCAGCTTGTTAAGAGCTGGTGTACATAACTGAACATCTGGTTGTTATCAGTACGTTTTCACTTCATTAAAAACTATAAATGCATATGGAGGAAAAATGAAATACTGTGATCTAGTTACATCACTGTTAAGTAGCACCCTGTGGTGCCAATAGAAGTTAGTTGATATTTCTATTACATTCGGTTATTTTCTGTAGTTACTCAGATTGCAACCTAAAACAATTGTTACTTCCAAATTTAAATGTTAACAATGTTTTGACTCATTTAAGGATGTTCACTAGATTTCCTGGGAGCTTAAAAGTCAAATGTAGGTGGAAGAAAGGCGATATAATTGACTATAAATCTCTACGGAATCATTTCAATGTAGGAATGACGCCATGTAGAGATGATGAAAAATGTTTAGGCTTTTTTTCCTTGCTAATTGTGAGCAGTGAAGAGGTTAAGAACTGTTTTCTCTCCTGTTTCAGGAGTGTCGTAATTTTTTTTTTTTGTTACTTTCAAAACAATAGGTCAGAATAGTGCTCTTTTTAAAAGGACTATTCAAAGAACTTTTATCAAGATTGTAGTAGCTCCAGTATTTGAAGAACTATTTGACTTTAGCATTTTTGGCAACTTTGCCTAATCATCAAAGGGAAACTTCCATCTGTTGAAACTTGGGCTGAAGCTAGCAAAAATATCCAAGCTGACAGAGATTTGTATTGCTTCACTTTGAAGATCCTCAAAGTTTGGGACTATTGTGCTCTGTGTAGGAGGGATCTGATGAATATAAAGGGAGTTTTATTTGCTGCTGCACCTTGTGGTGGTGCAGCAAATTAAAAATATTTATTTGGAAGATGTTATTCATCACTCTTACATCCTTTCCTCTTCTCTGATGGCCTTTTCTAAAGGTCCTAAGTGGAAGAATCTTTGTGTCACATTCTTCTTTCTGTTCTAATTCTATTCTAATTTAGTTTTTGTTTCAGACTTAGAACAGTGTTTCTGCATGACCTGTCTTTTCACTGGGCTAGCTTTAACTTGCGTTCAACTTGTAACAAACTTTCTAATCACAGAGTATAGTATCAGAGGTTTGTACTGTTCATCATGCATCATGCTGTATATTCAAGCTCCTAATAATCTGCTTTCTCTGTAGTGGTTTTCAGCCCTGTTTTCACAAAAGATATTGGATGCATCTTGAAAAACACCCGCTTGCTGGTATTTGAGTTTGATCTCTGGTGTAGGCAGCAAAGACCGCCTAGGCACTGAAGTCAAGCATATCTCTTTTTGGCACCTTAAGAGTTTGCAGACTGTTGCGAATCGGTGACAGCGACCAGGTTGCCAGGCATAACCTTTTTTCTCCATTGCCTAGACAGCCATGAGACCCGAAGAGATTACTGCTGCCACTACATCAAGATGGCTCTGCCTTGAAACCAGCGGGCTCACGTTTCAGAAGTTTTGGTGTTACAGAGAGACTGTGCAGCAGGTCTGCCTTTCACGCAGGCTTCATGGCTGGAACGCAGGACGCGATTCCTGCGGTCTGGCACTGCCCGGATCTCCGCATTGGTCTGCGGTAGCTTTTTGAGCACTTGGGTCATCTTCTCTGTGGCTGCCTTTTCCCTGGAGGTTGAAAGCTACACAAGCCCAGTCATTCAGGCTGTTTTTATGGGTACTTGGACTGCTGTCTTGTGTTCTGTTCTTTGAAGTCTTTAGATTTAGTGGATATTACTTAGAAGACTCGTTGATGTGCAAGGTAAATGCAGAAGAATATGGATGCTCTGTGCAACACTTAAGTCCTAGATTATTTGTAATATTTTTAGTCTGTAGAGGGAAGAACTGAATGCCAATGAGGTTAAAATGTATACAGCCACATAGTCTCAGATGATTTGGGAATAGTTCTGGGAATACAAGGTCTTGAATCCAACTATCGTTTTAATCCTTTAGATACTCTCTTTAGAGTATTGCCGTCTTTGGTTGTTTTCTCACTCTCATTCTGTCTCCCAGTCAAGAATACCCAGTGCGGGGGAGATGCAGTAGGAAATGTCAGAGATGCTCTCTGCTTCCAGCTGGTGTTTCTTGAGTGCCCCTCTGGGACATCTCCCAAATGTTTGGAGTCAGCTGTAATGAGCATAGTGCATCATCAGCTGCCGTGGTGCGTGTGTGCCATCAGTGGGTGTAAAATTAGGAGCGATTCCAAGAGGAAAGATTATGTTCACTTCACGTTGTTGTACTTGTATCCTGAGACTGATAACCAGATATTCTACTTGCTTTTCAGTTTTCAAAACCGATCCTATTCTCTGGTGACTCCTCTTTCACCTTTCTGGTGGGCCCTCAGGAAGCAGGGAAATGAAACCTGGTTCCTGTATGATTTGAGAGTTTTTGTATGAATCAGCCCTTTTGGCAACTCTCCTAAATTAGAAAATGAGTTACCTTTTAACCTTTTAATACTCAGAGTAGACAGCTCTGGCTGGGTGAAAGTTCAGGAAAATATTTAAACTGGGAAGGGGTTTGGTCTAGTGGTGTGAGTTGAAATCCAGAGGTTTGTTTCTGACTGTTCAGCCTGTTTGCTCTGTAGGTGTGAAATCATTTATGAGCTCTCAGCCTCTGTTTGCTAAGGTATAGAAATGGCTGCAATTCATTGGGTAATTAAAGTGTTTACAACAGCGTGTGCCTTCAGAGTAGTAACTGGAGTTCCTAGCTGAGATTTTCCTATATATTGCCTCTATGCTTCATCTTGGTTTGTCTTTCACAGACCTCTCTCTTGCAGGCAGGGAACAAAGCTGGATGATGTGGTGAGCACAGAGAACAGTTGTGAGCCATGCTTGGCGCTGGAGAGAAGCCAGCAGCACCAGGATGGTGACACATAGGTAGATTGCAGAAGTTCTCAGTAGATGACACTGATAGAAGGTCATCCACATGGTTTTGAATGGAAAAAGCAGATGCCGGGACACTGGGGAACTGAGGTTTTAACAGGCTCGTAGTTCTTGTTCTGTGGGGGGTGATTGCCTCATTTGGAAACAGTAATTATGTTAATATCTCTCCCCTTACCAATTTAGATACGTAAGCTGCTGGTAGCATCAGACTCCTGCGAACCGCTCCTATTGCTTCTACTTGAGTCTGCAGGAGCAGACAAGAGTATTTTGGTTTTGGTATTTTCCCCACAGGCTACAATTGACAGATGACCTTGCTATGATGATCTTCACGTTTTGGTCTGCTTCAAGACTCCAGCATTTTCTTTGTAGCTCTGAAGAAATCTACTTTGAAACCTAGTGGTGTGTCGTGGTGTGGCATCCTTTTACGATGTGGTACCATTTAGTGTGAGCACTTGTCTGTGGGTGCAAGCAAGTCATGGCAAGTGTTCAAGCTATTGCAGTTGGAGAGTTATTACTCAGGCAGGTTGTCTTAACTGGCTGCTTCTGTGTACTCTTTTCCTTTTTCTACCATAAAGAAGATCTTTTATTTTTGATAAAGATTACCGTTTTGACCATAGACCTCTGTTTCAGACATCTGGAACTTTTTAAGTGCAATATCAGCATTGTTGTATACTTGAAATAGCTGTCTGTAAAAGGGCAAGGTGAAATCTTGGTTTGCTTCGAGCAGACAAAACCTTGTGAGGGTGTGACGTGCAGACAGATGGTCTGGTGTGGTTCTCCAGCCCCAAAAGCCTGAAGGTTGGTGGCTCTGATGGAATTTATGAGTCTGACACCACAATTAATAAATAAAATAAATCAATAAAAATGTATGATCTTGATGGAAGACCAGAAGAGAAGTGATACCCTTTCCAGTTTGTATCCTGGCAGAATTAGTTACTTATTTCTTCTAAAACAGTACTTAAGTCTAAAAGCAGTGCTGCTTTAAAGCAGTACTCCCAGGGCCATAGGTCGCTCAAAGAGGAGCCCTGGATCCATGCTATCTGTCTGACAAAAGGGATTAAGATGGAAAGTGTAGCTGACTGAGAATTTTTCTCATTTGATTTTAAAGGGTTGTGGTCTAAAGATTACTAAAATACAAATTGTTCATGGTTGTTTAATTTAGAAGCATTCGTTAAAGTTGAAATGATCTGGTATCATTGCTTTTGGAAGGAATCCATTCACATATCAACTGTTTCTCATTGAAAAGTAGATACTAAAACGTGTTTTAAATACATACACACATTTATGTTAGGGCCAGCACCTAGGAATCTTGCATTTTGGAGCTCAAGTCATCATTTTCTGAAGAATTCGTAATTTAAGATAATCACAGATACATATGGTACGTCTTTTGATTTAGAGACTTAATGTTGTATATATAAGGTTTTGTTGCCAGGAGTCAGTTTTAACTTGGGTGTCACATGCAAGGACCTGGACCTGTTCCATCTGGTTAAAGGAGCGGGCGCTTGCTTTGTGTCACACTGTAGGAAAAGTGATAGCAAGGAGGATGGCTACTTGTAACAGAGAAAGAACCCAAGTGCAGGAGAGAAACGATTGCCGTGCTTTCTAGAGTTCGGTCTATGCCAAATTGTTCCCTCATGAAAGAAGTACGTCGTGAGAGGGACAAAAGAATAATATCTGGTAGCTTGTCTACCTGATATGGGAATATATCCTCCAGTGGGAAGGAGAGAGAGGAAAAAAAGGGAAAAATTAAGTGAGAATAACTATTGAAATCTCCAAAAGAGAAAATCCAGCAGGAGGGGAAAAAAAAACCACCCCAAACCACCTGTGTATGCTTTGGTACATTGCTCTGTGAAGCCTGTTTACTTGGGTCACGAGCTTTATCTAAGTTCTGTGGATTCTTTATTTGTTTTATAAGACACTTGGGAAGGAGCAAAAAAAAAAAAAAAAAAACCCACAGAAACTCAAAACATCATGCAGTTCTGGTTTTCTGAAATAAATAGCTAAATAATTTTGACATGTAATTGATACATGAGTTCATTATTTCTACTTTCCTCCTTATCTGCAAGCAAACAGTTTTCAGAGGAAGTTGGAGATCAGCATAAATTCCATGTAAAGTCATTCTATATGACCGATAGCTTTGAATAAAAAAAAATTCAAAAACAAACCCCCCTATTCTGTAGCCTCTCAATATAAATAAACAGTATTTTCTTTGAAGTTAAAAGAGGTTCCTGGTAGTTGTTGTGACCCTTTAGAAATGCTTGAGTTTCAGAAAACTGTACATTTGACCTTTGGTGGAGAAAATAATTTTGCTCTGAAGCTTTATCCTTGTGCTGATAAATTAAGGGTGACTGTAGCTGAGGGGTTACCCCAGATATCAGGACTCTGGTTGTGTTTATGTCAGAGCAGATTTAATTTGAACAGATTCTGCAGGTTGAGTGGAATGTTTCTGCAGTTAAATGTGCTCTAACTGGGTTTTGAATAGCAAGAAAATTGGAATAACTCACTAACTGGAGCTGCATGAATTCAGCTTGCTTTCTGTTTTTTTTTCTTTCAGAGTTACATAAGGGTATTGAAAGCAGATTTTTTTTTTTTTAAATAATTACTTAATACATTACAGTAACCTCTTTGTTTATTTCTTTACACTGAATCTTATAAAAATAGAAAAGAATTTTGTAATGTCTCCTCAGATTTGCTCTTCCACTTGTACGGTTTGTCAGAAAAATAAATGAATGAATGATTGAGATGGAGAAAAAGTATACCAGACTCTGAAATTTGTTTCCTCTCAGCAAAGTGACCCAGCTGTTTTGGATGTTGTGACATGTCACGAAGTCAGCCTTTTCATTCGTCAACTCCGGCTTGGAGACATTATTCTTGTATTCTTAGCCTTGGTAATGACAGGCTTCTGAGTTGTTTGGGGTTTTTTTGTTTTTTGGGTTTTTTTTTTTTGCTATAGCTAAAAAGTATATTTTCCAAGCTGTCATTTTTATTTTCGGAGAAAAACATTTCTTAACTTTTTTGCTGGCAGCTAAAGCTCTACTAACCAGTACCTATAGGTCTTGCCCGCTTTGCTTGGGGTGGATGCGGGCAGTGGATTGCGAAGCGTCACGGTTTGGGAGAGGGGCTGGGAGCCGTTCCTAGCTCAGCCTTGCTGCTGGCTGAGATGAATTTGCCGTGGAACCAGATCACAGTGTAACCTCTGGCCTGATCTAATTATCAGCATTTATACTGGCTAACTTCCTCAGTAGTGGGCAAAAAGTCAGGTAACTCACCAAAATGAAAAGCAATTACGATGTACGTCATGATTTTAAGGAAGAGTGGTATGCAAGCGGTGCGTCTCTTCTTGACCTGTAACTTAAAATGTTACAGATTCAAATACCTAAATCGTGCAAGAGAAACTAAAACTGGTGAGTCTGCATAATCTTCACTTTCAAAAACATTTCTGTATCGGAGGTAGTGCAGTTCTGTGGACTGCGATCCAGGAAATTGCGATTCCAGTTTGCTCTTGACTTTGAGCACATAACTAGCCCTCTTTGCTCAGAAACTCTGGCCTGGAGCTGCTGCAGAAGAGCTTAACTTAAGCTGTCTGTGCGCCGTGATGCATGCAACTCTTCTCATGCTCCACAGTAACGCATGTTATTTACGGTATTTCTGGCAGCATACTTGAGAATATTTGAGTGTGCTAAAAGTCAGACTGATATCTTCTAAATGAAATTCGGTTCATTTTGGTAAGGACCATACCAGTTCTGATCCTGAGACTAATGAAGAGTTTTACTCCAGCCAGTCTTTTCCATGGTTAGTTTATTTTGTTCCAAGAGAGATTGTACTGTAGTTTTCCAGTCATTGTTATTTCAAGTAACGTTTTATACTTGTTTTAACTGTTAAGAATAAAATTTTTGCAAGGTGACATTGTAACAAAGAAAAACTTAGCATCACTGCTTAAACATGCATTGATACTGATTATTTTTTTTTTTAATTTTAAATAGCAATACTATAAAATCTTTGAATTTGAGAAGTATAAATAGATTTTGAATTTCCAGTAAGTCCCAGGTCAAAAAAACCCTGATAGTTGTTGCTGGACACCTGTTGTAACACAATGATAGTGGATTGTAAAGCAGTGTGTGGAAATTTAAATAGTAACACTGGGGGAAACGTTAAAAGTACTAAATAACAATCTTTCTAATGGATGACAGGATGGTACTGTTGCACCGAATGAAGTATCTCCTTACTTTTGGAGGACGTAAAAATGGTTTTTGGTTGAAAGCAAGGATGATACAGGCTCATGTCTAAGTTATTTTATTGTGTTTTAAAAGATACCTTGTAGTGTGCAACTTTTTACTGATTAAGGAGGCAGATGCCATTTTTCTCCCACTTCTAAAAATAAGATGCGTAATAAGGTCATTATAGGCAGAGGTGGGAACAGAAAGCACAAGATATCCCAAATAGTGGATCTCCCTCTCATCCATTTTGCTGCACAGCCTTTCCTAATTAACCTGAACTTAATGAGCTTTGTTAAACTATCTGGTGTCAGTATTTCATCATTACAGCACATTCTTTGGGATTGGCTGTAATATCCTGGAACTTTGTACTTCACGCTTACCTCAAAAATACCATTTAAAACTGAACAACTGTATGTAGTATCTTGATATCCTGAGCATTTCTTACACTTCAAGTAGTGTTTGTGTATTATATTCCTTTCTTAGGGATCCACTTTTCCTGACAGATGGAGCTGTGTTTGGCTGGCTGGACATTTCCTCGACTTAGCATGATGGTTTTGTGACCATTTTATTTAGCAGGACAAAGGACACGCTTTTGCGATATATTTATTATTTTTACAGGGAAGCATGGTCTGAAAATTGCAGCTGGAATGTTCTGGGCAATACCTCAGTATTTTTACATTGTCTTGTCTTTTGGCATATTAAAAAGAAACGCTTACGTCTAAGAAAAACAACCCATTGTTGGTATGAACTGGGTTTTTTGAATTTGTTGTTTACATGTTCCCAATTGAAACTCGCTGTGCTAAACAGCGTATAACCTCAGGTTGAAGCTACCAAATGTTCTTGGAAGTCAGGTTGTAAACAGACCCAATAGATTAATCTTTATAAATTTTCCTTTTTTCCTGCAGAGATATTACATACAGCATTTCCTTGGAAGCTGTGACAACTCTCATTGTCTTCCTCTCCTGCCAATTATTCCACAAAGAAATTTTACGAGAGAGCATCATTCACAGATACCTGATGCATGGTCGATGGTACGTCGCGTTCTGGGGTGGTACCTAACAGCAAAGCAAATGCTTCTAATGGCTTGTTTAGACTGTACTTGAAAACAAAAGACAGCAAAATACATTTTGATAGAGAACTTGTTCTGCTCAAAAGAAAACAGAACACACAAACATCTGTAAAGACTGATGGAAGGTTTCAAGTTTAAATCTCACAGCTCAGACTTCAGTAAAACTATTTTGGAAGCCATTTTCATTTTTTGAGGGTAATTTCATTAACTTAAATCAGCTTTTACATTTCAGGATGATTTTGTGGGGGTTTTTTTGATTCAACTATGGTTCTTTTCCTGTGACTCTGCAGTCTAGAGAACCCACGTATCTCAGAAATGCTGATGAGCCTTCTTGCGATACAAATAAATAGCAGCCCCTCGACAGATAGCACATATGTGCCACACTGAGTTTTAAGTTGCAATAGTGGAAATACTTGGCAGGTGGTAAACTCAGTTGTGTGAGTAATACCACTTGTTCTGGCAAGTTGGTTATTTTGTTTAAATGCTTTGTCATGGTGGCTTGTATTCATTTTAGTCAGGCCAGCATTCATCCTCTTTCAACTTTAAATTCCATGTGGGCAGATTTTTGCTAAATGTATCTGTTGTCTCGTTTTCTGAAATTTCTACTAGATGTAAGAGAGGTCCTGCCCCTGGGTGACGAGCAGGGAGAGGAGGGAGGCTCAGCTTGGCTGTGGGCAGAGGGAGCCCAGGGCAGTATGTGGGCAGAGTAACTGGCGGCAGAAGAGGGGCAGAGTCTCAGTATTTGTGGGGTTTGGTGGTACTTAAATCTCTGGACTGAAGGAACTGAGGGTTTGGGGCAAAATCGTAGAATTATAGAATGGTTTAGGTTGGAAGGGACCTTTAAAGACCTTAAAGACCATCTAGTTCCAACCCCCCTGCCATGGGCAGGGACACCTCCCACTAGACCAGGTTGCTCCAAGCCCCGTCCAACCTGGCCTTGGACACCTCCAGGAATGGGGCAGCCACAGCTTCCCTGGGCAACCTGGGCCAGTGTCTCACCAACCTCACAGTCAAGAATTTCTGCCTAAGATCTAATCTAAATCTGCCCTGTTTCAGTTTGAAGCCATCACCCCTCGTCCTATCACTCCATGCCCTTGTAAAAGGTCCCTCTCCAGCATTCGTGTAGGCCCCTTCCAGATACTGGAAGGGGCTCTAAGGTCTCCCCGGAGCCTTCTCTTCTCCAGGCTGAACAACCCCAACTCTCTCAGCCTGGCCTCACAGCAGAGGGGCTCCAGCCCTCAGATCATCTTTGTGGCCTCCTCTGGCCCCGCTCCAACAGGTCCATGTCCTTCTGCTGTTGGTGTCCCCAGCGCTGGAGGCAGCACTGCAGGGGGGTCTCGCCAGAGCGGAGCAGAGGGGCAGAATCCCCTCCATCCGCCTCCCTTCTCTTGGGAGAAGAGGTAGTATGTGTAGGTCTAAGCTGGGAGTAGCAGGTACCTGGCCTCTGGGGAGAGAAGTGGGAATTTGGTGGCTGGGAATCTAGGGCAATGGGAAGAGTTAGAGGGGACTGGAGCACAGCGTTTCACAGCCCCTGTCCACTTCTGAATCATACGGGAATGGGAACCAACTGTTTCTGGGGAAATCCGTCTCTGTTTTGTAAATATGGTAACCTTTTATTTAAATCCAATAAATTTTATGTGCATTTGTCACAATCATTGGTGTGAGGTCAGATGTTTCATTGGTCTTTGCATATTGGCCCCAGCTGCACACACAGACAAAAATATTGGGGGGGGTGGAGAAATACTATTGTTACTTGTTCTATGTAACCAAAGCATGGAGCAAAAGCTAAATATAATGTTTCTATCCCTTGCATAAATGTTTATCCAGTTGTGTCTTGGGGTAAAAGAATACAATGATTCCACAAAATAAATGATCGATTTAAAAGTAGTATTGAAAACAGAAAGCAAAAAGAGTAGTTTCCATGATCCTGCTGTTGAAGGTGCTCCTGCAGAGCCCTGCTGAAGTCAGTGCAGCTTTGCATGAGCAAGACCTTGGCTTTCTTTCCCTTTCCAGTCTGCTTGAGACTGGGAGAGTTACTGTCTGTGTTTAATGCCAAACACCAGCCTTTGCACCCTGCCTGGGCTTTGCTGTGCCAGTTTTTGTGAGCTGTGAGTCAGCTAAAGCTGTTTTCTTTTTCCTTTCAGTCTCCCATATACCAGCAGACTTGTGAAAACTTTACTATATAATTTCATTAGACAAGAAAGAAGCCCTCCTCCCGGGACCCATGTCTTTCAGCAGCAAACAGATGGAGGAGGACTGCTTTATGGAATTGCATCTGGGGTGGCAAGTGAGTCTTATTTTCTAGAAACTGTACTTCAAACCGTAGGAAGTATTGCCTTCTGTGTGACCTGTCTTACAAACACACCTGTAGCCCATTTCTTTTTCAACCAGTGATAGCAGTGTGCGTGCTCAGTGTAGAAAAGCTGTCTGCAGGCCTGCTTGGATTGCAGATCCGTCTTGAGATGTGTTAGAATCTGGAGCAACTCTATCTGCAGGGATACCTGCAGGACAGCACATGGTAAAAGTAGCACTTAATCCCTGTTTTTCTTTTGTTTGAGACATTAAAAAAAGCCGAACAAACAACTGGTGCCCCATGTAATAGGTCACATGCTTTGAGTTACTTAAAATGTTCTAAGAGAAACTTTTATGTGCATATGTAATCTTTATAATTGCTCAGTGGATAAGGTGACCTGCTCTGTGGCTCTGCTTGAGCAGAAGGTTGGACTGAGTGGTCTCAAGAGGTCCCTTCCAGTCTCAAGGATTCTGTGATGTAAGGGAGTGGCCTAGATAGGAATTTTTGTAACATCTTGTAGCGTATGCCTTTCCCAGTAGGTTGACTAATGTTTTTTCCTGAATAGTATGACTGGATTCTGACCTTTTGTGGGTGGACTGTTTGTTATAGAGAGATACCGCCTGAAGAATATGAAAGACTTGATGCCATTTTTTGTTGAGAATAAGGGTTCTCGTGTTTGTTATACTATATACTGTGTTTTGGTTGGTGGTTGCTCTCTTCCCCACACCAGATGTGTTTTATTGGTGTGTGTATTATGCCTAAAGGTTTTTCTTTTCCACAGAATAAGAATAAAATATAATATATTGCTAACAGTAAAGGTATATGCTATTTTCTTTTCCCCGGATAAACTAAATAACACTTAAAGTCAGTTGCTGTTAAAACTGATACTGTTTATTTTGCTCATTTGTGAAATCCATTCACTGGCATATCCCTAAGGGATATTAAAGTTCAGGCCGCAAGTGGTCTGCCAGAAAATATTTTACAGCGTGTGACAGTGCGCGTGGATCTCCTCATGGAGGCAGTAAAAGAGCATGTCTCTCTAACTTGGTGCAGCGCAGCCTAAACACATCGCTGCTTCTGCGTAGGATAAGGTTACACACAGCTCAGTGTGCTGCTGGAACACGCATCTCCTCTCTGGTTTCCAGTTTACATGCTCAAGGGTAGACCACTGCAATGTTTGCGTTGTGCCTGTAATGTAAATGCGTCAAAAAATAGTTGCTTGGTTTGCAGTTTTATTTAAACAGAGAAGAGAAATTAATTGCATTGTTCCCTACAACCTTTTTATTCGAGAGTCCCAACAGGTACATTCCCTTCCTTTTCAATTGCTAGAGAACATTGCTCTTACTGTTTTTCCAAAGCAGTTTTCAGTATGTGGTTTGTACTTTTGCTTGTGACTGAAGAGCAGCTCTCACTGCGTGTTTTGATACCTCTACTTACCTGATGGTTTTATTCTTCTTGGTTCTGATCTCTCTAGTCACACTTGAGTGTCTTTCTCCTTAGTGTTGCCACAGGCAAAATAGCTTTTTTTTTTTGTTTCCTCTTCTGGTTACTTGATTGATTTGTAAAGTCCATCCAGACTGCCACCACTCCTGCCTTCCTCTGTAGCTCCTCTGATATCGTATCCCCCCAGGACTTTTTACTTCTTGTGTATCGAGTTTGCATTTCTTAATGCAAACTCTTAAGGTTTCAGCCTACGTCTGTTCTTGTCTCTTCCTACACTTCCACCCCTTCACTCCTCTTGAACCATTCTCTTAACAGCTCCCTTGGCATACTCCTACGCTTATTTTCGTGCGTCTTTCATGAGTACCTGAAGTGCCATCTCTTCTCCCAGTGAATTAAGTATCTTCATTTAAAGCTTTAAGTAAAAGAGCCTTTATAAAGAGCTTTCTAATGAACTGCCTGGGAAAGGGAGGAAAAAATAAGTACCACATCCTGTTGGAAAATAGAAATATTTTTTCTGTTTGTGCCCAAACAGTTGGTTAATGGTTTTTGTGTCTGATTATTTGCCTGTATACGGTATCGGACTATAGATGAAACTTGGACACAATAGGATTGGTAGAGTAAATGGCATATTTGCCTATCCATAATATCTCTGAATTAACCCTTTGCAATCCTTTGTTTTATATCGGATCAGGTACATGGGTAGAGTGCAGTACAGATTAGAAGACAGCAACACAAACTGATAGTCTGCTCTGGAACAGAAGCAAGTTTTGAGCAATGAATAGATGTGGAAAACTTAGACATGATGTCTGTATTACGTTATTTTCATGTATTTTGTAATCTGTACAGGATAAGAATTGAAAGAAGAATGGAAGAATTGAAAATTCACTTTAATCTTGCTCAATGTCTTTTAAATAGCACATAATGCTTAGAATAAGTTTACTGAAATAGTCTAAATATAATCTGTTAGGATGAAAGGAGATAGGAGCCTGCTTTTAAAAAGAGTTTATTTTTCTTATGAGATTTGGAGGCCTAAAATAATTATTGTACTTGTTAATTTGAAATTTTTTAACTTGATACCACAGTCGTCTACGTTACCATGTATTACGTTACGCATATTTTGTAGTCACTTGCACAGCAGCGGTAGATCAACACTCGTATAAGCACTGTATTTTGAATCCACCCCCCCTTTCCTTCCTTGTGATTCAGCAGAAGTGATAATTATACACAATATGATCCAAAGTTTACCCTTTCCCACAGTTAACCTTCTCCTGCTTCTCATCCTTGGTAGCCTGGGTTTTTTTTCATCTCATGAGCCTCCTTAACCCTGAAGACCATACAGCCAACATCCTCCCACCGATTACTTCTCCCTGGTTTGTCCTCTGACTGTGTGCAAGTTATCTGTGTGCGAGCACCTTTCTTCATCCTGTACATAAAATACCTTGATTAGAATTGTATTGCCAATTACGTTATTCTCCAGTAGTTAAATAAACATTTGTGGGTTTGGAATGAAGGGGGAAATAATGATATTTTAACTTCATAAAGGACATTTTTCTATACTGAGTCAACTTTGCTTTGTCTTTGCAGTCTTTCTGTAGATGTGCAAAATAATTGTGAGGAGCTGCTAGATCTGGTGCTATGTTGTCAATGTGTGCTGAAGGCATGAATGACATCAGTGTGCATGGTAGTAGAGATCAGACCTTATATTTTAGAAATTTGAAATTAATTTTTCCTGGTTCACAAGGTACATTGAACCAACTTGCCTTCAAAAAAAATTATTTTTTTTGTTTTAAATCCCCTCTTCTTTTTTTTGAGTATTACTAGCATTTGCCAATTCATGGTCTGCAGTTAACCAAGTTGAGAGAACTTTTTATGTGCAAGCAAAGTTGTTTGGTTTTTTTTAAGTAGTCATTTTATTTCTCACAAAATAAAATTCATGTTACAGTGAGGAATTGCCAAACAGATGATACGCTAAGACAGGAAAATGTTAGTGCTACTCAAGACTATTGAAAAATAAGTCAATTTAAATGGTTTCACTTGAAATAGTTGATCCAGTTTATACTTTGCTATTAAAAAACCCGACAACGCTTTAGTGCATCTTGCAGTACTTAAGTGTTACTGCAGCAGTAAGATCTCCGTGACTTAGTTTGTGCTGTTTAGATTATTATAGATGTAATGGGTACAATGTTGTAAAGTAAGAATCTAATGAAAAGGCAGTAGCCGGATTCATCTTCGTTAATCACCTAGGCAATCATCATAACTAATCTGGCCCACAAGTGTACTGTTGCAGCATTAATATAAATTGCAGAATTTGGTGTATAGTGGTCAATAATGACTTGTTTTCTCATGTCTGTAGTCTTTGGTTGGAACTAGACAAACATTCCTGACCATTAATGACTTTCTATCCTGTAAGTATAGACTTCACTCTGCATTATGTCATTCAGCATTAGCATACTTGGAGGCATCTGGTGATCTGTGTTGTACATCTGTGACTTATATATACTATAGCTTATTCCTGGGTTTTTTTGGTGCTATATTCTGGTTAATAGGAACGCTTGTATGGTTATCTTTAACTTTACATGAAAACTATTTATTCATATTTAGCATTTTATGTTGATATCTTTTTTCCTCTTCAACTTTATGTGGTCTGATTTGTAATATCTATTAAAACACATCAAAGTAGAGAGACACAAAAAGCTACTAATGATGTGTCTGTTATTTGTTATGATTCCACCAAGCTTTTTTTTTTTTTTTCGTACTAACAAATATTTCAGGCTGGTTGTTTCTACCTTCCAGAGCCTCACCATGATGTATCCCAGATCTGGTGTATGATCTGCTACATAACTACAACCTTGTCTGTCTCCCTGGTACTTAGTCAACGTTTCATTGCCTCTTCATGCTCACTATAATGAAAATGTAGATCTGGGACTTCTTTCCGACTTCCGTTTGTTCATCTTCCTTCTTGCTTACAGTCTGTAACAGCATCATCCTCTTGTCACTGTAATCATGGCATTTTGACCTGCCTGAATGTGAAGATTTAGATAGTGTCCAGATCTTTGATCTTTTTCTTAGTTTCTCTAAAGATGTGTCTGAACTGGAGCAAAATGTCTGGCTGCAGCTCAAACATGTGTTGTTTGAGACGAAGTAGTTGAGTACGAATAGTAGTGTAGGTGTGGCAGGCTCAGTCTGCGAAAGCTGCCCAGCAAACTGGGTTCTAGAGCAGCTTCCTCCTGACCGAAATCTGTCCTGTGGTGCCGTGAAGACCACAGGAGCTCATTTGAAGTTAGGCTGAACTACTGTCAGAGCAGTGCCTGAATGTCCCCTTTGACAGTCTTCGTTGCCTTTTTTCATGAGATAAAACTCATCTTCCGTCTTAATCACGGTAGCACAGAAAAACATTGCCTCTGGCGTAAACCTCTGCAGGCCAGAGATGTATTTGCTGTCAAGCTGTTGCACACTTCCTTTGACATACACCATGTTGTGTTGATTTTTGTTTTTCTTGCAATCTGGTTATCTTTGTGGCTTTGAATGATGCGAGAGTATAGAACAGTTATACAGCAGTAGCACTTCTGGTAGCATGCCTTGGCCCCAGGTCCACCGAACTCTTGGGGCTTTCAATCAACGAGGATCTCGTAACTGGAAGAGTCACGGTATAATTTAAGAAATTATTGGTCCTTCTTGTAAGCTTCACCAGTGTATTTTTGGCAGTAAACCACCAGTGATTTAGAACTAGCTGGACAGGTAGCATAGACTTTTGCTCGGGGACCTCTGCTCTTTTCATAGATGCTGATGACAATGATAGCAAAGCATCCTTTCCCAGAAGAGCAATTTATACTGTAAGGTCCTGGGCTTGATAGTTCTTGGAAGTCTTCCAGTGACTCTGGTGAGACTTACACATCTGCAGGGAGTAAGCAGTAGGGATTTTTTCATTCCTTCAGAGAGGTAGACACTTCTGTGGACCCTTGGCTGCCACCACTCCACCCTTATGGCAGTGACAAAATATTTCATGCTAAACATTCTCAAGGCTTGTACGTTTTTAAGTCTTCTGTAAAGCCTCTTTTCTGTGATACCTACCTGACACTGTCTAGGCTCGTGGTGTGCTGGGAGCTCTGCTACTGTGCTGACTAATAATTGCCTCTTCTCCGGCCCCTCTCTGTGCTAATCCATCTTGTTTCTTGCCCTGTACGTAGACTGTAAGCTCTTTAGGGACCATCGTTGAGTATGTACATAGCGTATGTACAGTACATAGCGTAGGGAGGCTGTGGTTCGTGACTAGAGCTTCTGATTTCTGTGGTCATACAATTCATAATTGTAACCATATGTTCCAGCTTGTTTACTGAGAGCGCTGCAGCAAGTTTCACGAGGTGTGTTGGTGATTTATCTCCCTGACATTTATCCTGATATTTCAAAACCTGAACAGCTTCAAATAACCAGTTATTAAAAAAAAAAAAAACCAAAAAAAAAAAAACAAAAACCCCCAAAAAACCACAAAACCAAAAAAACCCAAAAAACCCCTATTGGCTCAAAAATGATTTTTCTTCTTTAATTCTTCAGGGGAAATTGCTTGTTAAAGGAAAGCAAGAATCAAGCTGATGTATTGTAACAACAAAAGTTTTAAAACTTGATATCTTGTGAGCACTAGGCCTAGGAAAAAAGGAATTTTATATTGGTGAAAAGGAGGCATTTCATGCTTTCCAGACTCTTCTTAGCTCTACAGAATTACAGAAATTGAGGTAAATACAATATTTATAATTATAAAATTTCAGTAATAGGTTATTTTTTAAAAGTGGTGTTATACTTGAGTTTTTCTTGAAGTCCTACAAATTTCAGTTAGGGGATGGCAGGAAATCTGTGCCTCTGCACTTTACGATCAGGTGTCAACAAGCGTGTGCATCTCCTACATGGCATTTATTTTAGCAATAAATGTGAAAATGCTTTAAAAAGACTGTAAATGCTATTATTTCCGCTTCGTTTTTGAACTTACTGTAAATGAAAGAGGGCTGACCATGCGATCTAAGAAACGGACCAAAATCTGGGAATGAAAGTCTTCAGGTTCAGCATCTTCTTCCAGTAGGTCACAGTGCTGCTGGTGAAATATTAACAGATCTTAAACTTTTTGGTGGTCATCCTTCTGGATAATAGATCCGGAGTACGTAGGGTGACTGAAAGGATGGAGTGTTTTGCACTAGTACGGGACATTAAAGTAACATCCGTGGCTTATAAATCTGTAAGGCATTTATTCTTCATATCTTTGAAAATACCTGCAGTGACCCACTAAGGATGTGGTGTTCTGCTGCACGTTTTCTGATGAAAATGGCTCAGTCGTTCAGGAAAAGGATGGTCTGTTTGGTTTCAGGTGCACTGGTACCATGTTATGAATGGGTTTACTCTTGAAGTCTGATTACTGGCAGGTCCCTTGGAGGGCTTGGAAAGTGAATGGACAGGAGAAGCTGAGCTGCATTTCAGGTCAGGGTGAGGAAGACGGACAAAGCACAACGAATTTTTTTTTTCTTATTACTGTGTCAAAATTAGCAGGTCTGCTAATTAAATTCATCCAAAGTTGCATTTGTTGTTAAATTACACGTTAACTGATCTCCCTTCATCCTCCTGCCAGATTCTTCTGTACCACCAGTTGAGGAGGGAGCGTTTGGACATCAGGTCATTCAGATAAACAGTTGCCCCAGTTCAGCATGGCAGGGGAGTTGCATTGCCTCCCAGATGTGCACTTCTGCTTCAACATCTTTTTATTGTTAAATTTTGTTTTTCAGTTATCGGTCACGTCTGTAAAGACTCCAGAAATGGAAGGGCTATGCTGTGGACTGTAAAGTTGCCATGTATTTTGCATTTTTTTCTTTATTTTTATTTCTAGTTTATAGGTGATGTGGGGAAGCTGAAAGCATGTCTGTTTTCTGTTTAGTTTCCTGTTCCCTTTTGCCTCTAGCTTCCTGCTCTTCCCCCAAAATAAGTAATCATAGAATCGTAGAATGGTTTGGGTTGGAAGGGACCTGAAAGACTATCTAGTTCCAACCCCCCTGCCATGGGCAGGGACACCTCCCACTAGACCAGGTTGCTCAAAGCCTCATCCAACCTGGCCTTGAACACCTCCAGGCATGGGGCAGCCACAGCTTCTCTGGGCAACCTGGGCCAGGGTCTCACCACCCTCATAGTGGAAAATTTCTTCCCGAAATCTCATCTAAATCTCCCCTCTTCCAGCTTGAAGCCATCACCCCTCGTCCTATCACTACATGCCCCTCTCCAGCTTTCCTGTAGGACTCTCTCAGATACTGGAAGGCTGCTAGGTCTCCCTGGAGCCTTCTCTTCTCCAGGCTGAAAATAATGATGGCTTGGGGTTTTTTGGGGGGTTTTTTTGTTTTTTTGGGTTTTTTTTTCAGCACATCTGCAATGATAATCTGTATTTTAACACCTTCCCCAAATAACTCCTGAAGTCTGGTACATTTTTTTAACATGTACAAGATGAAAGAAGAGAAGTTCATTCGTAGGGTATCTGTTATACTGGGCATAGAACGAACGACTGATAGGAGCACAAGTCAGTTGTGGAAGTATTGTGTCATGATCAAATTAGTTCAAGCTCTGAAACAGTTTTATTTGCCTTACCAATAATTTTGTCAGGGGAGAGGAGAAATTACTTCAAAGCTTAAAATAATTTAAGACAGCGTTTGCCTTGGAAAGGGAGTGGAATTTAAAAATAAAAAACTGAAGATTACATTTTCACAGTTAGGGCGGTAATCATATGTGGTTGGGAGACGAGGGAGGCAACGTCTGTCGCTTAAGTGGACAAGAGCAGTGTTTGCTTACCTGTTAATTGCATTAAATCCTTAAATTAATGCAGAACTTCTGAAGTATACATCTTGCAGATACAGCAGAGCTTATGGTTTTCCAGTCAGCATTAAACATTTTAATTTACAGAACAGATCAGACCTCGTATATGAATTTGGTATGAATATAGCCTTAATCTGTGATGCCAGTTTACTCAACTGCAATGCTTAAATATAAAGAATATTTTACATAAGGAGCTTGCAGATGATCTCTTATTTAATACTGATACTTACAAGACAGGAATGTTCCTTGCAGAAAGTGGTAGCTGTCTCGCCAACACTTAGAACCTGTCCAGAAGGACAGGTTAACTACCTTGTTAACGAAGTCGTTAATGCGAGTGGAAAGATGTCATTCTGGCTGTTGAATGTGCGTGGTGCAAAGGAATAGTGTGCTTTTAGGATATGATGACTGTGGTAGGTTTTGCAGGGGCTCTAAGGGAAATGAATCAAAATGCAAGAGTCTTATGAAGCAAAACTTTCACTGGTGCCAAAACTCAAAATCAGATGAACACTTGAATCTGATTAATCTGTAATGAAAATATTTGTTGCATTAGGACCTCTGTAGTTCAGAATTGCAGTCTTGCAGATTCATACAGAAACTTTCAGCTTCGACTAGAATCATAAGCCTGTAATTTTTGTTATGGTACATTGTTTTCAGTTCAGTCGTGCAGTGCATTTTTCTAATTGTGGTTAGTATGTGAAGAGTACGTTGAATTTGCATAGTGCGAGACAAAAATGTTTTGAAGGATAAGTGGACATACTATGAAAGTCTTGGCTGTAATGAATTTTGTAATTTGGAGGTAGTACAACCTTGCTGGGGCCACGCTCCATCTGGATGGGGCTCATAGTATGTTTTCTCGTGAGCCTTGTTGTACTTAACAGCACATATTTACAATATTGCCTGTATGGACCGAAGTGTTTGATTTTTGGGGGCTGATTTCACAAATAATTTTATTTCAACAGCTCTAGTTTCTAACGAACGATTTTTGTTTGAGAGGGAGAATGTTCCTCTTTACGTTTGAGCATAAAAAAGCTTGGAAGTCTTTCCATCTTTCTTTATTTCTATGGATTATGGCTGTACTTCCTTGTTTTTGTAGACCTACGGAGGAGCTAAGCTCTGCAAAGAATGATCTAAGATTTAATGAGGCCTTTGACTAAAATCTTTGTCTTAAACCAACAAAGACAAACCCTTAATACGATTATAACATAGTTATTTTTTACTTAATGTTCTAGAAGAGCCAATGGTAATTAAATGTGTTCTGCCAAACTGTAGTTTCCAACACAAGTATGAGATTTTTACATAACCTGATAAATGGCTATTTTTCCTTTTGAACAAGCCATCAAAAACATTTTCCTTCTTTCTGCAAAAGACTTCCCAGCCAAATTAGAGCAAAGCCAAACAGATCATGTGCTTAGCAGTGTATTAGTAGAAACTATTTTAACAGTTGCAGATTTAAATTTTATTTCCTTGTCCTGCAGCCAGTTACTATTGTTGAGTAATTTGGAACTTTTCTTTTCCGATTGAAGTTTTAAGTTATCGGTATGTGGTAGTTGTAGTATAGAGCAGTGAACATTAATTTTCATGACAGTTGGGTTTGTTTGTCAATTTTTCTCTTTCAAGCGAGTGGCATTTTCCAGAGTGACTCACTTTGGGGAAAGAAAAATACTATTAACAAGAAAAGAATGTGGCACCTAGGAATAGACATCCTGGTGAAAAGAATGGATTTCCATTATTGAAAAATAAATTTCTGTATTACATGGAAATTCAATTATTATCCTTATAGGAAAGTGTGAATTTTTGCTTGCTTCTCGGTAATTTGATTTTTTATTTGGATTTTGAGCTTGCACCAAGTCCAGAGCCGTGCTGCTGCCAAGCTGTGTCAGTCGGTGTCTGGCTGATGGCTGTGACTGTCACAGGTAGGGGGACGTGGCTCAGACCTAAGTGACGTGCTGCTTTTGTGCCTGCTGGGCTGCTGGCTGGGAGGGCACAGCCACATCAGGACAGGCTTAATGACAAAGCTTCATCCCGACCGTTCTGGCCCCCTCCTTAGTGCGGGTGAAGGGCCGGAGCAAGTGGGAAGAAATGGCACTTTGGTGTCTGCTGCGCTAAGGATGCTTTGCTGCTGACAGTGGCATTCCCAAAAGTGTCCGCAAGAGAAAGTCTCTGAGAAGAATAGCTTTAACATTGTCCTGGTGGTATGGTCGTGACGATCTACGAAGGGGAGGTTTGTAGAGAGAGGCAATATTTTGCATGAGACTCGTTACTGCAGTTGGAATAACGCAGGGATGTATCCAAAGTGTAACGCCACACGTGGGCTACCCAAACCGTCTTCAGACGGCACAGCTTCCAAGAATTTAACTTTAGGAGAGGGCTTAAAGGCTTTGATGTTTGCACCCAAAGGAAGATTTCTCTAACCATTTTACTGGGTATTGGGATCCTGAAATATACAGTCTGTTAGCAGCACCATAGCTGGAATACAGCTTTATACATCTTAATCTTTCATTGACAAATATTTGAGTTTAATAAAACTAAGCATTATAAACTTAGAGCTGTATCTCTTTCACTGTGGAACGTAAGAGAAGGACTAGATAGATGAGAGACTGGAGTGGAAGGCACAGAAGCAAAGCCCTTATTGCACGAGTTTCCCATATTATCTTCTGGTCCTTTCCATCTTTTGTTTCTGTTCCGTAAGACAGAGGAATGGGGATGGCGTGGAGCTGGGAAGGTGGAGTAGATGTAGGGAGGAGGATGAGTCTTTGCTGTCTCTTTAACTCGGCTATGATTTGGCTGGCTAAGACAACAGCCCTCGCCTATGTGTAAATTACTGTTGTGGGCATAAAAACATTCCTGATGTGAATGTATGTACAAAGGAGTTAATGGTAAACAAACTTCCTTTGTGGGGCATCATTATGGGCTTGGAGAGCATGTTGGTCTGACAAGCTCTTGCACGTTATTTTTATTGAGCATGTTAAGCAAACGCTTTCATGTTTGGCATTTCTAGATAAGTTTCTGGATAATATTTCTTCCTCTGTGCCAGGCATCGCCCTCTTTCCCACTCATTTTGGAGCGTTTTGTGAGGTTTGAAGTAGACTGTTATCGGGGAACTGCCGCAATTCAATGGACAGATTTTCCTTGGCTGAGATCCAAACCTTGTCTTCCTGTTGTGGATATTAATAATGACAGGGTTGAGACCTTGTCACTCTTCTGCTGAACAGCGTAGGTAATAAATTCGGAAACTAGGTTTCATAGGAGAATTGTGGTCAGGAACAGGACAAGGTTTTCTGTCTAAATGAAAAATTTCAGAATTAGTGTAACTCTGGAATAATTCCTTATAATTGTTAAAGGACTAAATTTCTTAGCATTCCTGCTAATATTTTGGATTTTTGCTCAGCATTGTGAGAATCTGTAGCTGATAAATATACGGACCTGTACTCTCAGTCTGACGTGGAAATTTTTACTTTCCCATTGGTCTTGGTTCACACAAAACTCTGGTGTTCAGTGAGATGATTTTATGCTGCAGCCAACGTTCAAAATCAGTTAAAGTCCATTTATTTCTGCCATGCACATACATGAGTCTTCTCTATTTAATACAGTTCTTGTAGGACTTCAAGTTTTAACCTGTGTCTGGGGCAATGTAGAAGTCTTTAGGGTACTTGAGGGTGAAAGACTTAAATCAGTAGGCTTTTCCAGGTCAGCTTCAGCTGGCACTTAATAATAAGGCTTCAATAAGGTATTTAAGGTTGGCTTCCCAGATTTATTTTGCACTTCCCATCTTGCCAAGAGTATACCTAAAATGTGCAGATGGTCATCAGAAACCCCATTCCTAGAATGCAGGGTGATTGTAATGGGATGCATGGGGCTGTCACGAGGATGTTCTGCATCAGATCTTCTTCCTTTCCACCATGAGACCTGGAATCGCCACCCTTTGCAATTGCTGTCTAGAGCTGGCAGAGTCTCCGCAAGTGAGATGTCCTGGTGGATGCTCACAGCGAGTGCTGTGGCTGAAGGGTTTTAGGAAGGGGCAGCAGGCACGTCTTACACAGGGCTTTGCTTTTCATTTTCTTTGGGATTTTTGTTTTCTTTTCCACCTTTCTCTTCTTTTAGAGAACTGGGCAGTGGGAAAGTGAAGTCTTGCATTTCCTTTTGTTTTAAAAAAAAAAAAAAATGAAAAAGGTAAGAACTTCTCTTAGCATCCTATTATAACAACTCCTCCTGCAAAATGCAGGCATACGTGCCCACCTTTCCTCTTGCTGCTGGGCTCAGGAGAGGCTGCCTGGGGGACAGCCGGGACCCTCAGCTGCTCCACCCAAAGTAACCGAATTTGCTCTGCTCTGCCACTCTGAGTGTATTGTCAGTACATAAGCCCTAGTTTTACATTAGAGGGATTTAACCATTAGAAACCCTGAGATGTCTGTCATATAGCTAGCTTTGAACCCTGGGAAAAGGTGGATTTGTAAATTCTTTTGAGCCTTTAGAACAAACTAGTTTTCAGCAGATCTGAATTAGGGCTTAAATGAACTAGGAATTTGCAGGCAAGAAATAGCTCTTTCGCAACTGGTTCTTGCTGTACCAGTCGTGTAATATCTGCCTGAATACATTGCTTTGTGAAGTGAAACTCAAAAAAAATTTAAAAAAAAAAAAAGGGGGAGATGGATTAGCCAGTAGAATATATGAGAAGTGAATCATTTGCTGAGAACAGTCTTAGCTATTTTTCCTATGTATTCTCAAGGAAAATCCTGTATTATAGTTATCAGGCTTACAGACTTTTATTTTGGACTGGCAAAGGAACATGTCATTTCTTTAAACAGGAATTTTAACTAGAGGCTGCGTGCCGGAAGGCTTTTCTTTTTTCCAAGTACATAAGCCGGTTTTACGTTACTCTCTGAATACTTTGCTTTTGAAGTTTTTGTGTAAACATATCAGAAGCTGTGCAGCTCTTTCTCGAAAGAGAACGCACCCAGGGGGTTGCCATTAAACATAGACGACAATGGCAGATTCTAGGATGGGTGGTATAAAAGCCTTCCTATTGCTCTGCGTGGCAAAGGACGTGTATTTATGGCTTTAAAGCTGGGTATGGTGCGGATTCTGGGGTGTGGTTGTGCGCAGAGACATTGTGTGCTCGTGCAGCATCCCGGTAGCTTCAGTGGAAATCTTTAGAGATGAGAGCCTAAGCTTTCAACACTTTAGCTTTAGCAAAGGTACTGAACGCTTATAGGGAAGAAGGGAGACTTCTCGAGATGCTCTGTGATTTATAGTGATGGAGGAAATACAGGAGCATTTCATCTTTCCTAATATGCCAGGTGGAGTATGTTGTTGTTGGTTGTTTTTTTTTTTTAAACAATGACATCGAAAACGATCGGAAGCCCACAATTAGAACAAATGTAAAGTCACAGTATTTAAGCACTTGAAGAAGGAAGACGATGTAGCCTTCCAGTTAGAAACCAGCTGGTACAACCTATGTGGAGCATCTTGGTGTCTGGTGGGAACGTTGTGATAAAACGTCTCCAGCCTCTTTCGGTCCTGCGGCTGTACATGACATCTTTCAGATGAAAGAGCTTAAAGCTTAAGATGCAGTTTCGGAATTTCTTGGTGTCTAGATATTTGAATAATACTATGAAGAACTTGTATTTCTGTAGTCAACTGCGAACACTTAGGTCTTTGTGTTAAGTGCTGTTTCGTACAGGCAAGTGGAACAAAGTAAGTCTGAAGGCAACAGTTTTACTAAACAGAGGACATAATTACTTTATTTTACAAGTACAATGTTTGGAACACCATTGGGTTTCTGTAGTGCAAGGTCAAGCAAGATATGATGGGTGCAAACTTTTTAGCAGGGCCTGTTGCGATAAGACAGGGGTAATGGCTTTAAACCAAAAGAGGGGAAATTCACATGAGAGATAAGGGAGAAATTCTTTATGCTGAGGGTGGTGAAACACTGGCAGAAGTTGCCCAGAGAGGTGGTAGATGCCCCATCCCTGGAAACATTCCAGGTCAGGTTGGACGGGGCTCTGAGCAACTTGATCTAGTTGAAGATGTCCCTGCTTATGGCAGGGGGCTTGGGCTAGATGGCCTTTAAAGGTCTCTTCCAACCCAAACCGTTCTGTGATTCTATGATGACATGCGTGACAACTTATCATAACTGCTATAAAAACATGTCTGGAAAATAGAATTGCAATAGGCAATTTTTGAAATGGTAATGAGTTTGAAAACAAATACCTTAAAGAGTGCTTGCTAGGATATATTAGTAAACTGTGATCTTGCTGGGGGGTGGCAGTCGGGCACAGCAGCTGGAATGCCTGTGACAGCTCTGATCAACAGACCTAGTGACAACCCCAAAAATGATTTGTACAACTGCATGTATCTAACCGGAAACAACACCTGTACTAGGTAATGGAATAAAGATTCCTTTGGGTTGGAAAGTGTCTTCCTTGGAGAAAAAGTAGTTGTTGTAAATCTAAAAGTACGTTGCTAAAAACACATGTATTCTCTTTATCCAGAGGATTTGCTAGGAAGCTGTATGGCCTTGTATGGAATATATACTAAATTCTGGCGGGAGGGATTGTTCCCAAACATGCATTTCAAACAGCTGATCAGAGGAAGTGAAGCAGCTGCTTGCAACTCTATTGCTTGCAATCTCCTGGAGGAAAAGAAATAAAAATAAAAATTCCTCTTCCTACTATTTCGATGAAGACAACCAGCTAGTTGGCCTGTACTTACAAAGTCAGATAACTTGAAATATCAGGTGATTTTGGACTTCTTGAAATTACTACTTGGTTGAGGTTGTGTAGGCTTGTTAGACCAAGATATTCTTCTGGCAATGGGAATGAAAGGAGAACCACTCCTTATCCTGCTAAAGTGAGTGCTGCTTTTCCACTTCACAATGCGAAGAGCCAAGACATGGAGTGGCTGTGTTTCATCCAAACACACATGGGGTCGACTTCAGAGCTTCTCGGGGCACTAGTCCAGACTTATCATACCTTCATACCAGTCATACCTTCACTGAGGAATCTTAATGTAGTTGAAACTGTGGGATATTGGAAATAATCTCTGTCCTCAAAAGCTGGTAACTTTTTGGGAACAGGAACAGAAGTGGTGAGCCGCTCTGAGTCTTAGTATATGCACATGAAGGACTTGGTTCAAAGATGTGTGTCTCCATACAGTAAAATAAGTTATCTGTATGTTTTCTCAATGATCCGGTTAGTTTCAAGAGAACAAATGAACAGCAACAAATCTGGAGGAGGTTTTTTGGAATTAAAAAAACCCCACCCAACCAAATAGGTCTGTTAAGAGAATAATGGCAAATCGGGGCACTTTTGCAAGCAGACGCATTCCCATACTTGAATAAATAGGGGACTCCATTGCTATGAAGCCTGACCTTACTTGAGATCATCCATGGTTTTCCCTGTTGCCAGGCATTTGGTAGAACGAATCAGATGACTGTAATCAGAAAGCTGGTGAGATGACTTTTGTTCAGCTTCTTTAAATTATCTTGCCTGTGACCAAGAAGGGAGAGGAGGCAAAGTGTTCTTCTGTTGACATGTTCAGAAGAAGCATTGGTCTGCCAGGGTCTCTTTCAGAAAAACAGCATCTGGAGCATCTGCTCCCAAAATCAAATCTGAGAGCTGCACACCACAGCTTCTACAGGTAGACCTGCTGTTTCAGCTCATCTCAGTCATTGAATGGAGGTTGCCAACACGCCTGAACATAATCTCACTTTGTTAGGGGGAAATCTTTACTGATTTCAGGCATTTTTTTTCCTCCTTAACTTCCTCTTCTGTTTTTTAGTTTGGGGATTTTGTGTGCTGTCATTTCTGTTAAAAGATAAATTAGGGATTTGCTGCGTAACATAGTCTTCGAGGTGTTGTTTGTTGCTTCTAGGTCAGAGCAGCCCAGGAGGTGGACAGAAGCTATAGCCTCTGATTTTTGTAAGAGTTGTTCTTGGACAGGAATTCCATGTAATCTTGGTTAGAGAACTGCTTATTGTGTAAAGGCTTTATGCAGTTGGAAGTGGAGCATTTTACATTTCTGCAATTAAGAAACTTGTCCTGAAATAGTCTTAGCATAGATGGAAAATGTGCTCATTAGCCACGTTCCTATTCTTGCCCAATGTTCTGTTTAATTTTTCTGTAAACTTTTGACTTGCGATGGCTGCTGTCACTACATTTTTGGTATAATTGCAGTATTGGTTAGAATTGCTTATTAGTGAAGATTATATTATATAAATTTTCCCCTTCTTGAGATCTATTTACTTTCCCTATGCCGAGTTCTAAAACACTCTGAAGCTTTGCAAAAGTTGTACCGTTTCCCAAACAATTTTTAGCTGCTGTAACAGTCACAAAACAAAGTCCTGGTGACAGCCCTTGGTGCAACCGAGTGATTTAATTGCAGTGTTAAAATGAACAAATGCAGGGAAAACTATTGAGTGTGGCTGGTCTGCGTGGATTTGCCATTTATGCTGGGGCTGCTTCATGACTTGACAATACATTATGTTTAATGTGGGCTTTCCTGGGACTGTGTAAGTTTACTCAATAAGTGTATCACGTGATAGGAAGAAAACAAATAGTAAACTAATAGTAAACTGTAAGAGTCTTGTCTCTTCCTCCACTATTTTTTTTGTTCTCTTGGTGAACTCTGTCTACTTGTAAAAGTCTCTCAGAAATGAAGGTTTGGGTAAACTTACTTTGAGCAGCATGTAGAGATTAAAGTCTAATAATTAATTTCTAGATCAGTCAACTAAAATGCTTTAAATGTAGTCCCATGTAGCTTGTCTAGTCAGGTTAATGAATTGTCACATAATTTGTAGCTACTTATGGAATTTTTCTTCTTGCTAAATAGAAAACGTTTATCTTTGCCATTTGGCTTCTTAGTATTTTCACTGGAAGAAGAAAAAATAACCTTGTGCGCCGTTGCAGTTTGTATATTGGAAAATAATGTGTTCTCAATCACTGTTACAGTGTTTCTCTTCCTGTCTTTTTAATAGCATCTTTTTTTCCCCTCTGTGTTTTGCACACTCTCTCCTCACCACAACCACCACCAGTCTCTTAAAACTCATGGCATGCCCTGACATTTTAAGTCATTTTTTAAAGTCGTTTCAGCATCTTATCAGTATGACAAGAACTGGCATATTTGCAAATTGCGGTAGTCAATTCGTAAAGCATATTAAACTGTCTGAAAGTTTGCTTCGGCATATATTCAGAGCTCTCCAGTTAATTAATTTTAAATTAAATTTTCGCTGTGGTTTGGCACATACTTGAAATAAGCACAAGGCAACAGCTAAAGATGGAAACCTGAAATACTTGTAATTACTGCACCTTATGTACAAATTAATCCCTTTGTTGTGCAGAACTGACATTTTCTCTGTCACTTATTCCTCCTTAGGAGGCAGACTATGAAAAGAAATAATGACTGTATAAATTAAAATTTATAGTTCTGTCTGCTTAGTGTGGGTGTCATGCTAGACATAATTCCTTATGAAGTGTGGTGTCCGTTATGGAAATCATCATTGTATCCTTTCTCAAGCGTAGGAAGGGATTTTATAATCTGCTAGAGTGCCAAATGCTTTTAACTAGAATTGAATGTGGTCCACTATCCATAAATTATAATCATGCATGCGTGTGGGTGTCTTATCATTAAACTCTTATGTCTGTGTGAGAAGTGTGGGAGGTAATAAAAGCTTGGGACATAATAGTTGCTAGATTGTACATTTTCTTTTTAAAAGAAAAGAAACGTACGTTTACGTCCTACCTTGCATTTATCACCCTAGTAGTTAGCTGGCATCCCATCAGGAGATTATTCTGTGACTCTTAGTCACTTTAGATTTGATGATCTGCATTAGATTTGTCTGTCTTTGGATTTCAACCTGAGTGCTTTGTTGGCTTCTGAAATATGGATGGAAATGAGTGTTAGTACCCCCATTAGCCGTATGGTAATCTTCCTTCATTATGCAAACTGACCATTTATTCCTCTATTTATTCCATGTTAAATCTTATAACTGCTTTTCTTATTCTTTCAGAAGATTGATTATATTTTTTTTAAAAAAAAAGACAGCGTCTCTTAGGAAGCCAGTTGTAGTGGGTGCAATTCCGCATTCACTTTTGAATCCGACGGAAGTATGAGCTGCTGTTGAAAGAAGCTCAACCAACATGCTACTGCTTTTGCCTGCCTGTTTCTGCCTCTCCTTTTTCGTCTAGATTTACATTTGTGTGGCCACGTGGTGAGCTGTCGCAGAGAACTGAGCTACCTGGAAACTGTCCTTCCCCTCAACTTGGCTAAATAAATTCATTTTCTTGTGCGGCTACACAAATATTGGTTTGGGTTTTTTTTCAGAAGGGAATGGAAAGTGGGAAGAAATGTGCAAAGGGAAGGGGCTCCTGGTTTTGGTGGAAGGTGTATTAAAAAACCCTGTTGACGGGTGCTCTGGATCGACTAGATTGCTCTTGCTTCTGGTCGTTGACTCCTTTGAAAAGTTTTGAAAGGTCTGCGGGATAAACATATGGATAAATGTTAAATGGGAAGGGTCAGTGCAACTTCTGTAATAAGTATGACTTACCTGTGTAAGAGCCTGACTTGAATCTTCTCCAAAAATTGTAATTTATCCATGTGTCTCCTGGTTGTAATCGCTGCTCTGCTTGTGCACTGCCTACAGGGAAGGTACGGAGATACCGTGTCCTGCATCCAAAGGAGTTCTTCACAGATTGGTGTTGCAGTTACCAGCTTATGCTTCTCTCTTAACAGACTCACTCTGAGGATTTTATAGTAGGGTTACTTTAGCACTGCCAGGTGAGCGCTCTGGTCTTGATGATTTGTGACTATTCTGAATGTCTTCCTAAATCTCCTCCTGACCCTTTGTTTGAAGACTAGTTTTCCAAAGGCAGCCTCCTGTTGAGCCTTAATCTGATTGAAGATGACCTGTTGCCGAAAGAGGCTGAGCGGGGACAGTGCAGCAACTGCCCTTCCACTGGTCTTGCATCAGATCTGCTGATGGTGTGTCCAGAGTGTGTTGAAAAATGCACCCAACGTACCCAACATCTCATCTGACCTTCTGGGAGTGCTCCCTGAACACCTCCATTGCTTTCTGGCTTTTTTGAGGAGCTGTCTGCTTCAGATTGTTCGAAAAAGTTTTTACTGTTAATTTTTATACCTTTAGCAAGCTGTTCCTAAGTTATTTTTGGCTTGACTCGATATATTTTAGCATTGGACTTGCCAAAACTTATGTACCTTTTTGTTTCCTGATTTGGAAAAGACTTAATCTTTTTACATTTGATGGTCTCCTTCCTCTGCAGTTGAGTCACAGTGCTTTTTTGTTCTGTTTGGGGCCTCTAGTATCTGATATACATCCTCTCTGAACCCTTAATGCGGTGACTTTAAGTTGTCTTAGTGCTATCTACAAGCAATTCGTGAACTGAGCTTGTTTTCTTTCCTGTTTCTTGAGCTTTTGGGTAAGTGCTAAGTCAAAGCTGAACTTGCTAACTAGGAAAATTAATTCCACTTTAAGATACTTGGAAACTGGAAGAATCTTCCGATCATTTTACAGTTAATGGACTTCAATTAAGAATACTTGTGGAAATACGTATGTGGGAGGTTGGGGGGGGAGGTTTGGTTTTTCGGAAGAAAATCAGATCATGACCTTGAGCAAAGATTTCCCTTGCCTGCAAGAGGAGGGAAAGTAGAAATATGGGAGGTCTCTGTAGAGTTTACTCTCAGATGGAAGGAAAATCTGGGTCAAATTAATTCCTCCAAGAACGGGAGATGTTTTTAGACACCACAGCAGTTGACAGTTGTTTGATACCCACTAGTTCTGTGTGTGTGTGTATGTATATAATAGAAAAACTATATAATAGAAATAAAATACAGTGACTATATATAAAATATATACACACAAATACATTTTTATAATATAAATTTATATGACCTAGTATACTATAGCAATATATTTATATATATAATATATATATATTTACTGTATATATACAATTATATATCTTGTGGGTATCAAAATACCAAGAGATAAAAATTAAAATATGCATAAATTTTATATAAGAATAATTTCTTACCTATATATAAACAAAGAGGATAGGTTCTGTAAATACACATAAATATATTAAAATATAGACATATGAAGTGTAGATAATATAAAAATATTGCTAGAAAAAATGTTTTGGCTTATAGAATTTCAGGTTTGGCTTCAGGTTTATTCATATAACTCACTGCTGACTTCTGAATCGAGCCTCAATAGTTTGTATTTATGGAACTGCTTCTCTCAGCAATTGGCATCCTCAGAATGTCTGTCAATAGGTCTGTCTTTCTATATATTTATACACGATATCTATATATTTATATAATTGTATGCATATATAGGTGTGCATATACATACATAATGTGTATATAATCTATTCCAGTGTCTCTGTAACCTATTATGACTCTCTTTGGTGAGTCAGAGATCTCTTGGGTGACTGGGATGTTAGCTCGGGATTTCTAACTGCAGCCGTCAGTGCCATCCCTGACATGCACCAGCCCAGCATGGTTTTTATTTCCCGAAGCAGTAATTGGGAAGCTGGGTAGATTACTACTCGTTGATAATTGGTCTTTGGTCCAGATTCAGGAATTGCTTATAAAGCCAAGGATTGCTTCCAGAAATATTATTTTACTCCCTGCCTCCATGGGAAGCTGAATTATGAGAGCAGTTTTGGTAAAGCCGGTGAAATTATTCTTGTGCTCAGGTACCTTGCTGAGCTGGGATGTCGGGGCAGATGATAAATGGATATTGTCCAGCACCGTAACCAGACCAAACAGCACGCATTCAGGCCAAGGGCATCGAGAGGTAAATGCCCTTAATAAGCAGAAAATTCTCATTTTACAGATAGGGGAAACAGAGGAAATAACATGCTTGCAGCTTGACTAAAATTATACAATGAGTTGACATTACAACCAGGAATAAAATTCCAGTGTCCTGATCTTTATCCTCATGATTTAACTGCTAGGCCTTGCTTCAAGGTTAATAAAACATGCTGTTTGCATGTGATAACTTGTGCAAGATTCCCGCTTAACTAACAATTTCAGATGATTTTATAAGATGTATATACAGCATGTATATGTGTCTCATTGTCTGGTCTTGCTAATTGTAATTCTTTGTTTGGCTAAGTGGAATTTAGGATGTCGGCAATCAATATCCATTTTTCCCTTCTGAGGAAGCGTGTTGTCAGTATTCCTGAAGAACCCCCATAATGAGGTAATTAATGTGAAATGCAATCAGATCAACTATAATTTTGACAGATACAGATACCACTGAATATTTTAATATACGAGTATTTAAGTTCGCAGAGCTTGAAATTGTGTGTTAAAAGTGATGGCATCATTGACAACCTGAAGAAGGGTGATTATGGGAGGTAACAGCGATCGAGCACGAGAAGAGCAGGAAAGGAGAGCTTGGCTGGGCATGTAGGCAGTTGGAATTCCATCGTGCCTGGTGTCCAGGCAGTCAGAAAGCTGTTGTGCCCAGCGTCCCTGGTGCCAGCGCTGGGCAGGGGTCGGTCGTGAGGTTCTGCTGTCAGCTCTTGCACTGTGACCTGCGAGACAGCGTACGTACCGAACAGCACGAAGCATTTGTGATTTTGCATAAGTTAGCTGAGTAATATTTGTGCGAATATGGAGTGAATGTTGGGGATAGTGGACACATTTTTAGGAAAAATATTACAATATTCGAATTATCTACTCCAAAACCAGGTAGTCTAAAAAGGATTACTCTGAACAAGTGGCAGCCGGTGATGCTGAACACCTACAAAACTTGTATACAACGTAGGGCTTGCTTGGGCAGGTAGGGCTTGCCAGATAGTTTCAACAGAAGAGAGAGCTCCATGAAAACCTGGGGAGACTCCTCAAAAGTAAGTATAGTAGCCCTGGAGGCAGTGGTGCCGGGTGTTGAGGGCAGTCCTGCTGCTCAAACTGGCTTTTTTAACAGCTGTGTTGGTCTTGTACAGAATGAGAATTGCATTGTAGGTTATATTAAAAAGTTATATTCGCTTCTCTCAAGCATGGGCATAGACCTACTCTAGATGATAGTAGAGAAGGCAGCCACGGGTAATTCTCAGTATTTCCTAATTGTGCTCCCAGAGAGCAAATGCTTTACTCTTTATGGCTTGGCACTAGTGCAAAATCCTTACGAACAGGAAAAGCCTAAAGGAATCCCTTGCCCTGTGGTAAAACATTTTTGGGTACTGAAGATGAAACATTTTGGAACTGAACATGCACGCTAAAGACAAAATAAAGCGCCTCTAAATGTAACTTTTTCTATTGGGATAAATTGAAATCTTTACGTAATTCATGCCATAACGTAGGTTAATAACAACTGGCGAATCTGTATTTGGAACCAAAACTTTCTTAATACATTATATGTAATTTTAGGCTTTTATAGTAAAGTTGATGAGTGTTAGCACATGTTTCTATATATTTTCAATGTTAACTATCAATTTTTGTTGGAAAAAAAAAATCTTTTTATAAAAAAAGTGTGTATATACAGGCAGAGTTAGTAATACTTAGTCAGCCTTTTTCTCCCCCATAGTGTTGTATTTTTGGTAGTCAGCAAATTGGATACACCAAAACCTTTCCCAACACCATTCCCTCCATGCTGGCCATCTCCCCAAAAGACAAGCAACTTAAGAGGTAGTAGATGCATAAGAGGCCTTCTAATAGGATATCGTGTATTGCAACTCCGTTTTATTGGTTTGAATCCAGCCGTGGTGTCTGGTGGCAGAAATTTGTTACTATCTGATGCCTCTGGAGCTGATTTCAGTTCAGAGACTGAAGCCAAAGGGCAGGTGCTAACATAAAACGGCTCGTCAGCATTGACAGTAATTTAAGTCCTGCTCTGAAGTGTGAGCAGGGAGACCCCCCTTCTGTCAGCCGAGGAGGCATTTTCTGCTAGTCGAGATGATGAAAAATTGTGCCCTGGTTTCCCTGTGGTACGCTTGTTCTAGGGGTAGGACTGCATTCTTCAGGGCTGCCATTTTTCTCAATGCTTTATCATTGAAAGTACCATTTTTAATAACATTCATATGGCTGGACCTGGTATGGATGCCTGTAGATAAGCCTATACAGCACTTTCTGTAGTGAAATCCAATTTTCAATTGCTCATAATTTTTTTTCAAACTTCGGTTTTGTTTGTGATGAAACTTTTCATGCTGAGTATCTTCCTTAGACTGATTTTTTTTTTTCAAATTCTTTTTTTTTTGGCACTGCTTTAATTGAAAACAGTTCTTCTGTTTCTGAGAATGAGGTTAGGGAAAAATGTTATTTAACCAATGCTGAATTCTTACATCTGTTTTATTGAGGAGTTTTAGAGCCTTCATGCCTTGGAACAGGCTCTTGAGATTTGGGAAGGGGGGCTTAGGGGAGTGAAAACTGTGGACAAAGATGTGCCATTTGCAATCCCTCTTAAAGTTTACTAAATCTGGCAAAGTTACAAGGCTCTGAAACTTGCTGTTTGCATACGTTGAGCAGAAACTTGTTGAAAAACTGGCAGCAAAATTGTCTGAACGTTGAGTTTTCATGAAGTGTGTTCCGCAGAGCGTCACGCCAGTGAGGTTTGGGATGTGGCACCCCTCATGAAGTGCGTTCCAGGATGCGGGGGGGACTTTCCCTGCAGTTGCTTCATCCAGTTGCTGATGGACCAGGTTTCAAGCAAGAGAATTAACACTTGGGGACTTTCTCATCCTTGGTGCAGCAGGTAGTGTAGAGGAGGAAGTTATCTCACTGCATTACAAAATGTTACGGCTTAGAGTGAAAATAGGGACAGGCTGGGGTGGATTAAAAAACAACATGCCCATTGCATGTCTGCATCGGAGAGAGGTGGCGGGGTCCAAGGAGTGTGAGCAAGTCTACTCAGAAATATGGGTGGCAGCCAGAGCACTCCCAAACTGTGTAGTGCCGAGTTTTCCAACTGGACTTAGATTTGGTGTTTTATTTAGTTGCTTTTAAACGCTCTTTTGAAGGCTCTGGTAGAGAAGCTGGTTGGAACTGCTGCAGGTACCAGTGCTCAGGTGCTTTACAAGTTTGGAGGAGTAATACTTAGGCCTACCAGGGAAGCAGCAGATCTGTGATACCTTTGTTGTGCCAGCTATTCCTTCTTAGTTTTGTTTGGGACAAGAATATAGAATCACAGAATGGTTTGGGTTGGAAGGGACTTTAAAGATCATCAAGTTTCACCCTCCTTGCCATGGGCAGGGACACCTCCCACTGGACCAGGTTGCTCCAAGCCCCGTCCAACCTGGCCTTGAACACCTCCAGGGATGGGGCAGCCACAGCTTCTCTGGGCAACCTGGGCCAGGGTCTCACCACCCTCACAGGCAAGAATTCCTTCCTGAGATCTAATCTAAATCTCCCCTCTTCCAGCTTGAATCCATCACCCCTTGTCCTATCACTCCATGCCCTTGTAAAAAGTCCCTCTCTGGCTTTCTTGTAGGCCCCTTTCAGATACCGGAAGGCTGCTATAAGGTCCTCCCGTAGCCTTGTCTTCTCCTGGCTGAACGACCCCAACTCTCTCAGCCTGGCCTCACAGCAGAGGGGTTCCAGCCCTCGCATCATCCTCATACATGCAGCAGGCTGTGGAAAGGAGCAAGCAGCATTTATTTCAATAGAAGGAAGGGCATGAAGAGGCTGGGGAAGATGCTGAGGTTTAGCTGTCGAGATGTAATTCAGTGATGGGATGGAGGGAATAAAGAAAACTGGGACCGGGAGGGGAGGGCATCCTTGCAAAGCCTGGTCCAGCAGGTCTGCTGATCAGTCCGGTTGTGACTCAGGAGGGGAATTCACCCCTTAACCTCATCCTGCCCCATCGGAGTTGTTTAGTTCTTGTCTGGTTAAACACAGATGGGGAGGTGCTGAGTTTTGCCATGGTAAAGCTGACCCTTGTTGTTTCCTGAATACTGGACTTTGACATAAGTCTGGATTAGACCCCTCGAGTGGTGGCAAGAATGAGCTCTGAAGCCTCCAACAAGGGATATGTCTTGTCATGGAATTGGGATATGTCTTGTTATGATAATTTGCCATGGAAACTGAGCTGCATACGTTCAACAAGTAAGGGAACAGAAAGATGAAAACTGTCTTGAGTTTTAGGCAACTGAGTTCAGGCTAAAATTAGTTCTCCCTTGCCTTTTTGCATTTTTATTTTCTTTTTGGGACACTAGGTAGATAATTTGGGAGGGAGACTTTCCCAGGAGCCACTCGCTCATTTTCCTCATGTTCTCATGTCTCACTTAGGAAGCTGGTTCGTTTTGAATTGAGTGCCTGCGGTCACAAGTCAACAGAAGCAGTGTGTTAAACTTGCTAAGGGATATAAAATCCGAACTGCTCTGGAAAAGTCAGCTGTTGGATGCCTTGATCTGTCTAGCAACGTTACAGGTCACTTCTGTCAATGGCCGTCTGAATTTCGTCTTCCCCCTTCCCCCTTTATGTAGGGATGGAGTTCTTCTGAGGGTGCTGCTTCAAAGGCAGTAGTTAATATCCAGTACCCTGTTATAAAAATATTTAAAAAATATTTTAAAATAATTCATTTTTAAATATTTAAAAATAATACCGGAATCCAAGCAATAAAGATTGGTGGTAAAAAGGAAAATCATAGAATCGTAGAACGGTTTGCATTGGAGGGGACCTTTAATGTTCTTCTAACCCAGCCCCCCTTCCAATGAGCAAAATCCGAGTGCTGTCATCTATGATGGGAGCATCTAAGACATGGAGGAAATGGATAGCCATGAGCAAGTGTTGGTGTCATCTGCGTAAACAAGAGAAGGGAACTGAGATACAACGTGGCCATCCATGATTTTTGCAGTTTCCGAAAATTGTGAACATCTGCGTCACTTGTGTATCTTGTGTGGTTCATGACTGGAACAGATGGACATTGTGGTAGGAGAAGAATGAGAAAGTGTTACAGTTTTTATTACCACTCATTTCAGTAGCTGAACACCACGTTTTTTCAAGTTAGGTCTTACGTTGTATTTGAAGTGCAACAGCGCCCGACGGCATGGAATACCAGCAAATTGCCCATAGGAGAAGCTCCTGTACTTGGAGAAAATTTGCACTTAATGCATGCGTTACAAATTTTTTATTTGTAAATGATGAGTACTTCATGATTCTGCCTTATTCATATGTTTATAGTCTATATAATGTATATTTGATGATTTATATAAATAGATTCTATTTTATATATTTTTTATAAATGTTATGATTATATAAAATATTGTTTATATATACATATATAAACCCCAAAATGTATCTATCTACATGAAAAAAACATTAAAGTAATATTTGGCCTTTTTGCTATGGAGAGGAGTTTGTGCTGGCTGCCCTGTTCTGTTACGTGGGCTTTAAAAGGTTTCTCTTCCCTCTCTCTGAAAAGGAGGGTAATCAAGGTGTGCATAAATTTGTGACAACAAATCCTTGCAATTCTCTGAGTGCACAGTAAGCCAAAAATCATTTGAGGACAAGGTTATCGGGGTAAGTCCAGAGATTATTCTGCAATATGCAGGGAGCTATTTAAAAACTTTTGGCTGTGACGCCCCAGTAAATAGCAGTCAGACTTCCAGAGATGTCTGGCCGTCAGCAGCTCCAGTTGTTCTTATGGTTCATACTTTATGTCCTACCATGATCATTACTTGAAGATCTAAAACCTCTTCTGCAGTGTGTAGATGGGAGATTCTCTGGGAAATATCTCTGGTGGATGGAGTGCTTTTGGACACCTGATCCTTGAAAGACTTTTCATTTTTTGGAATTCTATTAAATTCAGAATGTTGTTGTACCATTACACCATCTCCAGACTGATAACACTGATCACTTTTCCTAGCACGTGGTTTCTCTGCCCACTGTTGACCTGGCTGCATAGGCACTATTGTCCAGGGTAGCGTGAGTGTGATCATCGTGGATTTTTCCCCAAGAAAAATCACGTGTTACGCTGACTACTGTCTGTGTTAAAATATTCAAACTGTTTATAGCTAGACCGGTATCATAAATTCACCTTGATGGATTACACTATACATTCCTTAATCATTCTTAACTATTATGTAGTATACTAAACGGAATTACCTTCTTCATCTATTTTGTTCTCTGTACTTTTCTTTCTGGGCTTATATTTATTCCTTCTATTCTCTGTTATAAACTCTTAAACCAGATGCATGCTCTCCTCATACGCGTATTACAATGTCTTGCGCAGAGGTAGGTGTAGCTCAGACTGCTGAGAAGTACCTAGCGACTCCATCGCAAAAGAAATAATGACAATTATTAACAGTAAGTGCAGCTCGTGTTTGACTTGCTGGTTTTGTATTAGGAAAAGTAACTTTGATATTGGTAAGTAAAGCCTAGTATTTAATTTGTTTTAAATATTTGCGTGTGCCAGCACTAGGTTTCTTTCATTCAAAATAACTCCTCTTGGAGCACGTATGCATCTTAAAAATCATTTCCCCAAAAATCCTGTGCACCTGACTTGAAAAATCTGTTGAGGATAGAGGGAAGAATGGAGATGAAATTACAAGATCAGATATCAGTGTCACTGCACCTCATTTTTCTTCTTGAAAAATTTATTTTCTACTTCTGAAAACTTTTTTGTTGTTTGTCTTCCTTCTCCCTTAATCCTATGAAAGGGGAATTTTTTTCCATTTTTTAGATTGGCATTAATTCGAAAAGAGAATAAGAGATTCTGGAATCCTATGGAAGTATTTATGCGTGAGGACCATGAGGACAGTTGAGCAGTGGAGCAGGCTGTCCAGGGACGTTGTGCCATCTCCATCCTTGGAAGTTTCCAATACTCAGCTGGATGAAGCCCTGAGCAACCTGGTGTGACCCCATAGCTGCCCCTGCTTGGAGCAGGAGGTTGGACCAAAGACCTCCTGAGGTCCCTTCCAGCCTGAATCATCCTGTGATCTTATGCTCTGAAAAATTATTTCTTCCTTTCTAATCAGCTTTTAAAAACTTCTCTGTCTTTTCCATCCTCTTCATCTGGTTTCTCTGAGGTGTAGGTTTGCTCCTCGTAGTGTTTTTCTTCTGTGGATTAGCTTGATCATTAATTGTCAAAGTCAATGCTACAAATAAATGTTGCTCTCACTTTGCCAGGATAGTTTTTGAACATGTTTCCATGTTTGTTTCTGTCCCCAATTTTGTCTGACTGTGCTGAAAAAAAATATTACTGAAAATCCCACCGTCAGTGGGGTTGTACACATTCACTGTGCTCTCTCCCACTCCCACCACAACAACAATAAAGTACCAGGGCAGTGCCCTGGGCAAAAGCCAGAGGAGTCTTCTATTTAAAAAAACAAACAAACAACACACACACAAAAAATCCCCCCAAACAAACAAAAAGACCAAAACCCAACCAAAATCACGTCCTCATCCTCCCCGCCCCAGAAAAACCCCACCAAAAAAGCCCAATAATCCCAACACCCAGCAACTCCTTTTTAGCGGCTCACTGGGTGAGTTTGTGGCTTGGTTTGCTGTTCCAAGGCTGATAGCTGACTGAGTCAGACAGTTGTTGTAAAATCGAATCCAACACTGGGTGGATTGCTGTTTTTCCCACATTTCTCATGCGTTTTCCTCCCTCTCACCCTCTTCTAGCTTGCACTTAGTTTCCCAGGTTTCAAATAGTCATAATAATCTGGTATTGTGTTCTTATATAATACTGTAAAACTTTTCTGTATTTTTTTTTTTATATTGTGGTCACATTCGCAGCTTCAATTATACTGGACAGTCTTCAAACGCGCAGCTGAACTATTGTTCCATCTCAGAAATTGTATCGCTTATGTCCAGCGGAGTTGAAATAGGTGTTTCCAACATTGGGCCAGGAGCGGAGCTAATAAAAATGTGAAGGTTTCCTTCCTTGTTTAAGATGTTCCCTTTCTGTAGGTTTTTTATTTTTTTTTAATATACTTCTTGAAGTGAATTAATGGTTTATTAGGGTTATTTCCAGCTGTATTTGGCAACTTTATAGCCTTTAGATTCAGGAATGTGGTATGTAATTTGCTTTACTCAGTTCTTCAAGGTGTCTGTATCACCAGATACGTCTGCTACTCAGATTCGTGTTACAGACATCGAAAACGTCTTCAGAGGTTTCCAGCTAACGAAGCCATCTCGTTCTGCAGCAGCCGTGTGCGAGTAAGAGACGCGGACCCCATCTGGAAATCTTCACTCTATAACTTCAGTGAGGCAGTTTAAAGGTGTTGACTTCATGAATGTTTCTGTAGTTTTTCAGATGAAATAGGGGGCTTTTTAGGTGTCTTTTTGCATTCCCGGTACAGCCGTGGTGTCAAAAGCTCGATGGGAATGCAGCTCTGGAACTGAGCTTCGAAATCCTGCGAAAAGGTGGTCTTCTCCTTATTTTGAAGTTCAAACCTAAAAAGCGTCAGGTAATCTAATGGCAGGGATGGGGCTCCTGCCCTGAAAACAGCCTGTATTGTTTTAGATGTCACAGTAAGAGACCTCCTGAGATCTAGAGAGAAAAAAGAGGATAACTAATTTAAAATAAACACAGTATTTTTGCAGTGAATTGAGGAATATGCTTGTTTATTATATTACATCTATGCAGTTTAGTATTTGTAATCTTTTTCAGTGTGGTGACGTTTGAGAGGTCGTGCAAAGTATTCGAGCTGGGATTAATTGCAGGAAGCAAAATGGAAAAGACTTTCAGAGAAAGGAAAGAAAAAAAAAAATCCGTGTATATAATTTGGCTAGGCAACAAAGGCACAAACTGTGCCTTTTATTTAAAGGCTGTAAACACTGCACTGGGGAAGAAATGTTTTATGGTATTACATAGAACCACTTATAGGAATAAGTGGATGAAGTTGAACAAAGTAAAGCTTAGGCTGAATATTAGGAAAAAAAATCTTAACATCGAGGTTTATTAGATTATGGAACACTCTTCCCAAAGGATGTGGTTCAAGCTCCATTACTAGTCCCTTAAAATTAGACTGGATAGAATAACAACATGTACTGGAGGGAACACTGTTGCATGGGTAGGGGATGAACACAGTTACCTAATACGTCTTCGCATTTCGCTTGCTTCCATGATTCATTTCCTGAAAAACTCCTTCCAGAATGTGTTAATGACATCACGGCCCCGGCCTCCTCGGACACGTTGGTGCTTCTCGGTGCTGTGGCTTTCAGCGAGTTTCTTTGGACGTTTGCTGGGCTGTCTTTTTTTTTTTTTTCCAGTGACTCCTATAGCTTAGCCGTTCCCCGTGGCTCTCCCGTTCTGCTGCAGCGTTGCCGGGAGCAATGAGGACAGGCAAAAATCAGGTGCCTGGGCTGTGTTTTAAAAATACAGATACACACACAAGAGCTGGGCTATTCCTGGAGAGACTGTGATCAGGAGCGGGGCAGGCAGCAGAATTTGTGTTGCAGAGCTTGGCTTCACAGAAATGACTACCTTCTGCTTTTCTTGGCAAGTAGGATGAAATACTTGTCTCCGTTAGAATAGCATTATTAGGTGTGAAAAGCCTCAAACAAATAAGTCGTACTCAGTCATATGAGCCAGTCTCAGTGGTTCTGTTACACTGATTTAATGAGAAGAAAATAACTTGTTTTTAAAACGTCTGCTACAATTTTTTTTTTTAACGTTTAAAGAAGTCATCTAAAACATGCTCTTAATCTTTCTGTAGCATTCCAGTCACTTTTCTGTAGTAGTTAGGAATTACATACTGAAAATAAATTATAATAATAATGATAAAGCACCTGAAATATAATAAAGCTCCTGAAATAAAGCCCGTGGCAATCCAGTGTGTAAACTGTTGAGACACACGTGACTTTGACCTTGCACAGCACTTTGCACCGAGGACTAAGTGGTGTCTTGATGGGGTTTCAAGACTAGATGTGCCGTCTCAACTGATGGGGCGTTTACTCTGATATATATTCTTTTACTGTTCCTATGTTCCAAACAGTAAATGGAGTCAAGATGGGCTGGTACCCAGCTGCTGCTGTCTCAAAAAGCTTACAGCGCTGCACACAAGCTTTTAAATTTACTGTCTCCCAGGTGTGAATTCTTGCTGCAGCCTGCTGATGACTTAGAAACCAGCTAGCCCACCAGTACTTAAAATGTGAATTTATTTTGCTAGACTGTGTGTCGCCTAGAAACTATGCATTTGTAGTTCTTTTTAAAACATCTTTCCTTCTTTGTCGCAAAGTAGCTTGGGTTAATTCTGTTAGTCTAATGCCGGACGGTGGAAACATGAAAAATATTGCTGAAAATTAAAAATTGTGACTGTTGTCATTTGTATTACCATGTCAGATATAATGTTGCAAAAATCTATCATTTATAAGAACTTGTGTCAGCTGCAAAAGTTACTGCAATATTTGGGACAGCCATTTTTACGCTTCTGAGTTTTATAATCTCCCTACCTAAAAAATCTACAATGTTATCAGATCCACTTTGTCAGTCAGAGGTTGTAGTTGGTGTATGCATCAGTGTGTTTGTGCTCCTTGTGAGTGAAATGTTGCTTGAGGATGTAATACTTAACATGCAATTTCATTAACCACTTAAAAATTATTCCATATTTTGTGTACTTCAGCTTTGCTAGTTGCTTGCTGTAATGAATCTTCCAAAAACTTGCAATTGGCACTCTCCTAAAATTAATGTAGCTGCTGTTTTTATAGGCTTTTAAGCAAGTATACCCAGTGCTCCTTACAATTAGCAGTTTTGCTGAAATAAAGACCTGAGATGTTAAGGACGTGCTTATAAAGTATAAAATGACTTTGGCTCGAGACATTATGTGAACTGCATCTTGATACAGCGGTTGCCTCACTGATCCAGCCTCTCCCATTTGTGATTCCATGGACCACTTTTTCCTCTCCCATTCATTATCACATAACATCCCCGTGGCAACTTGAGAAATTGCTTACATGGAAAAGTAAGCGTAGGAAAGTATTTATGTATTTTTAGCTTTCTTCTAACACAATGCAGCAGCTGGAAACAAGGACGAGAGCCAGCACAACATGAACTGCCAGCTCTCCGTGGGCCACCAGAAAGTGTTCATCAGACCACAATGTGAGAACCATTGAATTGACTTAAGAAATGTGTCACACATAATAAGCATTAAATAAAAAAACCCAACCCTCAAGTTCCCAAAGCTGCTGCTTGAATGTAATAAGAATGAGCTAGTAATTGTAATGTTTTTGAATAATACGTTACTCACTGGTTTTGGTGGAGGAAGTATGTGATGGTATCAATTAGATGCAATGAAAATCACTTCTACTTTAGTTCTTCATAATATGTATTTACTGCTGTCTTAGATGCTGTTGCAGCAGTGAACAGTCTTCTGGACGCTGAAAGTTTCATAAATAGGAAAGCAGGGTGTGGAGTTAGGACCTGAACAGATTACTGAAGCATAGGTCAGTTCTGTTTGGTGGGGATCTCTTGTGGTTGGGTTTCCTGTCTGATGTTTAACGCTGTTTTTAGTGACTTCTCTAGCCTTGTCTACTTGTTGCAAAAATGGAAAGAACGCAAAGGGAGCAGGATTGTCATTTTGGAAATGTTAAAATGACAGTAAGACCTCATTGCTCCCTCCAGCTACCGAAAGGAGGTTGTAGAGAGGTGAGGGTTGATGTCTTCCCCTAAGTAACAGGCGACAGGACAAGAGGAAATGGTCTCAAGTTGCACCAGGGAAGGTTTCAATTGGATATTAGGAAAAATTTCTTCACCAAAAGGGTTGTCAAGCATTGGAACAGGCTGCCCAGGGAAGTGGTGGAGTCGCCATCCCTGGAGGTATTTAAAAGATGGGTTAGATGTGGTGCTGAGGGACATGGTTTAGTGGTGGGTTTGGCAGTGTTGGGTTGATGGTTGGACTCAATGATCTTAAAGGTCTTTTCCACCCTAAATGATTCCGAGAAGATCTTTTGAAGATCTTCATGTCTCCCAAAGGTCTTACTTCTTCCTTTCCAGTCTCAAAAGCAGCCCGGGGCTGCAGCTCTATCCGGTGCACTCTGCAAAATAGTTTCAAAAGCAGTCAGACTCATTGGCAGGATGCTAATGATGTGTGATGGGGCTTGGGTGTGTGTATGGGGGAACGAGGAAAGGATCTGCTCTGGTACCAAGCTCCAGTGAGGAGAGAAATGAGCATACTCAAAAAGGCTGCGCCAGCATTAATTGGAATTTAATGCCTACATTTAAACTTAATGCAGGGTAGGCCGTTCAAAGGAAAACTTGATGAAGTTCCATTATTAATATGATTGCATTTTGCAACTGCTATTAAATAAAAAATTAAAAAAAAAATTCCCCTTTTCCCAGAAAGATACTTTCAAATAAGTAACACCAGTTTCCTCTGTGTTAATTTAATGCTGTTTCCAAGGAGCGGGCTCAGAGAGTTTATCTTCTAAGTCTTTACACTGAAGGCTGGAAAGTAAGACATGTTTTGTGGAAGAATTACAACTAGTTTAATAAATATCCCAATAAAAATTAACAAATCAATTATAATTCAGTTTCTTGAGATACTAACTTGAAGTAATGGTGTGCAGTGCTAGAAGTTCAGTTGGCTATAAATGTCAATGCTTTATAATGAGTAAATCTCTAAAGTACCCTCTGCGCTCCTACCTGTCTTTTGATTTAAACTGTCTTTAAAATCAAGCTCTTAAAAATTTTGCTTTGTCATGTGACAGTATAAAAAAATGCACATAAACATTTCTCCAAGTAGGTCCAGACCTGAACCACCTTTGTGGCTTGTTGTGTAAGACAGCGCAGAGCGTCAGGCTGAGATTTCTGCAGAACTGTGTTCACGTTAGGTACCGATCTGGTGAAAGAAAAGTTCTTTTTTGATGAACGAGTCGTAACTTCATTTTGCCATTGAGCGTTGTTCCACAGACTGTCAAACCGGATTAAAATCCTGGGTTTGTTTCCATGGCTGTGAGCAGTGTTTTTAGCCATCGTCCAGAAGACCTCGGATTCTCTACTGCAAAAAACCCCATATCTTGCTCTTAAGCAAGACCTGCTTTCCTCGCTGTGCCGTACGTAGAGTTGCATGAATAGAGGAAAAAATAGGGGGTGGGGGGAAGTTGTGATGGGTCATTTTGTGGAAGAGAAGGAAAAAATGGATCTGCTCATTCTGTTTTAAAGGTGAAAGCAGTCTGTTCCTTCTCCAAGTATCTGTGTGTTTGCCAGAAATAATTGGCAAAATTTTAATATTTCTCTAATTGACAAAAATTCTAGTAATGTGGCTCCATGAGTCAAGAGATGAAGTTATGTGAAAGAATTGCAATTAAAAATAGATTACGAGTATTTTTTGGAAAACAGTAAATTCTGTAGATGGTATAACTGATCCAAATACGTAAAGGTTGAAGAGACTGTTTTAGGGTTAAGAATTATGAACTTCATCACTTGTAATTAGCAGCAGAAAGGTAGTATTTGGTAATGTGGCGCTTTCTCCGAGTTTACAGAGCTTCAGAAGCACTTTGGGTTGTGATGCTGTTGCAGGTAACCCGCCCCCTTCATCCTTTTCACAGTTCGGTGGTTTACTTCTGAGTAAACACCTTTGCCACTGCCCAGAGATATACAAAGCTTTAAGAAGACTTTTGTGATCTGCGTTTCTCTTGGGATATATACTAAAATGACAAGAGACTAGGAGTAAATGGGATTTAAAGTGAAATTTAAATGTAAAAGAAATCTAACGTGTTAAAGTGTCTAGGCAAATCTCATTCCATGCTTTTAATGACGCCAGACAGCACTAGTACAGTTACAGCTACCTATGGCTATGCTGTTGGCTTAAATGGGGATTTTCTTCCTTTTATCCCGGGTTTTTTTGTTGTTGGTTTTTTTTTTTTTTGCGATATTCTGATGAAGAAATGTGATTCTGGCCACTTTTTCTGTATCACTCTATATTCATCGTATGTTTAGTTTTCTGTTAACTGTAACTTTAGATCTGAAAAGAAAATGGTGAGGAGAGCTTCTGAGGGGTTGCAGGATTATTTTGGGTTTGTTTCATTTGCTAAAAAACTTAAATGTAGCTTAATAATTTTAAAATTTACATAAATGTCAAACCAGGTGTAGCAAAGTGATATTTCAAATACTCTGAACATACAGACTACAACTAGAAACGCTGACTGCTTATCTCTCTCTGTCCTCCTAAAATCTTTATCTGTTTAGCACTTTAATCTGCTGTTAATGATCAGAAACAATATTTTCCGTAGAAATGTCTCTTGAGTATGTTGGGAGCACCAACCAGCACTTAGCACCTCATTTGAGATTACGTTTTGGAACTGAAGGGAATATTCTGAACCCATTAATGGCATGGGATCACTTTTCTGGAGGAATACGCTCGCCAACAAGAGACAGAACTTCAGGAGGTGACTTGGGTCATATATCAATGTGCAGAATTCTCCGGAACGCAATTACCTCATTCTCCCTGGTGGAAGATTCAACTTACTCGCCAGTAGTTTGGCCATATCCCTCTTTTCCTAACTATTGAGGAAAGGTGTAGTAATGGCAGATGCCAGCCACAGAAGGGTGGGCTGGTGGAAAATTAAAAATGCTGGTTGAGCTGAGAACTACGCTAAACTTTTAAGGGAGGAAACGTGCCGAATTTGATTTCACTTAACAAATGATGATAAATATGATTATTTCAGCTTTTTTAAAAAAAATAATTTCTTTGCGTGTTACCAATCTGCATAACTCATGTGAGTTTAAAAGCTGACTTGATGGTCAGCATTTTTATTCAGCTTTGTTCTGATTTAAGGACAGCGGATCAAAAACACGGTGATAAAGGATTATTAATATAACATGAAATTTTTACTAAGAAGGCTGTAATTATAGTGCTTTTTATTAGAAGAACTCCTTCAAGCTGCTTAACGCTAAATGGCATTAGTTCCCTTGCCTTTGACATGGCAGTAATTGCCTTGCAATTGTGGTGATGAAGGGAGTGTTGGTTTATTACGAAATCTCACTATATAATTACATTTGAAGAAAAATACTCTTTGGCTGGCTTGAAATTTTGTAGGGCTAAGAGTACTTTACATTCTTCTAACTCGTTCTGCTCTACTTATGTTTTGCATTCAAATGGCTTACAGGTTTTTGTGCTGTGCACCTTGAATCTCACCGGCTAGAAGACTGAAAACTAGATTTCTGTAATTTTTCTGTCGTCTTTAAGAAAGTGTGTTACAATTAATTTTTAATTTAGGCATTCATAAAAAAAGGAAATGACAATTTTGGGGTCTCTTTAAAGTTGAGATTGTTTCTTATTTTTGTGCTGTATGATTCAAGACTTTGACCTATGAAATGAATAATTTGAGGAAATGCATAGTCTCTGCCTAAAATTTCAAGATACGCTCAAAATAATGAAGTGCTAAGCAGGCATTTGGGGACGAATATAATCCAGTGTGATTGGGAGGGGCTGCTGCTTCTCACCCAGGTGTGTATCAGGAGCCCAGATGTGACAAAGGCAGAGGCCGAGTGACATTGGCGTTGTCACGTGCCACTGTAGTCATGGGTGGGGGGCAAGTTTTATCCTTTCCCTGGACTCTTTCCCCAGTAATGCTGAGTCTGCAGCATCTCTGCTTCAGCTTTGGTGCTTTTCTTCGTGTTTTTTTTCCCCCGGTGTAATACAGTCTCATGAGTGCTGGCAAGGAACAAAGGATTTACGGACTTGCTGGAGAGGGCTGAGGGGAGACCTCTAATCCTCCCCTGCTGCCCTTCTCCCTTCCAGTCTCCTTGAATCGGTATTTGGGCACGTAGCTGGTCAACTTGGTTTCCCAACACGGTTGTAATTAGGAACAGGAATTTGAAATGTAGTAGGTTAGTTATTGGAGTTAACTTTTTATTTTTTTTTCTAATGCTGTAAGGATTTGTAGTGGTTTTGGCAGTGTTAGGCTGATGGTTGGACCCGATGATCTTAAAGGTCCCTTCCAACCTAGCCAACTCTAGGATTAAGTATGAAAATGACTCTGCTTGCATTTCAGGCTCGAACATCGAAGTTTAAACAGTATGATAATGAGAGTTTTAATGAGCAGCTTTCAGGTGCGGCCTTAATACCTGAGCTGAACATGCACCATATATATGCACCTACATAAAGGGGAGGGTATTCCAACGTGCATTCTTGCTGTAGCTAGTGAGCAGAGAACTGAGAATTGGTGTGGAATGATGAGCTATTTACATTTTTGTACCTAATAAATTTTTGCGGGTCTAAAATGAATGAAGTTTGGGTGCTTTCTTATATGTGTCTTTTCGAGGCAGTTGTGAGACAACAAGAAGTTGCTTACCCAAGAGGAATCAATCAGTCTGACTGTTTTTTTGACATTATCAATAGTGATTTGTCACTTCAAACTTCTACTTCTTTTTAACTATGTTTTAAACTTCAAGTTATTGTAAACAATTTGTACTTCTGTACCGTTAGATCTTATATGCAGTCTCTTAAAAAGGAGTTTCAGAGCAGTGTAAGTACTTCCAACTGGACTACTTTTTCAAGTTGTTTCATCTTCTGTAGGAATGCAAAAATATGAGGCTGAGTTTAATAATACCTTAAAATTTAAATTGCCGTTGATCCTGTCTGTTTTTCCAAGAAGGTTATTATTTGTTGTTTTGTTGTCTACCCACAATAATGAACGGTGATGATGGTCTGTACAGGACTCTCAATCTGGAGGTTCTAATTCAAGCAGAATTACTTTTTGTTGCTGTGTTTTGCCTAAAATATGCTGAGCGTATTAGAATTAGAATAACTGAGGAAAAAATGCTGCATAATGGACCAAGTCGGTTTTATTAAGAAGGCAACATACAAACTCCTTTTCCTCTCTTAATATGTTAGCATTATCAGGCTTGCTACATGAATCCTTCAACTAGTATCTGTTCTGTGTTTAAGGTTCTACCCTACAAACGTATGCTTTTGTTCCGTGTCTCCTGATTTCCTTTTCATATATTCCTATGACTTAATTCTCTTGAATTTCCGGTAGTTTTTAAATTCCCACCTCTCCGTGCCCACTACTGTAATTTTCGTTTTGAGAAATCAAGTAGCCCGACCTGTCATCTCGTCGTACAGGGGAGAATTGTTTTCCCTCTTCTCTCTACCTGTCTGTCAGATGCTATCTTTGCCTTTAAAGGAGCTTTGTTCATTAAAATGTGAACACTCATGATATTGTTTTTGCCTTTTCTCTGTAGCTGGCCTGTGGACAGTCTTCACGCTAGGTGGAGTGGGGAGTAAACCAACGCCACAGCTGGAGCAGTGCTCCCCTCTAGCTAACCAGAGTCTACTGCTTCTCCTGGTCTTGGCCAATCTGACCGATGCTCCAGATACACCGAATCCCTACAGGCAAGCTATTATGTCCTTCAAGAACACGCAAGGTTTGTATCTATTCTTCTAAGCATGAACTAATGAAAATGAAGTGTTAGAATCACAGAATGGTTTGGGTTGGAAGACACCTTAAAGACCATCTAGTTCCAACCCCCCTGCCCTGGGCAGGGACACCTCCCACTAGACCAAGTTGCTCCAAGCCCTGTCCAACCTGGCTTTGAACACCTCCAGGGATGGGGCAGCCACAGCTTCTCTGGGCAACCTGGGCCAGGGTCTCACCACCCTCACAGTCAAGAATTTCTTCCTGAAATCTCATCTAAATCTCCCCTCTTTCAGTTTAAAACCGTTCCCCCTCGTCCTATGGCTCCACTCCCTGATCCAGAGTCCCTCTCCAGCTTTCTTGTAGGCCCCTTTCAGATACTGGAAGGGGCTCTAAGGTCTCCCTGGAGCCTTCTCTTCTCCAGGCTGAACACCCCCAACTCTCTCAGCCTGTCTTCATAGGAGAGGGGCTCCAGCCTCACATCATCTTGGTGGCCTCCTCTGGCCCTGCTCCAACAGGTCCATGTCCTTCTTGTGTTGGTGTCCCCAGAGCTGGAGGCAGCACTGCAGGGGGGTCTCACCAGAGTGGAGCAGAGGGGCAGAATCAGTGTTAAGTTGCTGCGACTACTTAGAGGTTCTCTTTCCAAAATTTGTTTTCCCTCCAGCCAGCCCGTGGAAAAGCAGTAATAGTACATTTTCTTCTGGAAGTTTTGAGATGGAGTTCCTCAACTGTTGGAACTTAATGGAAGGGGCAGAGGGACTCGAGAAAATCTAGAAAGCTTCGTAATTTCATAAAATATAAATAAAAGTGACCTATAAGTAGGTTGGTTGTCCAAAAGTCTGCAGGAGTCCCCCTAAAACTTTGTAGCACTTGGGAAAATCCTGTTTAGCTGGAGTCCTGTTCCTTAGATCTAAGCAAAACAATTGAATTACTGACTGGATTTATTTGCTAACTCTGTTCTTGTATGGTGAATGCAAAGAGAAACTGGTTAATGTAAACACTTTCATGAGATGGTATATACGGAGAATTTCCGAGTAGTTTCAGTGCTTGGCTGGTTCCAGTCCGTGTATCAGGTCACTGCAGGTGCTACGCTGTACTGACTCAGAGTGCCCTGCTGCAGAGGGGACACAATAATGCCCTAGCACAGCTTGGACTAGCTAGATGGCTCAGCTTGCAGGCAGTGTGCTGCTTTTCATACGTACTTTATCCATACGCTTAAATCTTTCCCAAGTTTTAGCCATGGAGTTTTACCTTTCGTTGGCTTTATTCAGGTTGACGGCAGGCACAGAACTATCCAGCGCAGCTCAGGTGCTGCGTCATAACCTGTGAAGCCACGTCAGTACCCCTGAGTTACCCACTTTATTTAAGGGGAGTTTGTATATTCCTTTAACCATTGTTTTTAGCAGGTTGAGCTGTCTTTTCATTCACCTTTACCTAAGACATTTTTTTCACGTTATTAGGATGTAGGTTTGTTCTCATAAGAAGAATTCGTAGTCCGAAGGTGCATCTTTGATTTATTGGCTACTGTTCACTGGCAATTGAGATCAAATTCTTGATAGGGTTTTTGGTTTTTTGTTATTTAAACTGAGAACTTCTACAAATGCTGTTTTGGTTGACTTTGTTTCCTGCTATCAGTAACTAGTAACGTATTGCATTGAAAACTGTTATACGTGTGTCATTAGAAAATTTTAGAAGAACTTTGTCAACAGTAGCATGAAAAGCTGTATTTTCTCTAGATGCGTACGTTTATAGAATGACTTACTGTTTCCCGTGAACTTCTTTCCACTGGCAATGTTCATTTCACTGAGCTTAAATTTGATTTGTATGAACATTCTGAAGGGCAGGTAAAAGAAAAATGATATGGAGAAGAATGGCTGGTTACGGTCATAGTGATCTGTAGCGTGTGACTATAATACGAAAACTGGCTTTTTTGTTGAAGTAATTTATTTAATTTAATTGGGACAGAACTAATCAAATTCAGGATAGTTTTCTTTATTCTACATAGTCTAGGATAGCTTAATTTTTCTGCTGCTCGGTTTAACGTTCTGTAGAATAATACAGAATATGCTGCTGTTGCTGATAAGTTTCTTTAATACTCTTTAGATTTTTTTTTTAAATTTTTTTAAAATGTCTTCTTATTGAACAGATAGTGAAGTGGTTTACGTATAAGTGGCACAATTTAAACATCCACGGAAGCGAAGCTTGAAAGTCAGTGGACACTCCTCAGCTAATGAGCTGTGGCATCAGGTTGCTGCTTGATAGAACACATTGAATTCATTTGATTTTGCTGTCTACATCCAAATTTTCCCTAGTAAAGAGAAATACTCACCTGAAGCAAGCTGGTTTCAAACCAATCGGTCCATAATTGATGATTCTATTGAATCATCAGAATTCAGTGATTGAAGGAAGTGCGGGATTCAGAAAAAACAGGTTTTGATCTGCCTCTTGGCAGGTGGGTTTGGGGAGAGGCAGCGTTTCCATCACCGATGGGCTGCCTCTCGCCTCTGTGTGTGCGGCAATGCCTCCCGACTCAGCAGAAAGCAGAAGCGTTTGCTCCAGTGCCTCCTGCTGAGTTCAGCTGAATGGCTGGAACCCTCGGCCCTCGCCCAGGCCAAGAGAAGCAGTGGCTCCCCGGCACGCCGTCTCCGCCGGGCCCCCAGGAACCTGGTGGGAGCCAGGGCTCCTGTGAGGTTCCTGCAGGTCTTCCAAGCACTTATTCCTTCCAGAGAGGGTGGAGATGTTGTTCAAAATAAGTGACAACTACCACATTCTTCCATGCTGAAAACTATTTATAGAATCATAGAATGGTTTGGGTTGGAAGACACCTTAAAGACTGTTTAGTTCCAACCTCCTGCCATGGGCAGGGACACCTCCCACTAGACCAGGTTGCTCCAAGCCCCGTCCAACCTGGCCTTGAACACCTCCAGGGATGGGGCAGCCACAGCTTCTCGGGGCAACCTGGGCCAGGGTCTCACCACCCTCACAGGCAAGAATTTCTTCCTGAGATCTCATCTACATCTCCCCTCTTCCAGTTTGAAGCCATTACCCCTCGTCCTATCACTCCATGCCCTTGTAAAAAGTCCCCTCCAGCTTTCTTGTAGGTCCCCTTTCAGATACTGGAAGGCTGCTAGAAGGTCTCCCTGGAGCCTTCACTTCTCCAGGCTGAACAACCCCAACTCTCTCAGCCTGGCCTCCCAGCAGAGGGGTTCCAGCCCTCGCATCATCTTTGTGGCCTCCTCTGGCCCCGCTCCAACAGGTCCATGTCCTTCTGCTGTTGGTGTCCCCAGCGCTGGCGGCAGCACTGCAGGGGGGTCTCCCCAGAGCGCAGCAGAGGGGCAGAATCCCCTCCCTGGCCCTGCTGCCCACGCTGCTGGGGATGCAGCCCAGGATGCGGGGGGCTTTCTGGGCTGCCAGCGCACATTGCCGGCTCCTGTTGAGCTTCTCATCCACCAACAGCCCCAAGTCCTTCTCCTCAGGGCTGCTCTCCATCCATTCTCCGCCCAGCCTGGATTTGTGCTCCGGATTTAGAAACTTTGCAAAGAGTATGGGCTAAAAAGAAAGGGGAAAGTGAGACACCCGCATCTCGGTGGGTGTTGGGAGCGTTTGTGTGATCAGTCCCTACCGGTATAGAGATTTCTCTGGAAGAGTGGAAAAGTTTGGTAAGAACCCATGGGAGTATTCATTTAAGAGCCAAATTTATGTTGGCTTGCAATCGCTGCCCACGGGCACACACGTGGTGACACTGTTCTCACAGTTTCCCATGGTGATGCAGTCTACAATGTCTGAGAAATCTTTCAGGATTTGAGGAAAAAGGAAGATTTCGATGAAGTACAATACTTGCTGCCTATTATGCCGGCTATCGTAGTACAGTTGGCTCTAAAATAGCTTGTAAAAATGCAGGTTTTGAAATTTGCATTGGTTTTTTCCTTCTGAGTCTTTTCTTCCTGTCCTTAAAAATCCCTTCTGTCCACAAATCACTGTGCAGGAGTAGTACTAGTATTGTCACGCTGTTTTATACAGCAGAGCTTTCCTACGTTAATGCATTTTTAATAAACGATTCACAAATCTGTAGTCTGTTATTGTGGAGACTAAGGAATTTTAGTTAAATTCTTCAACTTTGGACATCTTGTGTATAGTAATACGGAATTTTTTAAGTCCAGACCTTTAGTATACTTAAGCATCCAAACTGCTATTTTTCCCAGAATATCATCTTGCCATGAAATTGCTGTAATTTTTCCATATGGATGGCTTGTTGGTGTGCTCAGAAAAGGTAGTCTTTGCATTCAGCTGCCAGGATGCTGAAATAAATCAGCTCAAAAAGGCAAACTAGTCCTGCTTCACGTATCATCATGGAAGATGCATGTTTTGGTTGGATGTTTTTGAGCAGAGCTGGACAGGAAAGTATTTTCTATCGATTTTTGTGAAGCTTTGTGAGAAGCTGAGAAATGTACCTGCTCTGCGCTGGAACAAAACCTTGTACTCTCAAAGGTGGTTTTTGATGTGAAGAAAGCAAAGGGAAAATCTCTGAGTTGGAGAGATCTGGAGGCTGAGTAAGGACATGAATCTGGCTTTCTGACATGAGTATGAGTGCATCTCCTGTCACGCTTGCTTTTTCCATTTCCGCTGGAAATTCCTAGATGTTGGAGACCAGCGCCAATGGATGTTTTTGTTGCAACTGGTGAAGCTTCTTGTGAAAAGGTTCTGTGAGCAGAAATCTGGTTTATTCTTTTATTATTTATTGTGAACGTGAACCTACTGCTGTTACTTTGAGTGATGTTAGACTAAGTGATGCGGTGTTTTAAATTTAATTAATTAAACTCCCCACCGCACGTGCATCTTTTAAAGTCCTGACAGCGCCTGTGTTTCACTGAAAATATACTGATAGTCTTGACTTACGGGCATCTGCCCTTCATGCCAAGAAACGGATAGGAGAAAACTCCACCCTGATGCCAGGAAACTAAACCTGGTTGCACATGAATTGGTACATGGATTCCGGAGAAGATGCTGTAGCTGCCCTCCTTGCAGCAGGTCCCGAGATTGCCTGCCTTTCTAACGGTGGAAGCCGTTTGGAAGAACGGAATAGCTTTATGAAAAAAGATGAGTGTCTCGTGCAGGTGGAGGGGTCTTACTGGAGCTCCTGGGGGAGGGCAACCTCAGCTTTTTGGCACAACTGAAGCTTCATGAGACCCTGTTAAGGTTTATGATAAGAGCCATGGATGAGTTTTATTTCCTCCTTACTGTGGTGTCTGTATAAAATATTTCCCCCCCGAGATTTTTATAAAGTTAACAAATAGCTGGATGGCAAATGTGTGTTAAAGATTGTTTTTTGGTTTTTTTATGTCTTTATTTCAGATAGCACTGCTTTTTCATCACCAAATCCACATGCTTTCCAGATTAATTTTAACAGTTTATACACAGCTTTGTGTGAGCAGCAGAAATCTGATCAAGCGACTCTTCTTTTATACATGCTTCTGCATCAAAATAGCAACGTACGGACGTATGTGTTGGCACGGACGGACATAGAAAATCTTGTAAGTATTGCTCTGCTTGCCTTATACTCATCACAAGGGGTTGGTCCTGGAAGCTTGAGTGTCACCAGCTGCCAGCGTCCCCTGTTCTGCCACGGGGGCCGTAGATTCTGGCTCACTTATTCACCAGTTTTAGTTCACTTATTCATTTTTATTGTGTCATCTCAGGAGTACGATGCTAAACATGTCACTGCAGTACAAGATAGTACTGATAAAGCTACCAGCTGTCTTTGATTCTCTCTTTCTCAGTGCCGCTGTCTGATGCAGGTCGAACCTGCTGACCTCTGGGCATGGTGTAAAGAAACTGGTAGCAGATACCGTTCCACTCATTATTTTATCTTTCTTTTTTAGATGTTCAGGCCAAAAAGTTACACAAGCGTACTGTGTGCATACAGGGATAATAGTTAAGAAAACGAGCTGTAACCTGACTAATACGCCAAATGTCTTACGGGGCTGACTTGAGGCTGAAACTCCTCAAGGAGCAGCTGACAGATTTTACAGAAATGCAACTATCGTGACTTTTTAGCTGCCTTAAATAGGATTGTGGTTAATGGCCAATATAACAGACACCTGGTACAGTTTTTGTAGGTTAGAAATTAGCTTATGCTCCCCACTACATTCAGTAGTGTCGCAAACCACTTTAACAAATCTTACTTATTAAAAAGCATTCCTTTAATAAGATAATGGCTGTCTAGGGGAATCGGTAACAGAATAGAGAACCCTTTCCATTCTAATATTTGAAATCTTGCCAGATAATTAGATCCCTTGCCTCTCTGATGGCAGATATGGAATGAGTTTGGTCTCGGTCCAAGTTCTAGCAGATGTATTGCTAAAATCAGAGTTGATAGACACGACTGTTGGCAAACCCGGGTGAGATGGTTGATATTGAATTGATTCCAGACTGAACTCCTGCGTAGTCCGCTGCAGATTATCTAGGTGAGAGCTGAGTCATTTTGCGTGAATTCTGTGAACAAATGGTCATACGTAATTTTCTGGGCTGTTAGTATGTGATACGACATGTTTCACAGCTGCTAACCATATCGATTTACTTTAGCGAAATACAGGTTAGGTGTGTGCTTTGTTTTATAATTATGATGTCTGATATATTGTAAAACTTCCAGAAAAAGCATGAGGTGCATGTGTTAAAGCAACTCCAGATGCAGCTACTGGGATGCTCTGCGATGTGGGATATTTTCACATATTATCACCCATCTTTCCTCCCCCTCAAATAAAAAGAAACCAACCAAACAAAAGAAAATCGGAAAATCCCAGAAATAATCAGCAACATTAAATGCTTTGTGAGAAAAGCTGAGAAAATTGGGAAAAGCATCACTGAAAAGTCAACAGCATGTTTGATTTATTTATTTTTTTAATACCAAAATTTGAAACTGTCTGCTCTCATTTTACTCTTCATGCATACTGTTGCTTTTTGAGGTCCCTGCTGACACGTTGCTGACATCTTTGTCCAATCCTCTTGCTTTTAGCAGGCTAGTAAACAAGGATGAGCAGCGGCCAACTGAGAAGAGCAGTTTTAATTCATAGAATCATAGAATGGTTAGAGTTGGAAGGGACCTTTAAAGATCATCCAGTTCCAACCCCACTGCCATGGGCAGGGACACCTCCCACTAGACCAGGTTGCTCAAAGCCCTGTCCAACCTGGCCTTGAACACCTCCAGGGATGGGGCAGCCACAGCTTCTCGGGGCAACCTGGGCCAGGGTCTCACCACTCTCAGAATAAAGAATTTCTTCCTAATATCTAGTCTAAATCTCCCCTCTTCCAGTTTGAATCCATTCCCCCTCATCCTGTCACTACACTGCTAAGTAACACGGGCTAAGCTAAACACAGAAAGGACTAGCGGGTGGGAGGGTTGCTGGACAAAGAAATCATCATCTTCTAATCACAACCCTGTGGTGGAAAAAGGCTAATTCAGTCTTGGGCTTGTAAACGAGACGAAGGAGCAGGAGTAACGGCGCTGGTTATTTCCTTCCCTATATGGCAACTGCAAGAGTGGTGCGAACATGCTGCGTACTGTTTTGGTGTTGCACTACCATACTTCGTACAATATTTACGGCCTCTTGAAAAATGGAGAGTGTGTAGGGAAACTTTTTTTTTTTTTTGCTTTAAATTGAACAATAAAACTGTGAGAGGCGTAGAAAGCTAACTTAGCTCAGTTGGTCAGAAAAGAGCTTGGGAAGCACCAGGATGTGTACGTGCCTTCACAAGGGGAAAGCCTTGAACGGAGAAGACTCTCCGCTTGCAGAGAGGTGCGATAAGAGGTAAAGCCTGGAGGTTGAATCCCACAACTCAGAGATAAGGGAGGAAAACAGTTCAGGTAATTAATTGAGAGGCAAACCAGTGCTTTCTGTGGATATCTTTGAATGAAGGTGGACAACTTTTTGGGAGGAATATGGCATAAATCAGTGGCCTCTTCATGCAGAGGCAGTTGGGCGAAGGAGAAGGGCCTGTGCTATATGAGAGATCGGGTCAGCAGTCGGCTGAGTGCTCATCTTAAACTTTTAGGGCTTTTGCAGGTTGTTCCTGTTTCACTGCACTCGGTGCATCACGTTTGTTGTGTTTTCCCCTGTTCTAATTCTTCTGGGTTTTGGTGCCCAGGAAGCATGGCTAGCAGATGTTCTGTGACATTGCCTAGGGGTTTTTGAAATGTGTCTTTGCTATTTTGTAACTTCAGTTTAATTTGTAAATTGATTCAGTGTGGGTTTTAAACCGCTTTAATAGATAATGTCTCAGCTTGCTCCCCCATTTGTGCATGAATCTACCTCTGTCAGTATATATAAATACTTTCATCTTCTGTTGTGCTTTATAATACTTTATCATTAGTAAGGCAGTACATCCTTTTTGCTCTTATAATAAGTCTGCTTGGTCAAATGAATAGGATGTTTGTGTGTCTTCCATAACTTATAACGTGTCACTTTGTATCATTTTCTAAAGTAATTAGGTTAAATATCTGATGCTGTTAGGGATGTCCACATCTGGAATTTGGCTGTCTTATTGAAAGTACTTGCAAGGATTCTCCAGGAAGTGGCGGGACTGGCGAAAAAGGGGTCAATCAGCAATTTTTTTCATAAACATAGTGTCGTGGTCTCGGGATGGGAGAACGTTGAGCCTTTTTCTGTTTGAAAGAGTAGTTATCACCCATATTACAGGTAAAAATGCCAGCGAGATACCTGCTTGTAAGAAATAAGCCATTTCTATTGAATATGTTTGCTTTGGCTGCTGAGTTGACATTTTGTTGCTGCTCAACATGACTGGACTGAAATAATGTCCATGCTGATGTATTTATACCAGCTGATGGTACAGCAATATTTTGTTCCTGTAGCATAAATTTGGCTTAAGCAGGTTACTCGTGTGGCTATGCGGTCTTGTGTTTTGTTATGTACTAAAGACAAGCTATTTTAAAACTCTGCTGGGGAAACCGTTCCTGACCTTAGACTGAATACAGCACCTGCAATTTTCAGTGTCTGTTTTTACCTGCCTCTTGGTTTTGGGATTAAAAGTAACTTTTTAATGGTGTGTCCTGCCAGTTAAAAGCTGCTCTTGATGGAGGAGTGTTAGTAGTCCAGTAATGATAGTTTAATGACTATGAATAAAAGGGAGAGCAATAGAAAAAGAAGTGATTATTGTCTTCTCAGTATGTGGCTGGAAAATGCAATAAAAGACAGATATAAAAATTTTAATATATGTGTGTAATCTAAAAGTGCAAGAAATGCATTTCGGTTACAATTCTAGATAAATTTTAATATAATTAAAATTTTAATTTAATCCTATATCCTAACTCTCTTTTATTTAAATGGTGGGTTGTCAAATAGTTTTCGTTCTGAGAACAGTTAAGACTTGTCCTAAAGGTGTGTGTACCTCAGCAATCGGTATACAAAGGAAAAAGGATTTGGAAGAGGAAGGGTTATAGAAACTGTATGATTTAATTCAGTTCATCCAGAACGACAGGGAGAGAGAGTGAAGTTGCCGTTTGCCTGCTTGAGTTTGGTCTGGTATGTAGATGGAGAGAAGTCTGAAAGAGGAGTGGGAAGGAAAGCATGGCCAGGGGAGCAGAGGTGGGAAGAAGAGGGTTCGAAAGCTTTCGAGGTGTGTTTGGGGCAGAAAGACTGAATGCAGTGATCTGGAGAGCGGAATTGCTCTTCAGAGGGCGAGTGATTTCAGTAGGTAATATGAAATTTTAGTAAGAGTACTTTCACACATCAGCTCATATAGAAATGTCTGTAATGTCTCAATGTCAGAATCCAGGTACCCATTTTTAATGTAGTTTGTAGGAACATGCTTTTAGGACTTGGAGCACTTAAGGAAAACAAATGCACTTTTTCAGCTACAATTTGACCTAATACTAATGTGCATAGACAGAGGAGAGATGTTGGGCTGATCTGAAGGAATACACAGGTATTTGGGAGCTGTGTTTTAAAAACTCAGAAGTTGTCCCACTGGTTACCTTGAAAAAGGCTTTTGTTGCTCTCCCCGCAAAGTCAAGTTGTAAATACAGTTCTTTGGCAGTTTTATGTTGCTTCCTGGTATTTGCAGCTTATCATAGAATCACAGAATGGTGTGGTTTGGAAGGGACCTGAAAGACCATCTAGTTCCACCCCCCCTGCCCTGGGCAGGGACACCTCCCACTAGACCGGGTTGCTCCAAGCCCCGTCCAACCTGGCCTTGAACACCTCCAGGGATGGGGCAGCCACAGCTTCCCTGGGCAACCTGGGCCAGGGTCTCACCACCCTCACAGTCAAGAATTTCTTCCTAATATCTAATCTAGACCTCCGAAAGGACCTCTTCCGGTTTGAAGCCATTACCCCTTGTTCTATCACTATATGCCCTTGTAATAAGTCCCTCTCCAGCTTTCTTGTAGGCCCCCTTTAGGTACTGGAAGACTTGGAAATGACTTTGAGCTAATGCAGTGGAAAGCTACATACGATATAAATATTGGAGATGAAAATAGTTTGAACAGAGGACTAATGCAGTGACATTTATCTCTCTTTTCCCCCATCCAAGGAAAAGGACTAATGTTTTTTGCCATATGCTAAGTAGATATTCTTGGAAATCTTGGTCTTTACTCTCAAGACCTATATTCGCAAAACACAGCTCCAGTTTTAACTGAGGAGAGGGTTTTGTGAAGGATCCTTGGAAATGGTAAAGGAAGGATGTTTGCAATGTGTAGATATTTTTTTCCCTCTGCTTTTGTTGTAGTGTTGTCTTGACCCTGGCCAAAGCATCTGTCAAAAGGTTTTGTGGCCTGCAGCATTTAGATCAATCTCATTGGTTTTAATAGAAACTGTTCTGTGTTTTTAATGTGTTCCAACTGTTTTGGGACTGGTTGATGGTAAGAGAACATTCTGGTAACTTCAGAGGCTTGTGAAGCACTCGGTGTTCTGGCCTCTCACCAGAATAGGTTTCACATGATTCATCCTGCTGCACTCGGCCTGTTTTGAAAAACAGCAAGTCTTTAGGTGTCTAGAAGCTTCTTGGAACAAATTCTGCATCTCAGCCGCTATCTTGGAATGGAGAGTTTTCTCCAGTTCCTTTTTCCAGGGTATTTTGCGATTTAGGTCTATTTCTGCAGCCCAGGGAAGCCACATTGTCCTGAGCCAGTGGAAAGCTAATTTTCAGTTGGTAGAGAGACAACGTTTGCATCTGGATTAACTTTAGACTAGCATTCAGGTATGCTTGCTGTTGCAATGAAATCTCATTTTCATTATTATTGCAAGGCTTTGGCTTAAGCTGTTCATCCTGGTGGAAATGTTGCAAGACCTTGGGCTGAACTCTCATCGTAATGTCAGTTCTCTTTGGCTGCATATTATTTAGAATTGGAAAAACAGGCCTTTTCTAGTCTTAACCCAACCCAAACTGGTTCTTTTCTGGGATTACCTCCACACACCAAAATGGGATTTGAGTTTCAGGTCTCAAAATGCCTCTGTGCACCTCAGCTCCAATATGTCTGGCTATATTTGATGAGGAATGTCCTTTCAGACCAAGCTTGTGGTAGTACAGATGGTTAGAAAGAATTGTTTTCCTGTCTAACTGGTGAAAATCTTGTTTAACAATTTTATTTTCCCATAGTCTAGAGGGGAACTAAATCTTTCAGAGCCTATGGTAACTGGTATGGCTGGAAATCTCATTTATTAGGAATTGAAATTCCACATCTGACCACAAGAAAGAATTTGTTTAGACTCCATTGTGGAGGCAGAATAAAACAGATGGAAGGTGTTTGAACACTGTACGTCACTATTTAGGGGTGGTTATTTGAAGAGGGAGGAATTGCTATGATATTTTTAAGGGCAGGGTGATACACGGGAGGTTTAGAGTCTCCTCTATTTATTGTCTGAGGTATTTGAAGACTGAACTAATGCACGCATTTTTCCTTCCCTAAAGGTTCTGCCAATTCTTGAAATTCTGTATCACGTTGAAGAAAGGAATTCACACCATGTTTACATGGCGCTTATCATTTTGCTGATCCTTACAGAGGATGATGGCTTCAACCGATCCATTCATGAAGTGGTGAGTTGTTTTGGTAAATCATTCTTCATCTCTGAAAATTGTTCGAATATTTATTTTTATAGAGATTCATCTGTGTATCTGTTTCCTCAGCAGAGGCTGTGTTCATCCAAATTTGATAGCACACACGTATTTCTTTCGTAAGGACTAGTACCCTGAAGCTGGAGGAGTCATTTCGGAACTTTCCTGAGTGAACAAATGTGCTCCCCTCTTGTAGAGGAGATGCCACATATACCTCTTTTTCTGTCTTTTTTGGTGTGTTCTTTTGTAAATTAACGTAGTGATAACCAGGCAGGCTGCCTCAGAGATGCTGAGTGTTTGCCATGGAAGTGGAGGGGCTAGAAGAGAGAGAAAAACAGAAAACCTTTTTTATTTCTCTTGAAAACCTTTGCTTAACCACTTTGATGCAGCTGAGAGGAACTTTTAGTTGGAGTTTTATTTTCCAGGCTGAATGTTACTTCCTTACTTGGCATTTCTTTTTCTGTCTTTCGGCTAGATTAATATCTATTTTATGTTGTCCATATAATATGATCCAAATTTTGACTAGCTTTGATGGGCCTTAACCATCTGTGCTGGAGAATACCTTGGATAATTATGTTCTAGTTTCCGGGCTTCTAAAGCTGTGATAATGCAGAAGATATCTGTGCTGATTTTATTTAATTTTTTCACTGGGACAGGGAAACTCTCTTTTGGGGTTATGTGAAATTAATGAAATGCAAAAAACTGGAAGCAAGTGTCAGGGTATCTGAACAGAACTCTTCTCTCGGGTAAACTTCTAGCCTGTTCTTGAGGGAACTCACTTTTTTTTTTTTCTTGGTGCCGAGCAGTAGAGACTTACGGTATTTACTCTCTGAAATTTCAGATTATTTCCTACAGCTCTGTACGTAGAAAGCGAGAAGAGAAGATGTTTATATGCAGTTTGTTGGGAGTTGGGAGTTTGTTAGGAAGCAGCTTTTAGGAGGACCACCTATAGGTGACTGAAACAACATTTTCCTGAAGCTTTCTTCTGCCTCACCTTTGTGTGCCTTCAACCTATACATACTGTATGTGTGATGTGTATTTTTGGGTTCCGTATCACTAAGTCATTTAACTGCTCTCATAAATTGAGCTGGTTGAAGGTTAGAGTACAGCAGACAGGGCTGCATTCCTGCCTCGGTCTCTTCCCCCATCATTCTTCATTCATTTTAAAGGCTTCACACATGGTCTTTCAATAAATGCCTTACCGGATAAGTAAAAGTGGAAGATTTCCCTAAAATTGTAAATGAGGATCTGGCTGTGGAATGAAAACATAAATCAAGTTTTCTTGTCCAGTTTATTCTTGCCTTTGCAGCTAACCCTGCCAAAACAATTGTCTTGTTTTCTGTGCAATGTGGATATTAGTTTACTACTTCCATTTAAATAAAACCAAACCCAAACCCCACTTTGTTCCTTTTACTCTGCACTGATTTTTAGTCCTGCCTTTGCTTCTTCCATCTTCTTCTCAATTTCATCTTTGATTTTAATTCAGACTTCCACTAACTGCTGCTTTCTTTTACTCCGTGGTTGTGTTTTCTTGCTCCACAGAGTCTGGCGAGAAGCATCCGTTCATTAACAGCAGTATGGTTTGGCTTCTCAGCTGGGTAACGAGAGGTGGCTGTAAAGTGCCTGAGCCTGCAGGCCTCTCTCTGTGAACTTCTCCTGTCGGCCCTACTGCAGAAAAAGCTGTGAAAAATGGAAACCTTTACCATCAAAAGCCAATGGAGTGCTACGACACTGCAAAGGATAGATGTGGAATAACCTTAATTCTTCCTCCTGTCTTCCTCTGTTCCTTGCTGTTCTTTCCCTTACCCTTTTCTCCATCCTTTGATGGATGGAGGCGTGTTTCATGCTGAAGGAGAGAGTGAACTTGGAGGCAAAGCCGAACACTCTTCCATCCTTGCAGTGCTTTTCTTGTTGAATTTGAAGGCTTTTTCTTGCCCCTTGCTCTTCATCTTGGTGTCATGTGGATGGATTGCATGCAGTGAAGGAGAAAGAGGTCTCCTCTTGCTGAAAGCTTCAACTGTGCACTCCGAAAGCCACCTAAATAAACTATTATGTAGACAAGAGAGTTGAGGACTGTGATACCAACTCTTGAGTATCCTTTATAGAAAGGATTCCTTATCTATAGAAAACCCACATTCTGTTATACTTTAAAAAAATAAAGTTACCTTCTTGATCTACTTGATCTCTGGCATTCCTGAACTTTGCAGAGGGATGTGGATATCAGATACAAACATGAGCATATTGCATCTTGTCTTGTGAACTGGTGGGAAACGGACATATGGGTAGTGGGTTCCTGCAGATCCCGTGGTGGGGAATAAGTGTAGTTAGTGCCCCGCTTTGTGGAAAAAGGATTCAAAATCGTACTGATAAATCACTTCCCCTCACCCATCTTTTTGAATTATTTAAGTGGATGTTTCCAGGTATGAATGACCAAGTTACTATTCAAAAACTACAGTCTAAAGTAAGAAATTAGTCTCGTACTTTCTTAAGTCTTAACTCCACATCTCCTAAAGGCTGAGAGGGTATTATAGGGCAGCAAAATGAATGGAGTCAGGAAAGCTGTATAGGTATTTCTGGAAAATGTGAATATCTCATGTCAGTTACACAACTGGAATGAAACTCTTATTCGCTGCAAATATTTATCAAATTTTAGCAATTACAGCAGGTTTGGTTGTCTTCCCCCACCTTCCACCCCCCCATCACTTGGGTAAAGTAGGAAGAAACAAAGGATTTGATGTATTTTTGGTCAACGTATTTTTCTCTCTGCAGCTGTGTATCCTGTGTACTGTGCTTATAAGAAGCATGACTGTACGGTCCATTTATGGGCTATTTTCCTTTGTGGTATTTAAGCCACATTTATTTATTGATTTTTAAGATTAATTTTAGTAAGCACAATTTTATAAATCTTGTGATTATACCGACTGGTAAAGAGATCAGGAAACCACAGAAACTCTTTTTGACTGCTGAAATGTTTTTTGTTTAAAATGAACGTGGTCTTAACTGCCTGGAAAATATGATCAAAGCCATAGGTCCTGTTCCTGCGGTTGGCTTAATGCAGTTGGGTCCCTGTAACCACGTAGAGCTCAATTTCTTTTACTAATAATAATAACAACAACAGAGTAATCGAGTAAATGCAAGAATTCCCTAAAGGGGAAAAGTATTTCTGATTTTTCTTCTTTGATTTATGAAACTGTAGATAAAATGACGTTGGATGTCAAAATAACATCATATAGTACTTTATGTAGCAGTAACCTATAGTACTTTATGCTGGAGTAAATAGGCATAGACTGTAAATCACAATTTAACTGTATTTACTTTTATTGCATTAAGAAATATCCCACAAGCAAAGTTATAGGAAACTGAGACCGAGAATCTCAGTCGTTGGTGTATGTATAGAACTGACTTCCTCTTCTTTGCACCTGTAGTTCATGCACCCTGAGTTGTAGGTGTCCAGGAGCCTGGTGTTAAGAAGAGTAATTAATCAAAACCTCTTAATTTATGTTCTTTAATTGTTCTTGCAAGGCCACCCCAGGTCTGAGCTTTTTGTTTTTCTTTTTTCCCTTTTTAATATTATCTGCAAACCAGTTGTTCAGGTGGTAGCACTGATTTCAGGTGGATGATTTTGAAATTTAAGGAACTTTCATGTTTCATGCTTCTGAAACCCAAACCCTCGTGAGGGATGGTGGTGGTGGTTGCTGTTGTTTTTTAAATAGGCGTTTCATTGCCTACCTGCTATGGTTGCTTTCTTCAGTATGGGGGAGAGGAGACTAGAAGTGACAGGGACTGGTATGTAACTTTTTAGCTTTGAATTTTGGGTTGTTTAATTTTAAGAGTAGTGGATTATTCCAAGGCATCTTTGTCTCAGTGAATGTCACTTGGTGTTTTTAAAGTTTCAGTGAGAACCACTGGCCATTTCTGGAGTGAGACTAGGGCATGAAACACGTCTTGGCCATGGTTACAACTGTCAATTTGTTCTTTAACAAGCTCTGGTAACTTCACGTTTTGCATTAGGAATTTGAAATTTGGCAGGTAGTCTTTGTGCTAGGCCTCTGCTGCTGATAATCTGACTAAATTGGACCAAACGATAACTCTCCGGGGAAGGGGAGCAGTCTGTTTCCAGCTGCACGGCAGATATGTAGCTGGAGGTTGCCTGATGTCCATGGTGATGGAATATTCTCATTTTGCTGCTCCCAGAGCCAGCTGGGCCATTTGCATCCTCCCCTGCCCAGGGAGCGTGCATCAGTTGAGATAACGTAGGGACAAGCTGGAGCTTGTGTAAGTGCTGCTTCCAGCTCCTGTGGGATGAGACTGTGCTCCCAGTGATGCTTCTGCTGCTGCTTGCCAATGGTTGAAGCCACGTAGAATCATTTAGGTTGGAAGAGACCTTTACGATCATCGAGTCCAACCGTTAACCTAATACTGCCAAGTCCACCGCTAAACCATGTCCCTAAGCACGACATCTACTCATCTGAAGAAAGCATATAGGAACAGGAGCCTGATGTGACAATGATTAGGAGAAATTGGAGGGAGGCTGTGGCTGACTGCACGAGGCACATGGGATGGGTGCAGTGGAGGGGAGAGATGTGAATTAAACAAGGAAGAGGTAAGATTTGGGATTGCTGAGCAAAGAAATGAGAAAAGAGGCAGGGTAGGACTAGAGTGACAAAATGCTGGAGAAGGTGAAGTCAGACTTCTTTTCGATGAGAGACTGGAATGGGCAAGGAGTGGATGGGGGAAGTGGAAGCTGGGAAGAGAAAGATCTGAGAAACAATGGGGTCTGGGAGGGTAAGGAGCTGGGAATGAGCTACAGGGAGGGGGAAAAAGGGAAGGGTGAAGGCTTGTGTGTAACACAGGGAGCCGTAGATGTATGAGAAAGATGTGATTGGAGACGTTGGAGGGTTCAGGGTCCTACTTGAGGTTATCTAACTTGTTCCAGTTCCATTCCTCTTGTCCTATGGGGACACCCTTTATGAGAAAGCACATGATGGGACCTGAGACTCCTGAACTCCGTCATAGTGGAAATCAAGGAACTTCCACTTTGGTTGGTAAAGGATAGGGATGTGCCCCACAAAATAATGCCAAAGGGAAGAAACATGGGCCTCGTTTTCTTTGCGGGAGGAGGTTGCTTTGCTATTTCACTCATAAATGAGAGACTATAAGAAATAGCTTATTAGAGATTTAATCAGTAAGTTGATCCTTTTTTGTTGGGGCAAGTGTGTTTTTATCTCAGAGAGGAGGAAAAAACCAACCGTTGGGTGTCATTTTAGAGCAAAATGAGTAAAATTCTTTCTTTTCAATAAGAATCTGGAAATACGTCCCTTTATGTACTCTTGCTTTGGATTTCCACTGTGTGTGATGTCAAAACAAATAGAATTTTATACTACCCATTTTCATAGTTATATTTTATTTTTAAACATATGTTTAATTTGCAGTACTCTAAGCGTTCAGATGTCAGGAGACGAGATGTGCAACCACAACTTATCCCTGTTATATTTATATATTGCAGATTGTAGCCATTACTTAATGATCATATATGGTTCTTCAAATAACAGTATATTTTTCTTCTGGAAGGTTCAACTGCTTGGCTTGAGATATTTTTTGTTGTCAAAATGGTTCATTTCTTTTTTTATATGCAATATTCTCTTGAAAACAGATGTATTTCATGTAGTCATAAATAAGCTGTTTTTAAGAAATCAACGGATTAATTTCAACCAAAGTCACTGACTAAACTTCTTTTTTAGCATTTTGCAGTTGTGAAGTTATCCAGTAACTTTCCGTACCTAATCATAGGTTTATGCTTAGCAGCTTCGGGATGATCAAGTTCTCTCCTCTAGCAGAGTATCTTCTTGCAGTGAAGTTCATATGTGTAATCCATTAATTACCCAGCCAGCAGCTTTTTAACTTTTCAGTTCCCTGTTTTGTGAAAATACATGTAGATTTTTTCTTTGTCTTTCAGGATATTCCTGTTAATCGTCTGTGTTGTCCATCCTGACTAGTTGTCCTTCTTTACTGAAACTCCTTGGATGACTTGCTTTCATTTATACCATCATCACTTTGTCTTAAAATAGTATTAGTGGCTTGTTATAACTGGAAATTAAACCTGGTTCCGCATCCACTCATAGCCTTCTCTATCTGGAAAGCTTTCTTGTAGTGATTTCACATTTCCTATTTGTTCCTCAGCCTTGGCCATTCTTCTCTTAAATACGTCTCAAGTCTCTTCCCCCTGTTCTGATTTTTCTGTCCTTTTAGCAAAACGTGTTTACCAGAAATTGTCACACTTGAGCCTGTTGCTGGGACTGTTTGTCACCTTAGCCAGCACTGCACTACTATTGAACAACGATTTTCCCGTCTATATATTACAGTCATTGGCTTTGCTTTAGGCTCCGCTATGGGAAATAGGAAGGTGCTGACAAAAAGCCAGGTTTTAGGTAGCATGTGATAATGGAGATGTGGTGGGGGGTTTTTTTTATTTTATTTTAACAATCTGAAGTTTTATTTTGTCTCTTCATATATGGTACAGAAATGACTTCGGTATCTCAGACTGCATCAGCTTACCTGCTAAGGTGAATTTCCTGAGCCTACCAAATATGTCTTCAGTCGCTATATCTTTTTTTCATCTTACAGTATCTAGTCTGTAATGATATTTGGGATGTACCTCTTATTGCATAGGCCTTTTTATGCATGATTTTCAAAGAATAAATGGGTAAGAATCCTTTTAGGAGGTTCCTTCTTTTAAGGAGGTTCATGGAAAAAAAACCACACCAAGATCTTTGAGCACAGGCAAATACAATCTTCCCTGAAATACTTCATGAAAGGCAGGCTTTCATGTGCACGAGGAATAAAGAGAGAGTTTGAATCCTAATTAAGATGCTATTTCAAATGTCTTTTGTACTGTGAAAGAACTTCAAGAAGACAGAGTTAAGGTGGGAATGCGGGAGGGAGATAAATGAAAGAAATGTGTGTGCACGTGGAGTTTGCAGAGCCTGGAAGGTTAAGAAATGTTAAAAAAAAAAAGGCATTTTAAAGATAGTACTTACAAAGTATTACCCTTGTCTACAATAAGCTTCATAGGATTCTTTTTTTTTTTTGCACTTGGGTTTTGCTTTAGAATCTATTGACTAAGAGTTTTGATAAAATGTACGTGTAATTATGTCTTGAGTATCAAGTATTACTTACGGTAGGATCCTACACAGTACTAAGGGAAATATAATATCCCCCAGCGCCTTCTGTTAAATAATACCATGATTTTTGCCAGCAACGCTCCTATCACAAATGCTGGGAAAAGCCACAGTACCCATTGCAGAGCTTGGCTTGGGCTGCTCTGCAGTGGAGGAATTAAAAAGTAAAGGCCTCGATGGGTGGCCTGGGCAGCCGGGCACTTATGGGGGGCATCAAGCTGGAGGTAACTGAGAAAATCAGGTATGTGAAGGTGGTGACTGCTTTTCTACCCCAAAGGCGAGTCCTATGAGAATGCTTTAAGAAGTTTCATTTTTTCCTTCTAATTCTGCTGTTTTGAATGTTTCTGATTAATCACATATAGGTCTGTCATGAGTGCAAATTGTGCTGTGTTAATATGCAACTGTTGGTTGCATAGAATCATGATAGACCATAGAATGGTTTGGATTGGAAGGGATCTTAAGACCTTCTAGTTCCAACCCCCCTGCCATGGGCAGGGACACCTCCCACTAGACCAGGTTGCTCCAAGCCCCGTCCAACCTGGCCTTGAACACCTCCAGGGATGGGGCAGCCACAGCTTCTCTGGGCAACCTGGGCCAGGCTCTCACCACCTCCATGGTAGAGAATTTCTTCCTAAGAAATTTCTCAAAGGTCTTTTTCATCGTGCTGTGTATGTGATAGGATAGGTCTTATTTGCTTTGTGTTTGGAGCTGATAAAAATGCTTTCGAAGGCATTGGTGGGGTATGGTGTGGAAGGGAAGGAGGACTTGATCCCAACTGATAACGAAACGAAACCCTTAAGGCAGAGAGAGCCTGTGACATACATGTTTGGGATGTAAGGGCAAAGTTGGTGGATAAAACGAAGCAGAATTATATGTAGGTTACAGGGGGGTTTTGAGTATGTATTTCAGAATAGGTGACACAAACCAATTTTAGTCAAACCTCTCCATTGTCAACACTGATATAACTTGCATTATTGTGGTGTTTCGGGTGACTATTGGGTCCTCAGAACAGCGTAGTACCTAAGATCTTTGATGCTTCACAGATTGTAGTATAAATCATTTGCTTGGTTTATGGGGCTTTGTGGGAGGCACACACTCTGTGTACGCCTCTTAAACTTACTGCAAAAATTAAGGCTGCTGACCAGAAAAGAAATTCAGCAATGAGCATGCTGTAAAATACATGAAACTGCCTTGCTGCAACTCGTATTCAGAAAGATTGGTCAACAGCCGTCTATTGGTTGATTATGTTGGCGATATTCCAAATCCAGCTATGGGGAGCGTGGGGAAAGTTCAATACCAAAGTGGATTGATGGAGGAGAAACAAAGATCAGGAAGATAATTAGAAAGGGGGAATAAGAACTTCCTAGTTGAAGTGTTCTTCTTATAATACAACTTCTAATTTTCTCTCCGAAGGAACGTGTTCTGTTTAAAAACAAGTTGTCATCTGCAATGACAATGGTGCTGTTAATGTTCTTATAGGAGTCCTATACAGATTCCTCATATGCCACAAACCAGGCTGGATGGCGCTTTGAGCAACCTGGTGTAGTGGGAGGTGGGTTGGAACCAGATGATCTTTAAGGTCCCTTCCAACCCAAACCATTCTGTGATTTCAAAAATTAACAACTTTTAATTATGCATAAATCTTACCAGTGCGTACTTTGGGTTTGCTATTTTTCAGTGACAGAAGATGGTTAGCAACCAACTACGTTCACCAGCATTAGGGTTTGATTTGATTGTTTTTTTTAATGTAGCAACTGGTTATAATTATCAAGTTAGGCACTTTTGGACACAGTTATATTAACTAAAATACTTTGTCCTAAGTCAATTAGTCCCTTAGCTTCTGATAAAGACATGGATTGTAAAGGCAACCGGTTTAGAGAGAAGAAGGTTTTAATGTAGGGAAAAATCCTTGTTAAATAAGGTCTGGCAATTCTGAGTTTTCATTACAACTGAATTAAAAAAATAAATAAAGAATAAGGTATACAGAAAGGTTGTTAAGTGCAGTACATTAAGCTTCAGCTATGTTTTTGTTGCCTGTTAAAGAGCTTGCTCATTGATATAGAGAGGTGTTTGTAGGTTGAGAGTCTGTCTAGGAACTTTTGGTGGTGATTCAGGACTCGGTACAATTTTGATCTCTATAGATAGAGACATTGGGTTGTTTGTGGCAGGTCATTATTTTGACTACAGCTGCAGCATTTGATTTTTTAAAAGACTTTGATTTGCCACTTGGAAAATTTAAAAGCAACAAAAATGCAAGATTTTGTTGCGTGGTTACCCAAAATGACAGTAAATGGAAGAATACAATCCAGCTAATAAATGTAAATCTCAAGGGAGCGGAAGCGCTTATGATGGTCAAGGTGGGTATCATGAATAGTAGTGAAACTGGTAAATATGGTAAACTAAAAACCAAGTGGAAAAAATTCCTGGTATTGAGATGTGGGAGCTCTGGAATAACCTACCTAGTGGAAGGTTGATTGCTTGAGTCATGTAAAACAGGGCTAAACAAAGATATTTTTTTTTATATACTTTTTTTTTTTTTTTTTCAGTATAGGCTCTAAAGACCAATCCTGTTCTGGCAATAGGATGGGATAACTCATTTCTTTCCAATTCCAATACGATTCTATGATTCATAATTTCCATAATAGTTATAAAACAAAGCAATTTGGTATTTAAATGTGTTCAGTGTGGGTAGTGCTGCGGGGAAACAAAAACCAGCTTCAATGACCAATGACAGGGATTTCAAAGTTACTACAGTATTTTCTGTTTGTAAGATCAAGTATGTCCTCTCTTCATCTCAGCTCTAAAACACCTTTGCCTTTGCTTCTGTTCCTTGTCAAAATACAGTAATCTGCCAATATGCAAATTGAATGTAGAAGTAATTCAGAAAGTTTTTCGCAGATCCAGGCTCTGGGCTGAACGGAAGAAGTTGTGTTAGTAAAATAGCTCTTGGTCTTCCTGTTTCCTTCTCAAACCTGGGTGAAAAGAAGAAGATTGCTTAACACTCTGCCTTTGAGCTCAACGGTGTGCATGATTGTAACTACTAACCCCTTAAATATATAATATACGGAATTTCAAATGACAAATTTACAACTGTGGAAACTAAAAATTTGGGGTGACCTTTTCGGATGCCAGTTCTGTGCTATTTTAGTGATTAGCAACCAAGTGACTACATCATTTGTTGTATGAGGCTTTAGATTCTGAAAGCACTATCAACCTTACACCATTCAACAAAGGCAAGTGTAGGGTCCTGCACCTGGGGAGGAATAACCCCATGCACCAGTACAGGTTAGGGACTGACCTGCTGGAAAACAGCTATGTGGAAAGGGACCTGGGAGTCCTGGTGGACAACAGGATGACCATGAGCCAGCAATGTGCCCTTGTGGCCAAGAAGGCCAATGGCATCCTGGGGTGCATCAAGAGTGTGGCAAGCAGGTTGCAGGAGGACACCCTACCCCTCTACTCTGCCCTGGTGAGGCCGCATCTGGAGTATTGTGTCCAGTTCTGGGCTCCCTGGTTCAAGAAGGACAGGGGACTGCTGGAGAGGGGACAGCAGAGGGCTACAAAGATGATCAGGGGACTGGAACATCTTTCTGATGAGGAAAGGCTGAGGGACTTGGGTCTTTTCAGTCTGGAGAAGAGAAGACTGAGGGGAATCTCATCAATGCTGACAAAGACTTAAAGGGAGGGTGCTGGGAGGATGGCACCAGTCTTTTTTCAGTGATGCCCAGTGACAGGACAAGAGGTAATGGGTACAAACTTGAATGTAGGAAGTTCCATCTGAACATGAGGAGGAACTTCTTGACTGTGAGGGTGGCAGAGCACTGGAAGAGGCTGCCCAGAGAGGTGGTGGAGTCTCCAACGCTGGAGACATTCCAAACCCACCTGGACACCATCCTGTGCAACCTGCTCTGGGTGACCCTGCTGTGGCAGGGGGGTTGGACTAGATGATCTCCAGAGGTCCCTTCCAACCCCGGTGATTCTGTGATCTCCAAGTGCTGTTTTTTTAAATATTTCAGAATTTCATGAAATTAATATATACATATGGTTTTAATTTTGCTTTTCGGATACCCCTTCTTTTTCACATATAGAATAATGGTTCTTTCCAGCAGAGTTTATATGAATATATGTGTCTCAGACAGAAGGAGTAAATGGATAAAATCAGGAGCAGCTTGGAGCAGTTCCCAGCATTGCCTTTCCCTTTGTCCTCTGCAAGTCATTCAGTGGCCGACTCTCTCCATATACTTATAGAAAATTGGTTGCTACTTCTCCATCCTCTCTCAAAGAAAGAAGCAAGCTTATTAGTGGGAGGAAGAGCGAATTCTAAAAGCAGAAATGATGTAAAACAAAGGACGACAAATCTTTTCACTCATGCAAAGGAGAGGTGGGAAGAAGGGATACAATCAGAAGTTTATATAACTTTAAGAGGAGAGGTTAATCAATAAAGTTCATTGTTGCCGTTGATGGAGTTTAGATTCTTAAAGACATCTGTATTATTTTCATTGAGCATCAAGTTTCAATGAAATGCACTTTATAGAAATAGGATGAGGGGGAACAGTTTGAAACTGAACGAGGGGAGATTTAGATGAGATCTCAGGAAGAAATTCTTGACTGTGAGGGTGGTGAGACCCTGGCCCAGGTTGCCCAGAGAAGCTGTGGCTGCCCCATGCCTGGAGGTGTTCAAGGCCAGGTTGGACGGGGCTTGGAGCAACCTGGTCTAGTGGGAGGTGTCCCTGCCCATGGCAGGGGGGTTGGAACTAGATGGTCTTTAAGGTCCCTTCCAACTCTAATCATTCTATGATAATATATCGAAGATGAACTTATACAGAGTGATAGCTTTGTGTGGAATAGTCCTTGTTACACACATTTTTGTTTCAACCTAGAATAAGCCTGAATTGGTAAGAGGATCTTCTCCATGTTTTCCTATGAACTCATTTTATCTAGTCCTTTAAAACAGGGGGGGGGTGTTGTGGTTATGTTTGCTGTATTGCTCCAAGTCTGTCAGCAGAATATTCCTGAGGAAAGAGTGGATCAATCCTCCTTCTACAATAAACTCAGAAATGGTGGTAAACTTCAGCCACCCTGATAGTGGAGAGCACTGAAAGACAGAATCAATGAATCATCTAGGTTGGAAGAGATCTTTAAGATCATGGAGTCCAACCATCAACCTAACACTGCCAAAACCACCATGTCCCTCAGCACTACATCTACCCGGCTTTTAAATACCTCCAGGGATGGTGATTCCACCACTTCCCTGGGCAGCCTGTTCCAATGTTTGATGACCCTTTCAGTGAAGAAATTTTTCCTAATATCCAATTTAAACCTCCCCTGGCTCAACTTGAGGCTGTTTCCTCTTGCCCTATCAATAGGAATAGGTATAGATATGAAGCTTTTAACCTACCTGATGACTTTCTCTCACCTCTTAAGGGAAGAGACCTCACCTCTGGCAAGAGAAGGGCTTCAGTGTGAAGCCAACCGTTAACCTGTTGATCTGCCCGGTGTCCTTCAGCATGTGTGCCCTTGCCGATTGGGCAGAGCTCGTACGTGCTGCCTCTTGCCCAGCTTGTAATGAGGGAAAATGGGAAGGAATTGGCAACATTATTCAGGTGTCTAGGGTGGAACTGGAGACTTTGTAAAGTGTATAGGGTAAGATCAAAAAGAATGTAGGAGTGTGGTGGCACAGGGTATGGAAATTAGGGAATTAGCAAATTTAATCATCTTTCTACAATTGGTGTGTTTCCACCTGACTGACAATAAAGATGAGATCTACTAGGTGATACTACTGAATACTACAGAGGTCTGCATTTTTTCTTTTCTTAAATTTTTTTTATTCTTACTTCAGAATACAATAGGTTTTGTCACATTTAAGGCTGGAAGCTAATTTACTTATCTTAAGGAATGCGAGAGTCCAGACAACTTTCTCTGTTCTTATTCAGACCTAGGTGCTGAAGAACTTTGTTCTTTTTTTTTTTCAGATATTGAAAAATATCACTTGGTATGCTGAGCGTGTCTTAACAGAGATCTCGCTTGGGAGTCTTCTGATACTAGTCGTGATAAGAACCATCCAGTACAACATGACACGGACAAGGGTAAGAGTGACGTGTAGCACTGATGCACGTAGCGTGGATTTCTGACTTCAACAGCATGAATTGACTTTCAAACAGTGTGGGACTTCTTCATTGTTTTGCAACCAGTTGGCATCTGAATTTACAGGAGGGAAAGAAACGGGAAGATCAGCCATGTTAACTAAGCGCAATGTTAAGTGGATCTGAACTTGTAGCAATTCCTGTATAACTGGCCAGTTCATTCTGCAGGATTCTCTAAGGACTGTAATTCAGGCACTGAACTCATCTTCAGATAAGAAGAAAAAATTCCTTAGTTTCGTGAGAAGAAATAATTCCTTTTAGGTTGTTTGCCTCTCTTAAATTACTCAGAAGTGGGAATTTCGGCTCTATTTATTAGTGTTTTTATGAGGTAGGACAGTGACCGGGCCATAAAACCTTTTTGAGCTCTAGCAAAGCAAAACTGCTTCAAGTTCATAGTCTCATATCAAACTGGTTGTCTGCGTTTTTCAAGCATACAGTTCTATAGTTTATCTCAAACATGTAAGCGTGGTATCATATACTTCTGAGTATTTTCAACAATTAAAGACACAGACATTTTTACATTCAAAGTAGCAAAAAAAAAATTACTTAAATGTATTTTAAACTGGAAAGCTTCAGGATTTCACTTTTATGATCAAAAGAATTGGAGGAAACGAGGACATTCTTGGCATATATTTGTAGGATTTGGAGTTGGTTATGCTACATAAATGCATATTTTAGACTTGAATAGGGAAATAAATCCCTGTTGGATTGGATAGGTGGACAAGTTTGGTTCTGTGAAAACCCTTGACTTTGGTAGGGCCATCATTTAGATGTTTATCTGGTCAAATGCTTCCGGGGGTGCTAACAAGGGCATCAGAACTCTGAAGTATCGTATGGTTCTAGTTGTGGGATATATAGAACGCTTTGAAAGAGTTAATAAGGAGATGACTTATGAAGCAGAAAATTTTAGGATATGACTACAAAAAGGAGAGAGAAGAAGGGAAAGGAGGAGGAGGATGTCTTTCAGTATTTGTTACGTCTGTGATGTCATTGTAAATCAACATTGCTAAATACATGAAGACATCAACCTAAACGATTCTGTGATATACATAAGTGTGTATACTCTTAATTCTGTATGAAACAATCTTTCTCTTAGAAGCCTTAGATTTTAAGAAAACATATTTAAAACATTACCGAGTATATACACCTTGCATTGCTGCTATATGCTTTTGACTGTGTCCTTTAAAGGAGCATACGTTACTCGGTCTTGTGAATGATTCCTGCAGTAGGTATCAGTGTATACCCAAAGGACAGTTTAATGTGGTTTTTCGCTCTCCTCTTCTTTCCGACAGGACAAATACCTTCATACAAATTGCCTGGCAGCCTTAGCAAATATGTCAGCACAGTTCCGCTCCCTTCATCAGTATGCTGCTCAGAGGATCATCAGGTAAATATAAAGACTTCTCTTGAAATTCATCTTTTGCCGAAACTCGGGAGTAGAGGAACTTGAATTTTATATGCCTTAATAGGTACTGATGAACTAAATAGCTGAAATGAGAACTGAATAACTAAATAATCCCAGAATAAATATTATTTGCTTTATACTTGAAATTGTTCTGAATGCATAAAAAATACTAGTTTCTCTGTCAGAGACACTTCTGACTTTTGATTCTCTTAACAAAAGAGCTCAGCAGCTGCTTTCAGACTGGAAGGTTTTCAGGTATTTGTGTGAATTATGCTTTTTTTTAGTCATGTACCACGTTATTATAAAAATGCACTGAGTGGTGGTTCTCAGGTACTATGCAGACTGGATTTGCAACTTGCTTTACTTCTTCCTGCATATTTGGCAAAAGATCTATTTGTTATATCAGACATAACGCAATGATCGTTTTGCAATGAGGCCCTACAAAGGTGGGCAATAAAACCTACACCCGTGCTTTTCAGCTGATTTTTCAACAAGTTTATTAGCCTGTATAGTAATAAATAGTATCTGCTCTGGTTCTAAAATGGGGCCGTAACTTTGGAGAAGTAGATATTGAAGTTGGTCCTCCTTATTTTGTATCAGCTGCAGACCCCTTTGTAAAGGCAGGTAATCATGCCTCAGGCATCCTTCTCATCTTGGCAGCCAGCCCTGCTCCATGCTCCAAGGGAAACCGGGAAGGTCCTCGTTAATGCGATCTGGAATAAACTGTTATAGTGCTTGTCAAGTACAGACAGCGTGCCAAAAATAAGTAAATGATAATTGCGTGCCTGTACGCTTTGTAAAGGACTGGGTTAACAAGAGGTACATCTTGTTCTTAAACCACTGCTCTTTAGGATTTAATTCTCTCCCAGCCCCTTCTCTTTTGGAAATGTTTGGTTGCAGAAGTATGGACAAATAACCAGTATGAATGCGTTCTCCCATTACGTTTTCCCTGCTTGACACTCGCCCTCTTTTCATACCCTTGGCAGTGATAAAGAGTGTTCAGAATTTGAATGGGAGCTCTCTTCCTGTTACCTATCACAGACATTGTCTTAAATACCTGCTCTCTGCGTTTCTCAAATCATGGGCGTGGAGTCTGAGTTTTCCAAGTGTTTGCAAAAGTTGGCCTCTGAAATCGTAGACCCTGACGTGGTGTGAGATACACTACCTTGATGCTCAAAAATTTGGTCTAGTTTTTAGTATGATACTTTGTTTTCCCCTTCAGAGCTTTCTCCCGTGTTCCTGGTTTCTGATTTTGTTCCGTTTTGTTCTACTGCTCTTTCTGCAGACCAAAGCAAGATGTGTTCCTCTGGTTCTGTCGGAGCCAGGAAGAACTTGTCTTGCTAGTCCCTTAGAGCTGGCTGTTCTCACCACTCAGTAATCTTGTCGTCATCTAGCGTAACTGCGGATGTATTTCTGTGTGGCTTGGCTTTTGTCAAAATGCTCTGAGTTTACGGACATCTGCTGTTCAAAATTTAAACTCATGGTTCAAAGTAAGATCAGGTGGATTATTTTGATTTAATTGGGTTATGAAATGGCTATGCATGTGGTCTGATGGTTTATCGGAAGAGGTGGCAGCCATCAGTGGAGAAGCAGCAACCTCAGTACCTTTGCGCACACGTCTCATCTCACCCTTTTGACTCGGAAATGATGAGGAGCCTTTTGTGCTGGGAGGCTCCTCCCTACACCAGCCTCTTCCAGCCTTCTCACACGCGGTTTTCACCATCTGTAATGGCATCTTGGAGGCAGATTGACTCCCTGATGCTTAAGACCCATCTCAAGACCCAAGGAAGGATGTGCAACGCCCAGAAATTCTCTTGCACTCCTTGTGTGCAACATTTCAACAATCTGCTGGGACGTTTGGGTGCCTTATTCATCATCTCTCTAGCCGTGCATCCGTACAATGTGACTTTAACATTGCTGCTCGATTTTTAGTTGTGAAATCGTTGTGCTGATATTCTTATTGAAGGCAGACAGACTTCTGTTATTGCTTGACACTGATGTGTGTGGAAAGGAGGCGAAAGGGGCGAATGGCAGAAAACGGGGGGGGGAAAATCTGTCACATTGTGTGAAGGACCAACAAAGCCACGCTTGAAATGTGCCAAAGAGAAGGAGAGACCTTAGAGCAAACACATAGCACTGACATATTCAAAACTCTCACTTCTTCCAAAGATGGAAGCTCTTAGTAGCTACTGTTGGTTGGTTTCTGTGTGGCTTTTAGCAGAGCGACTTCACATGGGGTCTGAGCCGGGCAGCATTACAAATAATAACCAAGCAATATCCAACCAGCTGTAGTATGGTAGGATGGCAGTCTGAGAAGGACGCTGGTTATCCCAGCCGTCGGGGGCTGGAAGAGTTGGAGCTGTATTTTTATGGTTGGAAAGAAGGTAGGGATAGGTACAGAAAATGGACGTACTCATCGATTGAGGAAGCAAACCAAAAAGGCAATGTGATATATATTTATCATATAGAATATGATATTCTTGCTTAGTCCAAAGATATTCCACACTATTATTTTTAAGCTTCTGCCTTGTTGTAGCCAGACATTCCATATTATGGTATAGCGGAAATTGCAATGAAGGAGGTGACTTTAAATTTGAAATGGAACCAGGAAAACAAGAGCAGGGTGAGGGAAAGAAGATCTTATTCTGTGGGTAGAAAACTGTACAGCTGGACAATAGGCAAAAACTGGCCACCAAGATTGGGATTTAATTTGTCACGATGATCATGTTTGCTTATAAATCAGAAGACCCTACTATAAAACTGTATTAAAACCTGTTGTAAAATGTCCTGTGGGGCTGGGACATGGGTGGGCTGGAAGAAGAGTCGGTTCCAGGGGCAGCCTGTCTCCCCTAAGACTTTACTGCTAGCCTGGTAGCATTTTCTTCTGAGGAGCTTTACAACCGTGGCTTCCCTGGCAGGCTTAAGCATGGTTAAGGAAGTATTTTAACCTGATTTCCTCTCAAAATACACAGATTTCTTATAAAGTGTTAGTTATCAAGAAAAGCAATAAGAATACATGTATTCCATAAGAGGTTGATGTTTTGAGGCATGCATTGTCCTTCCTTTTCCTACCCTATGAAGTCTGTTAGCCGCTGTTATTAAATTTAGCCAGCACTGATGGACCCAGCTTGCTCCGTGATGACGCCAAAGCAGAATATTTGTATTTAAATTCCTGTTCTGGTTCTACCATCAGAGTGCAAGCATCTCTGAGGGAAGAAACCACAGCATCCATAATAAGAAAGTGTTGTCTGTGAAGGAAAAGCCTAAAAAGAAGATGGTTCTTTATATTAGATGAAATATTTTAGGGTATAGGTTTTTAAATTAAGTAGCTGTGAAACACTTAACTTAAAACCTGCTTAGCAATACAACAGTCATAATTTAAGCCTCACCAGATGCTCTAATGATTCCTTCCTTAATGTGAGAAGTAATTCCATTTCCATGCAGGCTCTTTCCTAATCCTATTCTGAGCAGAGACTGCCAATTGTTTTACATTCTGAAGACTATTTTCTATGAAAGAATTATCTGAGAATATTCAATATAGTGTACTTAAGAGCTCAGTAAAATACAACTGCATAATGCCGGGCAATTTGTATCACGTTCCAGCAAGAATGAAAATGGACAGATTTCTATAAATCTATCGCAAGTAGCTGCTGGTAGTAAAAGTACATGTAATGGATGTTTTATAAGAAGATCCAGGGCACTATTCACTTAATGTTGGATTCCCTCTATCGCAGACTGCCCTGACTTTGCGATCCTTCCCTTCTCTATCTGCTGTTACCACGAGTTTGTTTTTAATTACACACAGCTATTTTATCAGAGTAGTGCCAAGGGTGACACTGTGCTGCACTGTGTCTTTGTGCAGTGCTGGCATTTGTAATATCTTTAAATTATATTGGTAGACTATTATAAAAAATTAAAATAAAATGTGTGTTGATGTACATGTAATGGATGTTTTATAAGAAGATCCAGGGCACTATTCACTTAATGTTGGATTCCCTCTATCGCAGACTGCCCTGACTTTGCGATCCTTCCCTTCTCTATCTGCTGTTACCACGAGTTTGTTTTTAATTACACACAGCTATTTTATCAGAGTAGTGCCAAGGGTGACACTGTGCTGCACTGTGTCTTTGTGCAGTGCTGGCATTTGTAATATCTTTAAATTATATTGGTAGACTATTATAAAAAATTAAAATAAAATGTGTGTTGATGTCATTATTGTCACAAATGACTGCCAGAGGTGGCTGATGAGGGGACAGGAACATCTTTCTTATGAGGAAAGGCTGAGGGACTTGGGTCTTTTTAGTCTGGAGAAGAGAAGACCAAGGGGGGATCTCATCAATGCTGACAAAGACTTAAAGGGAGGGTGCTGGGAGGATGGCACCAGTCTTTTTTCAGTGATGCCCAGTGACAGGACAAGAGGTAATGGGTACAAACTTGAATGTAGGAAGTTCCATCTGAACATGAGGAGGAACTTCTTGACTTTGAGGGTGGCAGAGCACTGGAAGAGGCTGCCCAGAGAGGTGGTGGAGTCTCCAACGCTGGAGACATTCCAAACCCACCTGGACACCATCCTGTGCAACCTGCTCTGGGTGACCCTGCTCTGGCAGGGGGATTGGACTAGACGATCTCCAGAGGTCCCTTCCAACCCCGGTGATTCTGTATAGTCTCTAAGCAACAAAGCACAACCAGGTAGAGCGTTACATACCTGCAATGAGGGTAGGTTTTTCCTTTGCTTGGTTTCTATTCTGCAAGTACAATTACCGAAAAATAAAGCCATGCACCTAACCAGCGTGGTAGTGCGAGTATTCGATTTGTCACTTAAAACTGCAAGGCATTTGGCGTTAATTCCTTTAACCTGTTTGGAACAGCTTTCCTGATATTCAGCTTTTCTACAGCTAGCCTGCCTGCTCTAGCGTGTGTGACACTTGGAAATGGAGAGTCTTTTCCTGAACAGCTGTACTCTGACGTCTCATCCCCATGTCATTCTGATAAAATTAGTGACCAGAAGACGACTGATGACTTAGGGCAAATGCTTTTCTTATAGCTTCATATATCGGAATGTTTGCTGTTTTCTAAGCAGGCATATACCACTAGAGGCTGCCATACACCTCGCTAATTAGACACACACACTTAACATTAAATGACTTTATGGGGCTCGAAACACTATCCGGTTTTCTTTTTTTTCCAACGCCATCACCACAACTGTTCACGTGCTGGGCTGTGTGAGCTGCTAAGAACACTTCTCCCCATTTGATGACATAGCTTAAAGACGGCATGCAATTATATCAAAGAATCACAGAATCGCCTAGGTTGGAAGAGACCTTTAAGATCATCAAGTCCAACCATCAACCCAACGCTGCCAAACCCACCACTAAACCATGTCCCTCAGCACCACATCTGCCCGGCTTTTAAATACCTCCAGGGATGGCGACTCCAGCACTTCCCTGGGCAGCCTGTGCCAATGTTTGATAACCCCTTCTGTGAAAACTATACTTTCTCCCTACCTTTTTAGAGGCTGTAAGTAGTCAGATTAATTCTTATTATTGTCAATTTTCATATTGTATTGTTCTTAAAAGAAGAAAGCGTATTACTTCCCTCTGCTTTCCCCTAGGTTATGTCAGTTGTTGCTTTTATAAATTAGGGATAAGGAGGAAACCAGTAAAATTTTCACATGTCGCTGTGTTTGGCAGAATGATGATGACTCTCTAACGCGTTGTGTTAATTACGTCTGCTACCATGGCTTTTTTTTCCCTGGCCTATTGAAAATATTTTTTATTTATTTTATATATATTGATTAAGTGTTTTTAAACCTAAACTTTGTTCAGCAAGGATCTCTGTGTATAGAGCAGAAGGCGTTTTGAGTTCGCCAAGCATTTGCTTATGCAAATAGTCCAATACGTGTGTTCAGCAAAGACGAAAAAGGTTTATGCAGCAGCGAGACGTGTGATCTGACCTGCTTATTAGGGACCACGTTCAACTGAAAAATCTGAAATTGTTAGTGGGTGAATGTGGTGGAATTAGAATTTACCAATTGCTTAATAAATTTTTTTTAACAGTGACAATAATGAGATGTAATTGCTGGCTCGAAGCTCGTTAGGCTGCTCACTTAGGAAGATAAACAAATTTCTCTCCCACCTGGCTTTACACTGTGAGCGGTCTGGTTTTCCTGCCTTTTCTTTTTTTTTTTTTTCCTTTGATGTCCACGGTGCTTTTGGGAAAGCTCTTTAACATACAGCTTCCCCTTTCATTGGGGAAGAGCGGTGGGACAGTTGGTGCCGAAAACTAGTGAAATTGAGTTACCCAAATCAAAGGCATTTCTTCAGGAGAAAAACTTGAGGGAGGGGGAAAAAAAGCCAGGTTGCTGCATGAATGCTTCAAAGCTGTTTGGTTTCTAATTTAATTCTCATTTGAAAACTTAAGTATAGGAACAGAAGAGTTGCTTCTCCTACAGGAATCGTGATTTTTAAACCATAAAATTTTAGCTTAGCAGGCATTTATAACTTTAAATGAGATGTGTGAATTGAGCAAAAGAAATCAGGTGAATAGGGTGTGCGACATTTCTGTTAAACTCAACTTTCTGGCTGCTTTCTTACAGCAGGGGAATGAATGGTGTTAAATTAGAGCCATTTTTCAGACACAAAAATTCCAAAAATTGTTCCAAATTTACAAGTTGGAACTCTCTGACCCCATGAAACCTTATTTTGGAAAAGTCTTATTTCAGAAGTGTCAGCTTTCAGTTATCAAAAAGCAGCGTAACACAAGTAAGATGTCAGTGATAGAGTTATAGCGTAATAGCCAACTTACACCTTTATTAACACATAATATGAAAACTAGTTCCTGCTTCCTTTGTTACTTCTCCCTTGGTGTGGTTGTAACAAGGGATTTCTGTTACTTAGAGCTCTGAGGATGCTTTGAAACACGCAGGTTGGCATCATACCATGCTCACGGGGTCGTCTTCAATGCCACCGTAAGAACGATCAATAGACAAGTCTTTTATATTCTGGGTTCAAATCTTAATTGGACCATTAAATTAAATCTCAGTTTACTGATCTCTTAATCATAATAGAGGAGTGTTCATAATAGCAAACCCCAGAGACAAGTGGCTGCTGCTGCTCTCGCACCCGGGTACATCAAGGGACTTCACAAGTCAATTTATACAATAATGAAAGATCAAGCTCTGAAACGGATTCTTAAAATTAATGTCCTGTGGCCAGAGCTATTAAATACTGAACCCTCTGAGCATTAGCTTGCCTCTTCCTTTTTTATAACCAAAAGAAAAGAATTGAGGGTAACGAACAGTTTCACTAAACCAGTGATGTCTGCCTCTGCAGATATTGGGAGGAGCATAGTCACAAATCCCTGGTTTCTGATAGTGTCATGTGAATATAGAATCACAGAATGGTTTGGGTTGGAAGGGACCTGAAAGACCATCTAGTTCCAACCCCCCTGCCATGGGCAGGGACACCTCCCACTAGACCAGGTTGCTCCAAGCCCCGTCCAGCCTGGCCTTGAACACCTCCAGGGATGGGGCAGCCACAGCTTCTCTGGGCAACCTGGGCCAGGGTCTCACCACCGTCATAGCGAAAAATTTCTTCCTGATATGTAATCTAAATCTCCCCTCTTCCAGTTTGAAGCCACTACCCCTTGTTCTATCACTACATGTCCTTGTAAAAAGTCTGCAGTCTGAGCATTTCAAGAATAATAGGTAATTTTTTTTCTCCTCTTTTACATCATGTGGATTGTAGTTGTGCTAGAAGGACATTACCTAAATGAAAGTTACTTCAACAGCATGACTATATTCTAAGTTTTCTGAACAAGAGGGGTTTTTTAATGTCAGGCTGATGTTGTTTCGTTGGTGGCACTCATGCTGCGGGCCAGGAGTGTGCAGGATGCCCTGCTGCCCTGGGCTCAGATTCGGTACTTTGGGGGGACCTGTTGATACAAACAGTGGCTTTTGGTAATTCCTGTCCCTGAATATTTGCATGCGGACATCACGCTGCTGAAATAAACAAGGAAAAAACATCTTTCTGTGGATTCAACTTTGGATGACTTATCTGCAACTCAACCAGGTTGTTTGATTTTCTGTGTTTGCTTTAAAGCAGTAGAAAATTACCTGTTCATCTCAGCAAACTTTCACATGCCGTGTGGCTGCTGAATTTGTTACTTCGACATACTTGGGTTAATTTTTTTTCCCCCATGTCCTTTGCTTTGGTGGCATTTACCATGTGCTTTATGCCTCAGATTTTAGCAATAAATTCTCTTCAGTATGGAAGGCCACAGAACTGACTGGTCGACATTGCCTCAAAAGTAAGAATTAAAAACCTCAAAGACATTTTAGTGGTTCTTAACTTTGAAATAGTTTTGTAGCATTTTAGTTTAGAGGAGAAAACATTTATTACCTAACCTGGATATAAAATGATATTCTGTTTTTGAGAAACTGCTTTATAATGAGATTTTTTTTTTACCCTTCATGCAGTGCAGTATGTTACGAAGGTGATAATGCCATTTTTATTAGATGTTCCAAGTAGAGTGAAAAGTAATGGCTTCTCGGAAAAAGGGCCTTCATGATACTCTCATACTCAGACCGAAAAGAAGACATTGTGGGAATGGAAGATCAAACAGCTCCAAGCCATGGAGTCTGAACTTCGGTTTTAATCTGTGGACTCTCAGGAGCAGAGCTTGTGTGCACAGCAGGATACCTGCAGAGATTTTTGTGTCAGCTGGTCAACCTTGGGTAGCTTTGGCTTGCTCTTTCACGAGCCGTTCACAGACACACTGGTCTATTTGCAGATGCTTTTTATGCTCTTCATCCTCCACTCTGTCACTGATACTGCTTACACATACAGAAGTTCCCGAATGTGTGGAGTGGCTTTTGTTGGGAGACAGAAGCAATTTTATAAAGATCTCAATAGCGTTAAATAAAAGAAACATATGCTGGCCTTATTAGTAGCTTGTTGACCTAGATTAGCTGTGGGAAGCTTATAAGCTGATCAGCCAGTCCAAAATTGGGAGGTGTCATTGCAATTAGTAGGAAAGGCCGTGACAAAAGGGGAGACAACAAGGGAAAAGAGAATATTAGTAGCAAATGTCCTCTTGCTGGTATGATTTAGCAATGTAAATGTAATGAAATTAATTTTTAAAAGGAATGAAGTATTCTTTGTTACTATGCATTGAGTGTAGTTGTCGTCAAACATATTAAAATGCTGCTTTAGCTGTTTCAACGGAAAGAGGAGTACTCCATGTGGGCTTGCCTGGTTTTGCCTGTGTGTAACATATGGAGGTGAGGTTTTAGGCTGATATCAGCTGTTTCCAACATGGAAATATCATTGAACTTGGTTTAAGCCCGGTTGAACCTGCTGAGGATTCTGAGCGGGCACCTGATGGGACAGTAATACCCTCGTCCCCCATCTGGCGTGAGCAGTTGAATGCCCTGCATGCCATTAGAAGTGTTTGGAGCCCAGGACACCCAGGCTCATGGGTTATGGAGACTTCCCAGATGGACAGACTCACAGCTTTATTTTGAGATAGATTGGATCAGTGTGAACAACAGAGGGGTCTTGGATAAACTGTTGCTTCGCTGTATATCAGGGTCTTCTCACATGAAGCAGAGTGGTTGTACTATGTTAACCTCTGCTCTGCATATCATAGAATCAGTGAATCGTCTAGGTTGGAAGGGACCTTTAAGATCGAGTCCAAGCATCGACCTTACACTGCTGAGTCCACCACTAAACCATGTCCCTCAGCACCACGTCTGCCCGGCTTTTAAATACCTCCAGGGATGGCGATTCCACCACTTTCCTGGGCAGCCTGTTCCAATGCTTAACCCTTTTGGTGAAGAAATTTTTCCTAATATCCAATCTAAACCTCCCCTGGTGCAACTTGAGGCTATTTCCTCTTGTCCTATTGCTTGTCACTTGGGAGACCGACCCCCACCTGGCTACAACCTCCTCTCAGGCAGTTGCAGAGAGCGAGAAGGTCTCCCCTCAGCCTCCTTTTCTCCAGGTGGAACCCCAGTTCCCTCCACTGCTCCTCAGAAGACTTGTGCTCCAGACCCTTCACCAGCTTCATTGGCCTTCTCTGGACATGACTCCTTAAAAATACCATTGCTGATTGCTGACCTGGCTTAAAAAGGTTTTTAATATCTAAATATATACCGCTCTAAAAGCTCAGCTTTGGACAAGATGGTTGTCTCTTCCCTTGACCACTTTGTGTGTGTCTGCTGACTTGTAAGACATAGTCGCTTTGTGGGAGGAAGTCGTTACGACATCTCATTAGTCTTCTGCCATCCAGGAAATGGTGCGGTACTTTGGTGTCTTGCAAACTGCAAGTCATCGCTTGACAGAATGTGTGATTAAATGAATGTGATGCAAATTAGCACAGAATCTTGGCTGTAGAACTGAAGTTTATTGAAGTCTTGTTACCTGTTTCAGGGGATCTAGAGCATCACAGGCATACTTGGACGTAAGGGAGAGCTGTAGTTTGGGGGTAGAAGGTCCCGTTGTCCCATCATTAATTATCATGAGTGGCCCATTCGTAGTTACTGTGCCATATAAGCTCTTTGGAAACAGTGCAGTTTGATAATAGTCTTCAAATTGGGGAATTAAACTTTTTTGGTGGAAGCTTCCAGCTTTTAAAACTGTTGATCTTACATATCTGTTATGATGGAAAGGAAGAAATATTTGAGAAAATCTGTACAGAAATAACTATTGTTGTGATAGTTTTGTTTTACAGATGAATTTACTGAGGTTCTGAGTTGCGTCATTCAAGTTTTCTGCATGTTTAACAGTGAAAGGAAGCAAAAATGAGAAAGCTAGCAGTGTTATTCCAGTCCTGCTAGTGCAATTTTGATTTCTTCTAGCTGGCCTAGAAAAAAGGATAATTGCCACTAAAATGCTTACTGGGTTGTATCCCACTGTATTAGTTGGGATTTGGGTGTCTAACGTGCAGTACCCTGAAGATGTGAATCTTCTGGGTTTTGCATTTTAAAAAGTCTGTTTTATAGCAATAAATTGTCCTGTGTAAGATTTTTCTGAGATTTAAAAATCCAAGGGAATTCTAATAGTCTTTTAGAAACTATTATTTGCTATTCTAGTAGAATCCTAGAAACTGCAGTCTTGTCTTCTCAGTTTGTTTTGAATGGAATGCATTTATAGGACAGAAATAAAGAGGTGACTCAAGATAATGACTTGCTTGAACCTGTCTTTTATCATCAGTTGCAGGCTATTTGGCTCATTAACCACTTTATTCAGATACAACATGTACTCTTCCCTTTTTAGAAATTTTCTCTTTGGAGGAAACTGCGGACTGTGTTCTAAAGAAATGAATGAGTAATGAACGTACAAGGATTTCTCTGACAAACTAGAGTAGAATTATGTCTGTAAGTAAGCGTTAGTACAAAACAAAAATATAGCATTGATTATAATTATTTTTTTTTTCTTGTCAGGGTGCTGCGTGTTTCACATTTTAACTGATGTCATTATATGTGTCTAACGTTTTTCCAGCTCTGCAGTTCAGTGAACTGATTCTTCTCTCCAGGTGTGTGAAGCCAGGATAGGTAGGAGTGCCTGCAAGGAGGGAAGCAGAGCAATTACTGGTAACGCCCGACTGAACTGTGTCAGTGCGCTCCAAATTGCTCCTGAAAACCTTCCTTTCCACCACACATGGAAATTTTGAGTTCATAAAGACCCCGCACTTAGGTGAGGATTTTCGAACGGGCTTTCTAACTGATTTTGGGAATAGGAGATAACAGTTTATGAGATTTCTGAGTCTCTTAAGTATTCGAGGCAAGGTATTTCCGCCGTAGTTTGCGTGGCTCGCAAAGAGAATATTGCACTTTGAAACATCTGTCACTTTTAAGTGGAGGGTGAAACTATAGGTACAGAAGAAAGAATCAGGATTTAACAACTTTAATGTACACCCGGTCTTTATAACTGTTGAATGACTCAACCTTTTTAATGGTAATGGCCTTCAGCAAGTTTAGGAAAGAACAGGCTTTTAGGTAGAGTAAATACACTTAGTTCTGCAATGAATAAATAAATTTTCTGTGAAGTTGTGTAGAGACATGTTCCTGTAACTCATTAATTGTGCTCTCAGGTCCACAAGTAGGTCTTTCTCCAAATACCACAATTTACGTGGGCTCAGATGGGATGAATCCTGCTGCGGAACAGGGCGAGGGCTCAGACAAGCAGTGCCCTCTCTCGCGATGCTCTAGCCGTTGTCTCCCGACGGAGGATTTTCAGGTTCACGCAGACTGAGATGCAAATGTCCACATTAATGCGGGTGTCGTAGGCATCTCCTGTAATCCCGTGCAGAGCCTGTGAATTATCACAAGTGTCTAGCCAAAGGATAAAAGCGCAGGAGGTTTCAAGAGCAACATTCCCATAGTAGCATCACTTAAGCCGCCAGGGATATGTGCCTTCCAAGTAACTGGTGCATCTGGGCGATTAAAGCCTTCGCTCTTTGTCTGAAACATCAGTTCTGAATAGACACCTCCTCCCAGCTCTTTCATAGCTTTTTTTTCTTATGGGTCACCAGTTGCTTGTGTCTGTTTCTAATATACAAATCCTTTTGTTCTTTTTGGTAGAACTTCATCTGAACAGAGGTAATTTGGTCTTTCTGTCGAAGAATCTCATATATTTATCGTTTGATTTTTCAGTCTGTCAGACATCTCCAGAACTTGTTTGGTTTTCATTTCCTTGCCCTCCTTTACTATAAATACTTTTATGCATAAAGATAATGCTCCTCTCTTGTATGTTTGGCCAGTACTGTGACAGAGTGCTGCTTCGGGGCATGGGAACTTACGTCTGTGACACATTATCACAAGTAATCGCTTCTTAAGCATTTAAATAATTTTCATGCTTCTCTGTTCTGTGTTGTTGTGGCACCTTTAACCCTATAATGACCCCTCCCCTCCAAACTGCTCTTTCGCAATAATGTAATTTAAAATCTTGTCATCACCCTGTGCTTTAACATATAAATTTAGCGTATCTGAAAAGTAGGCTTGCAAGAATGAAGTATTTTTGGAAAGCTAAGAGAAGTCACCCTTTTACTTGGATTAGGAAGTTAGGAGGAAGGAAAGTACCAGTAGTGAAAAAGGATCAGGTCAGGGATTACTTGAGAACTGGGACGACACACACATGTCCATGGGACCTGGTGAAACATATCTTGAGTGTGATGTGAGTGTTGACTCATGCCATTACAAGATCACTGTCGGATCACATCTGGAGAACTGGTTTTGGGCCCCTGGACGTATGAAAGGTGTTGATAAACTGGAGCAAGTTCAGTGGAGGGCTGCCATGATGGTCGGGGGCTGGAGGACTTGGGTAAGAGGATGGGCTGAGGGAACTGGACATGTTTAGCCTGGAGAAGAGAAGGCTTTGGGACAAGGCTACGGCAGGAGTTTCAGAGAAAGGGTTAGCAGCATTCCCACACGTAGGAGAAGAAGATGGAGCTAGGCTCTTTATAGAAGTGTGTGGCAGGAAGATGAGAGAGAATGGTCATGAACTGAAGTCAGGAGGTTCCAGCCTGATGGAAGAAGACAGTTTTTCAGGGTCAGGGGATCATTGGCACAGGAGCCCAGAGAAGTTGTAGAATCTCTGTCCTGGAGGCTTTCGAGACGCAACTGGACAAAACCCTCGTCTGGTTTCAGTGTTAACCCTGCTTTGAGCCCGATGTTGGGCTGGAGACCTCCTACAGTCCCTTCAATCTTAACTATGACTGTAAATAATAGTAATAAAAAAGAAAATACTGAAACTGGCTGAAAAAGGAGGAATTTTTTTAAGTGTTCTAGTATGGTAAAGGTCAATGCGATCTCCTGCATCCCCCGTACTGACTTCTATTTTATCTTAAGCAGCTTAGCCATGCTAACACCACAGTGGCCAAAACCCGCCCCAAAGAACCCCAAACCACCTTTCTGTTGATGTGTGCACGCCAATCTTTCATAACAGTTTTGGTCTAAAAGCCAAACACTTACATAGTATTTGTTCTATTGCAGTTCATCAGTACCACATTTCATCATGTCCTCAATGGCAGAGTACTAAACAGGAGTGAAAACTTTTGCCCCAAATTTTAATATTTTGTGTTGTATATCCTGTATTTTACTGTTGGCAAGAAGGCAGACAGGCTTCTGTTGGTTTGCGTTTCTGCTCTTTATACTGTATGAAGCAACATGAATAGGTGATATTTTAGGTAGAGAATAAATGAGCCATTCTCACAGAGTGAGTGATTTAGTAAGTTGTTGTCATCATCTGTATAGCATTTTAGTGAGTACAGAATGTATTTTGGTTGGGTTTGACTTCAGCAATAGAAGAGTAGTGACTAATAGGACTTCCTAGAACACAAGTTATCTAACATGAACAATAGTAAAATGTTCATAGCACGTCACGACATTCTCCCCGCATGTATACAGATAGTTTGGGGTGCTGACTAACATGTGCGAGTTTAATTAGCTTATACTCTCATTGTTTTGGTTTTTTTAAAAGGCTTTCTTATTGGCTTTCCCATAGAGTCATGTTGTAGCATAACTCTCTTTTGAAAGTATAGTGATTAAGTCTTCAAACTCAGTGAAAGATGTTATTTGCTGTGCATTTTTCAAATTCTGCTGCAGAAACAATATGACCTAAATATTTAATCAGGCGTAGCAGAATTGGCTTTTTTTTTATTGCTGCAGATTAATCCAATTTCTCCGAGCTAATACATGTGGCATGTATGTCTTCAAGACCTTACTTTTTCTCAATAATGTTAAAGATTTACGGTCTTCATAGAATCTGGCGTGCACCGAGAGGAAGATTATGTATTACAACTCGTTAAACATTAGCAGTGGGAATTTCTGAATCCTGTATATGCTGTTTCAGACTAGATCATACGTACAGAGGGATTGGTGAATACCGTATTTAGACTGCTTTTCTATACCCTGCCCAATTTGCTTCATTTCTGTGTTGTTAAAATATGTTGGCTTGGTGCTGTTTATGTTTTTGTCTTTGATATATTTACTTTAAAATTGCAGTTGACTTCAGTAGAGAAAATATCAACTTTCTAGTTTAAATAAATAAAGACGTAAGAAGCTTTGCATGTTTTGCTTAGGGCTGTTGTCTTGTTCAAGTCTGTCCTTAAAATTTTGGATGAAAAAAGTTAATGTGAGCATATAATGAATTTCAGCACTTCTTATTTTTTAACTCTTTTTTCTTCTAAGTGTTTAGTCTGTGGCTGTAGTCTTGTGTACACCTTTTGAATTACATGGAGTTCGAGTTAAAAATTGGAAGTAATGTGATCCCTGAAACCAAAACAATTGCAATGTCCATTTGGGACATTGAATTTTCTTCAAACAAACACAAGAAAGAGCAGGTTTGGAAGAATCTTTAGCAAAGTCTCATGTGTTGGATTCGATTATCTGTGTGTTTCACACAAGGTCCTCGGAGGTCTTCCAGACCAGCTGGAAGCCACGGCATCCATTGGCATGGGATGTGGCTCTGCTGTCACACGTCACAGCTAACCGCCACCTCCCCAGTGGCTCTCGACATCAAACTCCCATTGACTTTAAAGTGTTTCTTTGATGCCCTTGTTTAGCTGCTGCCATCAGAATAGCTTTCCTGATTGGGATTCTCCAGACTCTATGGAAAAGAAACGTTTCTTTGCCTTCATCAAATCTGCGCTAAATTACAAATAAATATATCTATATTGGGTGTATTTTTATACATATATAAAAATTATGTTTCCCCTACAAGTGCCTGGGTGGCAGGTAGTAAAGAGTGTGTACAGGAAGAGTCTCTGCCCTCGCTGAGGTCAGAGTGATGATGGTGTCCTGGTGGACAATGACAAGTTGCCCATGAGTCAGCAATGTGCTCCTGTGGCCAAGAAGACCAATGGTCTCCTGGGATGCATTAAAAAGAGTGTGGCCAGCAGGTCAAGGGAGGTCATCCTCCCCCTCTACTCTGCCCTGATGAGGCCGCATCCGGAGCACTGTGTCCAGTTCTGGGCTCCCCAGTTCAAGAAAGACAAGGAACTGCTGGAGGGTCCAGTGGAGGGCTACGAAGATGATCAAGGGACTGGAGCATCTGTCTTGTGAGGAAAGGCTGAGAGACCAGCCAATACTGAAGCTTTCTCCCTGTCTTCTCATTTTATACCAGCTGCTGGGCAAGATCAGACAATGCCAGGATCAGGGAAGAAAATATATTCATGGATGCCAGAAACATGAATAGAAAGAATTCTTGAGTAGTGGGTAGTTTACAGGCCTCTTCACAGATGCCAGGTTCTCTATGCTGTGTTTTATAGTATCAAATTATTTTACATATATTTTTATTCAAAAATACGCATTATTCATGGTTAGGAAATGAGCCTTTTCTGCGTTGGTTTTGGTGTTTTGTTCAGTTTTGGTTTTTTTTCTTTCAATTCCCCACCTGCTGTGTGTAGTAGAGAAAGAGAAAAACAAGCAAGAAACCCACAAAAAACCACCCATGGGAGTAAATCCTTGGAAACTTCTAAATGCCGCTTTCTGACTTGAGAAGGATTGAACTTGATGCTTTGAGTTGATCCCTGTCAGTTTTGAGCATCTTCACTTATCTTAAAGGTGTTGCTGGGTTTCCATATTCACATTCATCTCCATCCCGTCAGTGTTCAGGAATCACAGGGAATCACCAATGGTCGAATGTGAGAGATGGGTGACTACCAGACAGAGAGATTCCTGTCAGTTGAGTCTCCAAAATCTTGATGCTAACCTCTGTTGGTTTGGATCCGAAAATTGTGGGGTTCTGTGGTTTGAATAGCCATGGCTATTAAAGGCAAAGAATGTTGGTAACTTAAAGGTTAATAGATTTAAATTTCTAGGGAATATAGCTATGGTAATATTTCTGTAGTGAGAAGACATGAGAGGATTTTTATTATTTTCATTACCTTAAAAAAGAGTGAAAATTTTTTGTTATGTGAGAATATATTTTTTTTTTTCATTTGGGATAACTCAAGTCCGCCCTGATTTCCAAGACTTATGTAACCAGACACTCTACTTTTTAGCTGTTAGAAGTTGACACTGTAGTGTTTTGTTATCAGAATTCAGCATGTTGATCAGATGGCTTTTAGTTTTTATACGAGGGAATTATAATTTTCTCCTGGAGTGGGATTGTAGTACAGTATGAGCTACAGTTTTGTCCTCAGGCTACACAGAATCCATGAATAATACATACACATACACACCTTCAATCAAATATAATGTTCTTTATTTCCTACAACATCGCTTTTTCAGATTTTTCGGTACTGTATTGTAGTTGAAGATTGCCTTTTCGTAGAATCACAGAATGGTTTAGGTTGGAAGGGACCTTAAAGACCATCTAGTTCCAACACCCCTGCCATGGGCAGGGACACCTCCCACTAGACCAGGTTGCTCCAAGCCCCGTCCAGCCTGGCCTTGAACACCTCCAGGGATGGGGCAGCCACAGCTTCTCTGGGCAACCTGGGCCAGTGTCTCACCACCCTCACAGTCAAGAATTTCTTCCTGAGATCTCATCTAAATCTCCCCTCTTCCAGTTTGAATCCATCACCCCTCGTCCTGTCACTCCATGCCCTTGTAAAAAGTCCCTCTCCAGTTTTCTTGTAGGCCCCTTTCAGATACTGGAAGGCTGCTGTAAGGTCTCACTGGAGCCTTCTCTTCTCCCGGCTGAACACCCCCAACTCTCTCAGCCTGGCCTCACAGCAGAGGGGCTCCAGCCCTCCCATCATCTGCGTGGCCTCCTCTGGACCCTGTAAAGTAAAAGTAATATACCCCACAAAACACACAGGAAACAAAAATTTCAGTAACATGGAACTGTAGGTGTAGTGGCTGTGGGAAAACTGATTCCTGGTGGAACAGGTAGGTCTGATTTCAAACTCAATAGCCATGATTAGTCAGTGAAAGCTGGATATAAACTTTTGTTAATGTACATGTCTGTCGAGGGATCTAAGCCTTGATTTTATTCAGCTTTAGCTTAGAGGATTTAATAATGGAGTTGCTTAGTCTTTGATGTGATCCAAGCTATGCTGGTCATAGTGGCTGTAATGCAAGTTAGAAAACGCAGGTTTGTGGGATTGCATTGCTCTTTTTATGGGTTTAAAATCACACCTTTCAGTAAACAAGATCAGCTTTGAAAATAGGAATGGCCTTACCCTTGTTACTTGAAATGATGAAAGGGAGGAGTGCAGAACTGCACTGGCTGTATTCTGTCAATGGCCAAGAGGACTGGTGATGCTGGAAGGTTTTGTTCCCAAAGTGTGACACGTGAGCTACCTGCTCCACCAACACCTTGAGCTGGCTTTGAGAGCTATCTGCCCACAGAGGTGGCACCCTCTGTGCTGGGTCCCATCTGTGCTGCGGCAGGATGAGGTGATGGCACCAAGGCTGGCAGCAGTGGGAGGACAGTGCTTCTGGCACTGTCTCACCTTATGTCTGTCTCAATGGAGTGAAGTTTTTGGAAGTCTCTCCTCCTCCCATCGCATGCTGCGTTCTCATCCAGTTTGTCAGTTAAGCCTAAATGTGGTCATCATGCTTTGGGCATCAAGTCGTCTTCTTCCTATCCATGGAGAGCATTGACAGGGGTCAAAGATAAGTAATAACAGAAGGCACTCTCGATTTCGTGACAAAACTCTAACAGGATGGAATGGCTGGAATGAGACCTATACAGGCTTGAAATAACGGGCAATTTTCTAATAACAAGGCTGGTAAAATATACTAAATGGGAACAGTGCACTCATGACCACTTAAAATTTCTAAGCAGCATCGTTCAAAAAGATGCCCTTTAATCTGGTTTTGGAAAAAATTCTGTGGCTTCTGTGGGTAGCTGGAAGGGCAGGCTCATGTGTTGAGGGTTCCCCTCGGTACGGGATCCTGTAAATACCGTTCTTTATCTTCTCCATCCCCAGCCTGTGGAGTGAAGAGAATAGCCTGTGATGTTCAAAACATGCTGTGGTCAAAAAAACCCGACCAAACAAACAAAAAAAACCCCAAAACCAAAAAAACAAAAAAAGGCTTAAGAAATTGCCTCCTTGTAGCTGCTGCCTCTCCTGAAAACTAGTAGATCTGCAAATGAAGTGCCAAAAGGGATTGTGTGTTCCTCAACTTCCAGAGCAAAGGTAGGTGGCTGCCTTGAACCCAATAGTGAATGCCGCTTCAACTAAAGCAGTCGAAGACGTTGGTTTTGATCAAGTCTTAGGCTTGGAGCCCCACTGATGGCACCGAGGCTCAGCGGTTGGTGGCACTCTTTTCTGTCCTATTCTTTGCCCAAGGTACATGAGTAATTTGTGCTCCTAAAAGAGTGTTTTAGCCACACGTGTCCAATAAAGGGGTTATGGAGGGATAGATATATTTTTCTCTGCCCATGAAACGCAGACAGCTGGCGTAGACAACCCATTGGCCAAGTTTCAACCCATGAAGCTATGAAATAACGTGGATTTTTTTTTTTTTAATTGGATAAGGAGGTTGCAGCCTCGAGTTCACTTGTTTGTTGCTTCGGGCTGCAGCAGGGACAGCAAAGAGTCTGATAGAAGTATCTTGATGCTTATGAAGAGCTGTTTTATTTATCTCACGGCGTATTAGGCTGCTTAAGGTACTTTCCGGAGGACTTCCCACCCTCTCTACCCTGGGCAGGGTTCCCCTGTGAGCTGGCCTTATTGTACACCACGATGCAGTGAAGTATTTTCTATGCAAAACCTGTAATAATAGATGTTGGAGGTTCTATGATGTATGTGCTTCATAGTTAACCGGTGATGCAGTTTGTTGCAGGTGAACTACTCTAATTAGTTTATTCTCCTTTCCCTTAGGAGTGGGAGGATATCCTACGAATAGGCGTAGGCAATATCTCGTACGTTTAGTATGAATACTAAATATTTTAGTGATTGCTGTATGGTTACTTCATGGAAGTAATTGTAGTTTTTCATGAAAAAGCTGACCAGGTCATGTCTAACTCAGTTACGATAAAGCACCATGTTTGAGGAACTAGAATTAACTACCGGAATACTCTACCACTGGGATTCCAGGCTGCGGGAGTAGTTCGCACTGATCAATAATTCGGTCCGAATTTTTTCCCTTAAAGCGAGATGTCAATTTCCGTGGAAATCAGTGGAATTTTGTGAATACTCTCAGGGTTTTTTAATGGTAAACTTTGTAAACCAGGTTCAGACTCCTGCATTTATATTTTCTGGGCATATTGAAAGGGGCAAAAAGCTTTTCTTCATGCGTTATCAACCCAAGGGGAAAAAAAAAAAGGACAGGGGTGTGGGAAAGCCCAGTTTCTTGCATCTGTATGGTGTGAGACTTGGCAAGTTCCCTTTGTGGTGGTGACAGAACCAGCGTATGGCCGCAGGCTCGCAGATCCGTCTGGCTTTTGAAACTGTTGTTTTATGTCAAACTGCTCCATTGCTTACTTGGCATCTTCCATTGACTCTTGGCACAAAAACCAAGGGTGTTAAACCGTGCCTTAGCTTTCTTAAAGGAAAATACCTCTTTTTTCTGTTTTTTCTCCCTTTACCCTTGTCTTTCAGTTATACCTGCCGCCACTTGCGGAGATATGTATATGTCTTGGACAAACTGTATTTCCCCCACTCTCACTGCTCTACGCTGCAGCATTGCTTCTCGACCCTCAGTGACAATGGAGAGGAACTCTTGTCTTTAACTTGTTCTCACATTCTCAGATCCTATGCTTCCAGGTTATTAACCTCTGCTCTCCGTTTACTGCATGCTGCATGCTCTGTGACTGATCTGTGCATGTTTTCGGTAAACTGATGAATCGCATTAATTTCGAAGGGGATGGTTTGTGTCTTTATGACATCCTTGATATACGTCCTAAAACGCGTGGTAGAGGTGGGAGTCTAACAATGGTTTGGGGCTTTTTGTTGTTGGGGTTTGGATTTGGTTTTTTTTTTGTTGTGGGGGGTTTTGTTTGGTTGGTTGGTTGATTTTTTTTAAATTTAGAATACAACTTCTAGAATTAATGTGTGGCATTTGGAAGTTTTAAATGCTTTTAACATTCAAGTATTTTAATCCTTTTCCAAAGCTATGACGTAAGAACGTAAGCTGTGGTTCACAAAGCTTCCATAGAGATGTGTAGTTTGTTTGGGATTAGTGCAGAGATACAAGTTGTCTTACATGTAAGTGTCTAATCCTTCCTTGATGCCCATCATTTTGATAACATTGTCTATATGAATTGCTTTTCAAGAATGGGAGCAATAGAACTTCTCCCTCGAGTTCAGTAAATTGTCACGGCACTTAATGATAAATTAAGAAAGAGCTGCCTTTTGTGATATGCCCGGTCACTTTGCATTATGCAGAATAAGAATGGTGAGAATCCTCAGCCCAAAATGTCCACATAAAATCCTTGTTCATGATGCAGAATTACAGATGCTGTACAGAAACTGTAAAATAGCGGGGAATTTAAAAATAAATTCTACTTGCAATACTCGCATGTTTTTGCTAAGATGTTTACTCCAAGTAAAAATTAAGTTTTACTACTTCACTGTTGACACTGTGCATAATTAAATATATTAACCAAGATGCTAGAAGTTTTAGGAAAACAAGGAAAAAATTGCATGACAAAATTGATCAGAACATGGAAAGCATCCAGGGTGGAAATGCAGCTTCCCAGCGAAGCCGGCGTACAATAGCAATAGACCACACAGTAAACATAAGTAAAACCAGCTTGGTTGTCAAGGGAGGAAAATACGGCGTGCAAGCTGAAATAGCTCTTTTTGTATAAAAGAAATTTTGTAGTCCTACATAACGATGGAGAGCTACACTGAAGGATCTCAACAGGAGATGAAAGTCTAGCTGTCCCAGGGGTGTTCTCCAGATTAATTTGGAATGGGGGTACGGTATTAAAGTAGGCAAACCCCGCAGATTTCAAAGGCATTATTTAAAAATGTTTAATAATAATGAGGGCAGTCCGCACCGAAATCTTGTTTAAGATGGAATGTTTTACATGTAGGGATGATATCCTGAAAATGAAAGAAAGGGCTTAATTATTCCAGCTTGTTTCAGTGGAATTTGGGTAATTCTGTACAACGGCAATGCTACAAGATTAAGTTGGCAAAATCATCCTTGGGTGACTGAGTGCTAATCCATGGACATTGCATCTTTCTGGTGGCTTTATGGATGAAAATAGGCACTGATATCGCTACGTGCATTTTCATATAATAAGCTTGTGAAGTTTTCAGAGCAAAAAGTTCATCCAGTTGGTCCCCATACAGAAACTGATGGAGAAATAGTTTACTGGTATTACTTTCTGAAATGGGAGTTATGCATCAGTTGAGATATATTAGAATATATCAGCCTGGGAGATTGTAAAGCCTCAGGTTTTTCATTACGGGCTATCCTTTGATGAGATAGGAGGACAGAGTATTTGAAATAGAAATTGCTGCTAGAAAAAATATATAGGTAACAGGTTTTAGTGGCAAATTCTCTGGCGTTGTTCTGGTAATACATGATTAGAAAAGTATGTGCTCAGGAAACTTGCCTGCAGAAGTCTGTAAATAGCATCAAATGCAGTGGCATAAATGGAGGCATCAAAAAAAGCGGGTTTTGTGTGAAATCCACGCGTCCATGCTGGAGTAAGTACTGCAGTATTTTATCCTGTGAACAGCCTGCTTAGGGAAGAGATGGAACACATAAATTACTAAAGGCAGAGGATAATCAATTCTGGTGGTTTATAAATCACGACCCTCCCATCCGGGCCACTTTGCAGGACTCCTGGTAAAGAACATAAAACTCAGCCCTGAGTATTGGCTGGTCTCTAACGCTGTCCTGATGCCCCCAGGTGATGTTGCCTGTCTTTGGCCATCCCGTAGAATTAAAGTATTTCATACCATTTTGGTACATTTTGTGTGCAAACGTGAATATGGACATGAACGTTAATTTGGAGGTGGGGAGAGGGAGTTAGTAAAACAAAGGAGAAAAAGATGAAGGTGGCTTCGGAATGATGGCACTGACTAATTAGTAGTAGTTAATAACCACTTTTCTCCATTAAAGCACTTATAAAAGTGTGTTTATGCTGGTGGCTGATCAATGTTGTTCACATTTTGAAGCTACCATGGATTTGTGTAAGATCAAATCTAGAGGCGCACTGCATCCCTCCCGTACCGAACAGCTAACACTGGTTAAAGTGGGAGAGAGGCGGAAGGAAAATGGTACATATTCTCGCATCCCGCAGGGATTAAGCCTGCAGGACCAGGTCTCCAGGCAGTTTAATTAGGAATTAGTGCCAGCGTTGCTTTCGGTGGCTTTTCTAAATTATAAAAACAGAGGAGACACAATATCTATTTTATTATGCAATGCATTAGCATAAATACTGAGCCTGGGATTGTAATCTGTCATTGCTACCGTCTAATCATTCGGTTGTGGCTGTGCTATTTATTGATTCTTGCGGTAACCGTGCTTCGTGATGCGAAATACGTTCTCCCACCCTTACCATTGTGGTTTCCTGCTGACCTGCACGTTCATCGTGTTGGTGGTTTAATGCTCGTGTGTGTTGCCTTTTTGTTTTAAACCTCTTTGGGTTGCAGTCAGTCTCAGGAAAATTGTTTTCGGAAAGGAAACTGGCTTAGTGCATGTGCTAGGGGAAGAGCAGCTAACAAGCAGTGATTTGTTTGGGGATGCTGAACAAATTAAGGACAGTTTGATTTTCATAGCTAGCTTGACGTGTGTGTGAAAGCAGGAAATACGGTTTGCTGAGCCTCGTAAATTGAGTAAACGTGTTCATGAAGCAGTAGAGCAAAAGGACAAATTGTATGGATTCATTTGAATTAAGGTTTTTTTGCCCAGAGAAAAAAAAGGCAAAGAAATCTGGTTAACCTGTTTTGCATATCTTGTATTACTTAATTCTAGGTTTGTTTAAACAGCAAAATGTATCTAATAAGATGTTAATACCCCCTTTCGGAAGTGTTCTGGCACATTGTGTGAAGCCTGTAGAGGATAAGCTTTGCAACCGTACTCCTCCCGTGCCGTCAGAGTCAATGGAATTACACAATTGCATTAATTTAAGAATGTGCAGTTCTTTGCCGGATCAGGGCCTTGGAGATTAGCTTTGAAAAATACTGCTAATTACCAGAAATGTTTCTGTTGCTGCAATGTGGTGGTGAAGTGCTACGTAAAGCCAACTCGTATTCGTTACCCAGTTGCCAGCTCCTTTTTGCCTTGGAGCGTGAGCTGTGCTGGGAGACCGGGGCTGGATCCCAGGAACGTATAGGCAGCCCTCTGTCATGGTATGGATTACTGGCCCATCCTTCAGTACAGACAGGAAGGGGGTCAGAGTATCATCCTCGAAAACAGCGAAAATGTTTGCAAGTCTGATGTATTCTCTTTGGCTTCGGTCTGTGAAGGGAAGGTGGGGAGAAACATAAAGCAGATACGTTTATTTATCGAGCCTTAAATGGGTTTTGCGGGGATTAATGCAATACAGAGAAGTACGTCAATTAGTGTGCTTCCAAATGGGTTTTGACTGGCGTGAATTCTTTTTCTCTGATTCTGCAGATCGTCTTGAGCATTTGTTTACATTCAGTTTTTAAGCAGTTAATATAAAATTCTCACCCTAAGTTAGTGCAAGTAAAATAGTGCATCAGCCTCGCATGAGTGCGAGCTGGAGAACAGAAGATCTCTTCAAGAGTCCCTTCAGCCTTCTGAAAACTGGTCCTTTTCCATTTTCCTGCTGTTTCCAGTTAAAGCACGCCATTACTTGTAACTTTTGAAAATAATTTGTATCCCTTCTGATACTTGTTGTGTGTGATGTTTTAAATATGAAGTAGCAAATATTGATCCTTAATTCCGGGAGCTTAACCCATAAGAGCTGATACTGAGAGTGCTCCGTGTCTGAGGAGAATCAAAGCCTTATTGAGAAATAATAACGGTTATATTATAAACATTCAGTAGGTGGAACAACATATAAACACAGAAATCAACAAGATGAGCAATATTATTTTGACTTTAATGATCGTTCAAATGGGAAGGTCTCTATTTGGTATCACACCTTGGGTAAACACGACTGTCTCTGCAAACAAGTCTCCCAAACAGAGTGAAGTCAGCGCAGGTAGGCTTCCATCCAAAGTGGGGTGTGAAAACAGAAATGTTATTGTAAATTGGTGTAGGCAGATGAAATTGGGTGAGAATGAGACAATTTACGAAGGTAACGAAATCACACTCCTGCAGAAAAATGATGTATGAGTCCGTTCTCATAAGGGGTGCCAGTCACAGGACCTATTGAAAACCTTTATTGATAAATAACTCAATAAAAATCTGTGAAAAGGAAAATAATTTGTGATAGAATCATAGAATGGTTTGAGTTGGAAGGGACCTTAAAGACCATCCAGTTCCAACCCCCCTGCCATGGACAATGACACCTTCCACTAGACAAGATTGCTCCAAGCCCCGTCCAACCTGGCCTTGAACACCTCCAGGGATGGGGCAGCCACAGCTTCTCTGGGCAACCTGGGCCAGGGTCTCACCACCCTCACAGGCAAGAATTTCTTCCTGAGATCTCATCTAAATCTCCCCTCTTCCAGTTTAAAACCGTTCCCCATCATCCTATGGCTACACTCCCTGATCCAGAGTCCCTCCCCAGCTTTCTTGGAGCCCCTTTAGGGACTAGAAGGGGCTCTAAGGTCTTCCCGGAGCCTTCTCTTCTCCAGGCTGAACACCCCCAACTCTCTCAGCCTGGCCTCCCAGCAGAGGGGCTCCAGCCCTCGTAGCATCTCCATGGTCTGCTCTGGCCCCGCTCCAACAGGTCCATGTCCTTCTGCTGTTGGTGTCCCCAGCGCTGGCGGCAGCACTGCAGGGGGGTCTCCCCAGAGCGCAGCAGAGGGGCAGAATCCCCTCCCTGGCCCTGCTGCCCACGCTGCTGGGGATGCAGCCCGGGATGCGGGGGGCTTTCTGGGCTGCCAGTGCACGTTGCCGGCTCATGTTGAGCTTCTCATCCGCCAACACCCCCAAGTCCTTCTCCTCAGGGCTGCTCTCCATCCATTCTCTGCCCAGCCTGTATTGATACCAGGGGTTGCCCCAACCCAGGTGCAGGACCTTGCACTTGGCCTTGTTGAACTTCGTGAGGTTGGCATGGGCCCACCTCTCAAGCCTGTCCAGGTCCCTCTGGATGTCATCCCTTCCCTCCAGTGTGTTGACTGCTCCACATAGCTTGGTGTCATCAGCAAACTTGCTGAGGGTGCACTGAAGGCTTTTTAAGTCTTTAAGTTTTGAACATCAGCTTGCTTTTTTCACGTTTTATGAATAAATCCACTTATATCACAGGATTAGAAGAAGAATAATGAAAATGGCAGTCTGGACCTGTCACACGCAAGAAATAGCGTCACTTCATTTATCACTAAAGCAAGCTATTTTCGGAATGGTAGATAGTTTAATTAAAAGTATATATTTCTCTAGTGAAAAAGTCTAAAAGTCTTGGTAGATGTAAGTACTTTTTAAGAATAAACTAACTTGATACTCTTTTTTTGACAATCTTGATTAAAACCTTTTTTTCCGTGGGATATTTTGAAAGATCCTGCACCTTGCCTCCAAAACTGGCATCCGACTGAATGGTCTGCGGGTCCTTTTCCTCTTCCTTTCCCTTTTTCCTTTCTGCTCCCACAAGCGCTATTCCGTGCGCTCCGCTCAGCACCCTGCCGAGCCAGAAGGCTGATGGGAACAGAATTGGTACCTGTTCAGGGCTTGCAATATCCTTGCGTTATCATGGAATATAATTATGGGTTGGTTGGGAAATTTTTCTTGTTAGGGAGACATACGGCATTATTCATCCAGCTTCTGATGTCGAAGTTGGAGATCGGGCATTTTTGTGACGATTAACAAAATTTTTCTCGTAACGTGATCACCTGTACCCTGACAAATTCCAGCTGCTGCATTTACCAGTGTTTAACCTAAAAACTCAAAGATGGTCTTTTCCTAATGGGTTTAGTATTCTTTACTTTTTGTTTTCAATGCAAACCCAGTGCTGTGGGTTGCTGTAAAAATCATTGATTTCAGCGGTTATGATAAGTGCATTTTAAATTTTAGTCCTGGGTAGACCACGGAACAGCTGACAAAATTTAATTAACTCACTCAAGTAAGTAAAAGTAAGAATAAGTAAAAACGGGCAAAGGAAAAAAGATACAATCAAGCTACGTTAATATTTCCTTGAGGATGCAGGCTGCTTTGTTAATACCAAAATGCTGAGACTTCTGTAGAGCAACCTGTAAGTTTTTATGGAAACTCTGTTCTCTGAGCTTCCACACAAGATGTTTTGTGTGGGATCGGTTCCTGATCTGGGATCACAGGTCAGGAGATGAGGCTTTTTCTTTGGTCGCTGTGTTGGTGTGGAACAACTTTTCCCTGAAATCCAGCTCATTTAGTTGTTTTCCTTTGGGGGGGGGAAAGTAGAATTAAAAAAAAAAATGGTCAGAAGTCTGTTGAATGAATATAATTTAATGTTTTATTGCTTTTTGATGGTGATTTTTAGTCAGCTGCTGATAATTTTATTGAAGAGTTGGGCTTTTTATTATGGAAGGATCACTTTACACTCAACATTGAGTGACTTGGCAGAGGGGAATTGTTTATAAATAATTCTAGTACGAATTATTTGTCTTCGTACTGCACAGCATATCGATCACGAAACCAGTCAGAGATAAAATCAATGCTGTGGGTATTTGGTGGGTGAAAAATTCCCTCGCAGGTCTCAAAATGCAGTTTAACTGGATGCTTGTGGGTGCACATCTGGTGGAAACCCTCCTGCATCGGTTCGTTAACTCCTACCCTACTTAAAATAACGTCTCGAGAATAGTTTTTAGGGAAGCAGTGATCAACGAAGGGGAAAGATTGCTGATATCAAAAAAATAACCGTCTAAGCCTGATGCGAGCAAGGTGTATTTTCAGGGAGCCGGTAGAATTTCGTGCACATAGGTCGTGCTTTCGGGATGAGAGGTCTGGGTAGCATTGACTTTGAAGGACTTGGAAGTACTCTAGGGCAGATTTCTGAGTTAACTCTGAAATGCTTTGGGAGATTAAGGGGAAATAAATTCTTTAATGAGGAACCCTTTAGTATGCAAAAGTGTAATGCTCTCCAGTAGCTGGAAGTTGAAGCAAACCCAATTGAGACTGGTTCTTATTTTTTTCACGTGGTGGATGATTCACTGGAATAGTTTAACACGGGCTCTGGATTTCCCAAGGTTGGAATTTTGAAATGAAACTGGATTTTTTCCTAAAAGATATGTCCAAGTCCGGCCACAGCTATTGGCCTTGAAGGAGGAAGTAGCTGTGGGAATTCCTATGGCTTGTGTCAGATGAGCTGATCAAAGCGGCTTCGTTTGGCATTAAAAATTGAAGTTACAGGCAGATTGCCATGCAGGATTTTGTTGTTTTGTTTGTCTTACAGATTTCTTGAAAAGGCTGCATTTTAATTCAGAATTTTCCCGTTACAACTGTTATCTTCCCAGGTACTTTCCGCCAGGTGATCTGACCCAAGTAGTACAAACAAGCACAAGTTGCCAAAACGCTGCATTCTTGTGCACAAAAAAACCCCCCTAAATTGAAAGGGAAAAATTGCAAGAGCCGTGTTCTTTCTATATAATAATCTCTATTCCTCCCACCCTGGTAGAAATTTATCACAGACATGATCTAGACGCATTCTGCCACATTAGCATGTGAAACTAAAACACATCGCGATCAGACGGAATTATTTTTAATTGAATGCTTATGAGCCCACGTTCCCATGAGATGAAATTGGAACAAAATTACTTTCACACATTTCCATTGTAGCAGTATGTTCAGAGGCCGGGGGTTTTGCGTTCATACGTAATGTCTGGCAATTAATCAGGACTGGGGAGGGTGTCTTATTCTTTTATAAGTATGTAAATAAGCTATTGTTTGGAGACTAAAAAGAGAAACATTCTATAGCTTGCCTGAAGAGTTCAGGAGAATGCTAATAAAATGAATGTCAGACCGTACATAGCTTAATAGTTTATAGCTGAAAGCAGAAAGGATTTATGCTCATGTAAGTCAATTTTCTGCTTAGACCCAAAAGCCTCACTGAGGTTCAGCTCCTCTGTAGTATCTGCTGACTTTCCTAAGGTGCAGAACGTCACCTCTCCAGCAGCTTCGATACGTCGCTGTCGCTGGCAGCATGGAGTGCAGCGTGGGTATTCTTTGTTTTGTCCACCTAGGTGATGCACTGTTATCTGTTTTGGTTTCCCAGAGAGCATTGCATGAACTTTGGCTAGTGAAGGCAACTTAGTAAAATGTGTAATTATTGCCTAAATATAGAGAATTATTCACTTAGAAAATAACAAACATATGTTACTGATTCAAAACATCTTCCAATTTGTCAAATTAAAGCACAGATTCTCACCAAAGCTACATTTTGGCTTATGCAGAAGTCCTCTTCATCATGAGCTCTCCTTGCAAATCAACAGACCGTGGCTGTGATTCCAGCACTCGTTATGTTCGGATGAAACTGGTGGAAAGTACTGACTGCAGTTAGAACTATCACAATTGGTAATTGTGATGAAGATGTTCCAACCAGAATGCCTGAAGTTAAGCATCCAAATGTATACTCTGGGGTTTTTTGCCTTTTAAATAGTGAGGAATATCTACATCTTGCGGTGAATTGAGAACCAAATGTTTAATCCGTACACGTGGATGTCTAGAGAGAGATCTGGGTGTCTGCCTGGAACTGGGTAGTGCCTTAAATACTAAGATATTTCAAAGAACTTTGCAAACCTCGAGTAACAAATGATTTAAGGGTGAGGGTGGTGAGACCCTGGCCCAGGTTGCCCAGAGAAGCTGTGGCTGCCCCATCCCTGGAGGTGTTCAAGGCCAGGTTGGACGGAGCTCTGAGCAACCTGGTCTAGTGGGATATGTCCCTTGCCATGGCAGGGGGGTTGGAACTAGATGGTCTTTAAGGTCCCTTCCAACCCAAACCAGTCTATGATTCGCAAGTACCCTGGAAGAGTAGTGGAGCAAATAACTTTGCAGATGTCTCCGGGAGACAGAGATGTAGGTGATAAAGGCGTTCAAATCCTGCATATGAACAGTGGCGATGAATGAAGCTTTGGAGAAGGACTCTGAAGAACAGAAGCAACAAGAGATTTATGTTGTTAACACAGGAGACAAGACATTGGCTTTTAAGGTTGGATGCAAAGTGTCCCACTCCATAAAATGTATAAAAATTTAGTTCAGCAGTAATTTTTGATCAATAAACCCAAGAATCGATAGTGCAATTAAAAAAGAAAAGGGGGGGGGGAATGAAACCCCACAACATACTTTAAACATCGTAGGTGGCTTTCACTTGAAATGCAGTTTGGTTAGTGGGATATTGTGCATAAGACGTGTGGCTGAGGAGTCTGCTGATTGTGCAAGCACACCTAGTTGTTCTCCACGTACTGGCTGACTTCGGGATACGTGATGGCATGTTGGTTTAAAAGTGATGAGTCCAAGAGATAAACCTTACATAGTAAAGTCCAGATTTTTTTTTTCAGTAAGTCCAGGCTTTCTCAAAGCAGAGGTTGTGATACGTGCTTCAGAGATGTTCTGCAGAGGAGCCACAGGGTAGACCTGCTTAGTGAAAATACCCAAGAGTTTTCATTTTTCTAATTAATTGCTGCTCCAAGTAGCCTGAGTGTAGAAAAGGTGTTGTTTTTTTAAAAAAACCCAAAACTTCTTTATTTAATATCTGATTAACAGTGTGGGTGATTAGAAGCATCATCCTCATGGTTCTCCTTCTGGAGTAGTTCTGGGTGGTCTCTCAGCTGTCCAGCCTTTCAATTCAAATTAGTGATTCTCCAGCAAAGGGGCGAGTCCACCAGTGAGGGGTCGTAAGCGCATTGGAGCGAAGGCAGAGTCCCCGAGCTGCTGCGTCCCACAGACCTGGCCTGGCTCCTTGGAGGGACACGGAGGCTGCAGAGCACCCGGGCAGGACAGGGAAGAAAGGAGCTGGATGGAGGGAACAGAGAACATTGCCCACCTGCTTAATGGAGGTGTGGCTGCTGAAGACTTGGAAACTGGCATCCGGATCTGTTCATACTGATCTAAATGACCCAAAACACTCCAGATTTGCAGAATTAGTAACACTGTAAGAACTATTTCTTCTGTTCTTTTCATTTCCAGCTTCTAATGAGAACAACCAACTACAAGAACTGGCATTTCTTCTCACATTTTGGTATTGCCATTCCTCACCACAGCCTGTTTGACCAAGAAATGCAGAGGTGGGGGGGGGCAAAGGGAGGGGGGGAAATTAGTCAGCTTTTTATTCTAATCCTCCAAAGGGTTGATTTAAGTTGTGTAAGGAGGTTTTGGATCCCCACTCTACAGCAGGATGTAGAGCTGTGAGCTATTCTTAAGTGTTTTTGTTCTTTCGTGTTTGTAAGCTGAATTTGTGAGAAAACATTGATGAGAATGCTCCCACTGCACCAGCCGCAGATCAGAAAAAGCAGTGGGAGAGGAAAATAAGAACAACCACAACTGGTTTCCAAAGATGACTAATCCTGCAGCCCCAGTGTAACCTCCAGGACAGCGATTAGTGTTTGGCTTTTCTTCTAAATGCTGGAAAAGTTTTCTGGGGCGTCAGCCTAGCTGAAAACTAGTTCAATACGTGTACACTAATGAAAGAAGATTTTTAAAGTTTCCATTTAATGTTCCTGCCTCACGTACTTGGTTACTTTTAAATACTTCTAGGTGCATAACGTGCAGTATCGCATCTCATCTATGTTCCTTCTTAGTTATCAGAACATTTTATGAAAGTGGAAAATCCAGTTTTGTAGGTAGGATAAGGTACCTCTAATGGAAGTGACCCGTCAGGAATAGTATGATAGGTTTTTTTGACTTCCAGTTGGTGAAAATTCAACCCTTACATTTTGTAAGCTTGCACTGAAGTGGAGTCCGGCTTAGCAGTCTTCCTCTGAGAGGTGAGCCTCAGAGGAACCTCTGCCCTACTGAAGGTGAACCTACTGACTGTTAGACACCACTAAAGCTCTCGGTATGTCTCTGGTAGCGCACGGTCCTACAAAGAGCTGCACTTTCTTAAATGAGAGTTTTACTGTGAACTCTGCTGTGATTGCCCCGCAGTTTTGCAGAACAGTTTTAAGAGAATTCAGCGTAGATATTTTACTTTCCTCCACGGTGCCAGAAGGTGCAAGTCCTTGGAATGCCTTTCAGTGTGGTGTTCACCCAGCAGAAATTAAAAATAGGGGATTATTGGAAAAAAAAAAAAAAAAAAAAAA
>VFFE01009207.1:1402233-1451360 GCA_008921705.1 Burhinus oedicnemus
AAAAAAAAAAAAAAAAAAAAAAGTAAGATCAGATCTTTCTGATGCTGCATTATTCTAATAAATCACCAAGCTATCCTCTTGCTACTGCAGGATTTTACCCTAAAATATATTTCCTGTAATTACCCAAGTGCTTTATAGTTCAATTGTGGCTTTGCCAAAGTTTCTACATTGATTTGGTGTTCATTTCCAGCAGGCAATTGTTGTATTTTTGTTGTTTGTTGCAACTGTGATGAATGTTTAGCCATGCTCATGGTGATTTCGGGGGGTCCCCGAGTGGCTGAAGTCAGGAGGGACCTCTGGAGATTGTAGAGCTGGTTGCAGAGGTCTGTTGTTTTTTTTCTCTAAGGATGGTGACTCTACAGACTCTCTGGGTAACTTTTTTTGTTATGTTTAAATGCAATTTCCTGTATTTCAATTTGTGCCCATTTTTTCTTGTCCTTTCTCTGGCCAGCACTGAGTCTGGCTTCATCATCTTTATACCCTCCCATCAGATATTTGTTCATACTGAGATCCCCTTGAGCCTTTTCTTCTCCAGACTCATCAGTCCTAGGTCTCTCAGCCTTTCTTTGCATGGCAGAGGCTCCAATCACTTAATCATCTTTATGGCTCTTTGCTGGACTCGCTCCAGTATGTGCATGTCTCTACTGCTGGGGAGCCCAGCGCTCCAGATAAGGCTTCCCCAGTGCTGAGCGGAGAGGAAGGATCACCCCCCTCGATGGGCTGGCAACGCTCTGCCTAATGCCAGCCCTTGGTGCCATTGGCTTTCTTTACCATGAGGGTGCATTGCTGGCATACGTTCAACTTGGTGTCCACCAGGACCCCCAGGTCCTGCTGGCTGGCCCTTAACGTGCAGGATCTGGTATTTCCTTTCTGTTGGCCTGTTTCTCCAGCCTGCCCAGGTCCTCCTGAATAGCAGCACAACTGGTGGGTGCATCAGCGTCTCCTCCCAGTTCTGTATCACCTGCAAACTTGCTGAGGGTCTACTCTGCCCCATCAACCAGGTCATTAATGAAGATGTTGAAGAGCATTGGCCCCGGAATCAACACATGGGGTACACCGCTCGTGACTGGCCTCCAGCTGGACTTCGTGCTGCTGACCGTTGCTCTCTGAGCTCATCGTTCAGCCAGTTTTCTGTCCACCTCCCTGTCCACGTATCAAACCTCTACTTCATCAGTTTGTCACAATTTGGCTCAATTTGAAAATACTATGATTTATCTTGATTTTTCTTCTGAGAGCCATTACACTGTTTCTGTAGTTGCTCACATTTGCAAATTGCTGTAGGTATCCAGAATGGTTTTGGCCACAGATTAATCCACATTACCCCAGGTTACACATGAAGACTCATCTTTGCACGCCTTTGGTTGTCACCTGGATAAATTTAAATTCAGAAAGAAATTCATGCATGCCCAGAAAACCATGTTGTGCCTCTTCGGAATATCTTGTCTTTATATCCCATTGTGATATGTTTGTATTTGGTCCCATGCTCCAACTCCAGCCCAACGTGGAGGGGACTTGATGTCCCAACCCATGAGGATTGTCTTTGCTTTTTGTACAATATAGAATAGAAAACTGTTGGCGTTTGCTTTATCATCATGCTAATTCTGTTCTTGGAAGAGTTTTCTTTGCTTTGGGAAAAACACACAATGACCTGGAACATCAGAGAAATTTGTCTTTTTAAAAAGTACATTTTGGGGAGGGTATTTTTTAGGAATTTGGGAGGATTTTTGAACTGATAGAGGCAGAGAGAATTACACAGGAGAATAAGATGTATGAAACTGAGTGGGAGGTAAAGCGCAAAAGCATAACCTCTTTTCTCTGTGGGAATGAGGTTAATTTCCAAATAAATTGAAGACAATGTAAATTTAATTACTGTGCAACATGAGGGACTGGGACTTAAAAAAAATATACCATGTTGGTTTTGAAGATGGGAAAACATTGCACAACTGCAAGTACGCTGAAATGAATCATTAAATCAAATCTGTATCAGTTTTCCCACCGATCCCGAGACTTGAGTGTGTTTGTCTGAAGGCAGTAAAATGACCTCTCTTTAGAATGGCAAGTTCAGTAGTGAGTAAGGTAATTCAGGATGACAGTGTATGTGGGAAATAATGACCCTTTTCCTACTCAAAAAGTAAGGAACAGTAACTTTGAAGTGTTACCTAAAATAAAATCTTTCTCTTGCATAAGGGCTCTTCATGCCCATGTAATGTTTCTAAATCTTACCGGTACCGTCTGCAACACCTTTTTTAACTGAAGAACAAAATTAAAAACCCTGACAGGCAGGCTATGGTGCAAAAACGTGATTACGTTTTAGCTCTCAAGGTTGGATTATGAAACATGGGTAAAACCTGGTTTTTGCTAAATATGGTAAGTATTTTTATAAAAGATGAAGGGACGGTCAAAGACTGAGCTCCTTCAGGATACTGAGAAGCCTTTTCCTGCTGTGAGCTGCGGTGATTTTGATCCCAGCTCTGGTGATGGAGACAAAAGCTGGGCAAATTTGGTACTCCAAATGTTTTTCCTTCCTTAAAGCCTTCCAGATGATCCGTTCTGTAACTGGTATCTTCTTGCAATGACAAGTAGTTTGAACTGTCTGTAATATGTTTCTAAAAATGTTCTGTAGGTGTTGAAGACCACATTATGTTCTTGATACGTATATGCCATACTCAGGAGTTGCGTTTGTAACCGTTACAGGTCCTCGCTCTATATTTGCACAGGTTGTTTTTCCCTTTGATGCTCTTCTTAAGAGCTGTCGATCAAGGGGGACAGAAATCACTGAACTCTCCCAAGTTTAGGATGCGATGTTAGGAAGAGCAGCTTTACTGTTCGTCATAAAGATATACGGGAAATAAAGCAAGTGAAAGGACCTGGTGTTATTTCTAACACATATGTAGGAATGGGCATGGGTGCTGTTGTGGAGCTCTAGCTACCAAGAAGAAAGAAATAAAGAAAATAAAGAAAAAAGTTGAGTAACAGAAATTAAGAAAATGCCGTGGGCTGGCTTCCCAGGATGTTGGCACAGCACTGGTACTGAACTGGGCAAGGGCAGGCTGGGGCTTCCTAAAGCCAGATTAACCTCCATGTGGATCAGTAACTGTAGCTTTTTCTGTAGTGAACTGACCTCTTAAAAAATGCTTCATTATCCCTTGTTTTGTTCAGCATCCACTGCTGTTGGATTCTGACTGGATATTAAAATCCCTTTAAAAAAAAAAATTAGTGCTCTTGATAAATGTTTTCTTTCAATGACACAGATATTTTTCAGGATGAAAAGACATATTTTTTATTTCCCATCTCTTTTGACATGAGTTTTCCTTTGGAAAGAGCTTTGTTTATGACTGGCTACATTTTGCAGGTTTATATCTAGGTACGTAAATCCACAGAAATTCAACAAAGGCGATTGAGGTTGACATTACAATGAAGGATGTAGACAATTTTTACTGGTGATATTTATTTTTAAAGTACAATGTTATTATGCTTTTACAGGAAATGTTTAGTAATAGAGGTTAAACTTAATCTTGGTCTTGGTGTTGAAAAGTATTTAATATATTAGAATATTTGATGTTATCCTGCGGTTTTCTTGCATTTTTCCTTTTCTTGAGTAATAGTACCTTCATGTGCCTCTGGAAAATTTAAGCATTTCAGTCGCTTTCAATGTAAGTGTACCTGCATGTCAGTGTTATTTGCAGTCAAAAGTAATATTTCCAACAAATATCTCTCTCGGAATAAGTTGTGTGTATCTGTACGTATGTGCATATGTTTGTTATACCAGATACAGTAGTGTGAATTTTGAGTTCATGATAAAGTACCATACGCTTTTAATAGAAAGCCCTAGTCTCTATTCCTTTCAATGTATTTCATGTCCAAGATGATTTATTCAGAAAGGAATGCATAATTAAAATTTGAAAATTGCCTAGAAATTCTGTATTTGCTGGTTTGAATACCCCCTCCTTGGGAATTGCGGTTTGCGTACCGAGAAGGAACATCCTTCTGAATCACTGCCTGGTGAAATTGTAGGGGAATGAGCAAACTGCTGCTCTGACGTTAGCGTTTTAGTAGTCCAGCTCAAACTATCAATTTTTTTTTCATGCCTGGATATACAGTTAAAAGTAGATTTTTAGAGCCAAAAATCACTGAAGAACATGGGTGGAGGTATTCTGCTGAAGAAGGTTGTAGTACACTCAAGTCAATACATTATGTTTATGCATTTACTACATAAAAAAAAAAAAGAATTGGCGTGATCAACATTGAAATTTCCCTCGAAGCTTAGGAAATAATAGATTAAGGTTGTCTTAAGGTTGTTAATTCAGTATCTTTGTTTCAAAAGCAAAAATACAATCTTTAATTAAGTGATTATGCATTGTTTTTTGTTCTGAATGTAGTATTATTCACTGCTTTGGCTTTTATTTAGTATAGTCTTTATTCCCCGTGTGGCCTCAGGGCACACTGAACACATGCTGTCTAAACTCTGTCCGGAAGACAAAAAAATATTCATTTCCTTAATTACTGATTTTTTTTAGATCCTGTGGTACTCCTAACGGTTTCTCAGTGGTTCACAAATACTCACAAAGAAAATACAAAATATTTATGGATTTGGATTTGAAAACAAATTACTACCCACTATGAACAGTGACGGAATTTATCTACAGATACAAATGCATTGTCTTTCAAATTTTCTTTCCTTATGGGGTGGTAGAAGTCTAGAAATGACCTCATTGTTATGCAAGAGACAGTCCTTGCATCCAAGGTCATGTTTGGGAGCATGTCTGAGTGGTGAGACCAATGTCTGCTTTGAATTTAATAGAATCATAGACTGGTTTGGGTTGGAAGGGACCTTAAAGGCCATCTAGTTCCAACCCCCCTGCCCTGGGCAGGGACACCTCCCACTAGACCAGGTTGCTCCAAACCCCGTCCAACCTGGCCTTGAATTTTGGGTCATTTCTGTAAGGTCCTTAGCTTTACTATAGAGTCCTGATAGGTCCAATTGATTGTCTTTATTTCCTCCAAAAAAATGTTTCCAATATAAAAACTGAGAGGTTTTACATCAGTAAGGTAAATACAGTAACTGTAGTGATTAGGGAGAGGCACGTGGAGGCTTTCCGTGACGGTTAGTGGGACACTGCTAGGATCACTGTGGAGGTAGGAGGATGTGATCAGGAGGGACACCTGCCCGAAGAGAAGGTGAGCGCATGAGGAAGACAATATAACTTATTCCTGTGGAGCAAGAATGGCAGAGACCTTTAGGACAGGCCTTTGAAGAAGAAGAAGAAAGGAGGGGAGAAGGAAGCAAAGGCCTGAGACAAAACCAACATTATCTGTCTACAGCACGATAACGTGTCCTCCCAGCAGCTCATTTCTTGTTCTACTGCTTCAGTATCAAAACTCACTTTTACGCAGTTAGGCCAAAGCCATATTATTTCCAAGGTTCAAAGGAGAACGTGATGAACGATTCCTTTTAACCACCTCGGGGCACTGGACAGCTGAACCCGCCCCGAGCGGGATTGCTGTAAGGATGGGGTGCGGGTGAGGTGCGATGCCAGCGGTGACGACCCTCGGTGACAGAAGCCCCGTACAAGACTCATGTTTTGTTTAAGTCTTAGCCTAAAGAGGGCTGTTAGCAACGCACATACCCTGTGATCTTCTGCGTATGGAATGAGTCTGTTGACTCCTAACGAGGATCCAGATTCGTTGCTATCAGAGCGAGCACAGAGAGGCACAGCAATTTTCTTTAGAAGTGTAGCAATGACCCAAATACGTATGAATACGTATGTACACGCACACCCAGTGTGTTTGAGCAAAACCATGCCAAATAAAAGCAGCTCAAAGGGTAAGGATTTGGACCTTAGGTTTCGCGGCAGTGATGTCTTTTTAATTCTCTTGTTGTTGTTTCATTGTTCAGAGTCTGTCTTTGGGTTTTTGGGTGGGAGTTCTGCTCAGGCTGCTTTCTCCAGCAATTTCCTCTGGTTCTCACCCACAGAGCTGTATCCTAATTCAAGACAAATGTCTTCTCTCAGCAGCTATGAAACACCCCGTTGAATTAAGAGCAAGTGGATGAAATGGAAATATTGTGGACCCTATTGCCCTTTCAGTATTCTTATAAAATATTAACAGGGCGAACACAGGGAACATTGAAAGGAATTACATTCGTGCCTTGAGACACCTAAGGCAGATTCAGGGATATTTAGCTCAGAATAAACCTTATAATTAGTCTGGGCTTTACAAACATGTATTCTGTTTACCCTGGACTGCGTACCTTTTCCCCCGTAGCTTTAAACCTTTCTGAATTTAGTTTGCCACTTGCCACCCTCTTGCTTAGAGAAAAATAGAGCAGATTTGCATGGGGGGTTACATCTGTAGTAGATTGCAGCCTGATTATTGACTTCAGACTTTAATACGATGGGTTGGGAAGATCTTGTTTCTAGGTGGTGCTCCTCAGCCGCGCCTGACTCTAGCCTTTAAGTGCAGTTACGAGGATGTTACTTGGCATGCCAGACCAAAGGGGAATGAGATGACCTGTACCGAGATACAGGGAAAGGGTTTGACTGCTTTCTCTTCCTTTTACTCCTCTAGCGATAGGAGCATCAATTTCCCAACGTTCGTTGGAAGGTGGCCATGAGCTGCCTAACAATTTATGCCTTTGGTTAAAAAATACATTTCCCGCTCTCTGCAAATTAAACTCACAGCTTACTTTTGTAAATATTTACTTTTGTCTCACCACATCAAATTCCGTGCGTCCGTGTTTTTTCTAGCCTCTTTGTCTTTTCGATTCCATTTTAACAGGAAATCTTGTTTGTTAATCCAAAGCCTCCATTAATTTTTCCAAGTTGCTTCTGAATTTTCTTATATGCTTTTGCCAGAAGTGTATAGTGACTGCATGTTTTTCTACTTATTAATAAGAAAACTTCTTCAGGAGAGGGAATTTGGAATGTCTTTTTAGCACATGAATTATAGATCTCCATTCATATGTAAGCAGTGGCAGATAAAAGAATGTTCTTTAAAATTAATGAGAAGCTTTTGTCGTCAACTACAGATATCTTGAAGTACTTCATTTATTACGATCAGGTTCAGGACTATGGAATTAAAAGAATAGTCTTTGATGCTTGCTGTTTAACAGGAAGGTAGGATAGAAATCATTTGTTTACCCAGGTTGCATTAAAGTCATTAGTGATGCTTTGGGATTTGCCCTGAAATAGCAGGCGGCTGAGGGGCACAGCCTGGTTCCAAGGGGATGCAAACTTACATTTTTGAGAAGGCACTAGACAAGAAGAGTCAAGAAAAAGTCTGATCAAAGTCAGAACATGGCAATACCAGCCTCACATGGACCTATTGCTACCTGGGAGAAGCCCTTTTCGTTCCCTGATCCTTTAAACACTCTTTGGTAAGTCCGTCGGTTATGTCCATACAAACCATTTTATTTGCATACATGACCTTTGTGGAGACTGCATACCCTAAATCTCTTGGTTTCACATCTTCTGCACAAGCCAGATGGACCTAATAGTAACTATGGCAAAGATTTATTCAGCAGAAGTTAGTCACGCTTCACTTTACAAGATCAGAAAGGAAGATATAAAGTATGCTTTTTTTTTTTTCCCTTTGCAATTTGATATCTTAATTGGTTAGCTTCTCTTTCCTGGGATCCTAAATGTCTCCCGGGCATTAGAGTTGGGCTCAAGTAAATAAGAGCAGTGTCCCTCCGTGGAGCCAGCTGCCCTGGGTAGCCCTTGGAGTTCTCCATGGCTATTCCCTCTAGTTATTTCTATTTATGTGCCATTACGGCTTGGATAATTCAAATGCAAAATGCCTCAAGGGCTCTTCGGTAGACTTGGGCATTTGGGGACTTAGTGATTTTTCTGCACTTATTCATGCTAAATGGATTTCTCCCAGGGCCGGATTCCTTAAGTGCTTACAGAGCACTTCTCCATCCTCCACAGAAAGGCCGTTCAACTGCCCCCGCTGCACTCGCCTGCAACCGGTCCCCCCATATAGAACTATTTCGTATGAAACAGCACGGTGCATTTGTTTTTATGTGACCCCTCCTGTGACCATACGTGAACCGTTATTCAAGCAGATGGGCGATGCAGGTCCTCTGCTTGGAAACGTCTGTGCAGGCATCTTACTCAGTACATCTATAGCACGCTCTTTTTTGCTGTAATCGGTTAAAAAATAGGTCAAACCCAAGAAGTGTTCCTTTACATATACAGGAATTAAGGTATGTCAGGTTTCAAAAGGAAGATATTTTTAGAGCTTGCTATATAAAGGAGTATTTTTCTAATATGATTGTGGCGTTTGTGCAGGCGTTGTAAAATCCTATTGTTTAAGGAGTATTTGCATAACATGGTTTCGGTGTTTTAGGGCTTATACTTAATTCTTTAAAATTGAGAACAATAGTACATTTGGCATGTATATGAGAGCGGAGAGAAGGAACAGCACGGAGTATTGCTGAATTGTTTGAGAACATTCATCATCAAATTTTTTGATCCGTGGAACTGGTTTTTTCCATCCCTAGATAGTGTTTTGTGTTTGTGTGCTGTTCGGTTTATTTGCAGTACGCTTCTGAACTCGGAGAGTGAGGAGAAAAGATTCAGAATGTCTGAATTTCCAAGCTTCAGATACATTATGTTGAGCTGAGCTTTTAGCGCTCAAGTAATTCTGTACTCAGGGCATATAGAATATTTTTAAACATTCAGATAATTGAAAATTTTTCTTCTGGAGAAGCTCACTATGATTTGGATTGGGAGAAGTTCAGTCCTTATTCCTTCTTTCTGTCATACAGCTCCATCTGAGCTTCCTCTGCTGATCTGCTCCCCTTGTCTCCCACTCTCTCGCTCTTGGTTTTTCAGCTTCAAAGGTTGTTCTTGTCTGCCCCACCCAAAATTGTAGCTTTTTTCCTCCTTTTTTTTTGTCCAGATTATTTCTTTCCAGAATATTGAAAATGTTGTGTCTGAAACCCACCTTTGTCACGGTGTGTCTTTCAAACCTTCCCTAGTTTTGGTTTACGTAGGGATCTGCTGTTTCTGAGCTGTGGGACATCTGGCGCGTTGTGACCCCGAGCCATCGGTGGGGGAATCTCTGACATAAATCTTCCTGTCCGTATGCCAAGCAAGTGTCACTTCCCGTCTGTCTGAATACACACCTAAACTGCTTCAAATTTTCCTCAATGTTTATGAAATTGCAGATTTTATTGAACCGTTGCCCTGTTAATTACAGAAGATGGCACAAGTGACAGATGTGTTACTCTTCTGGCCTGTAACGGTGCCGGTACGCCAGCATACTAATGCAAGAATTTAATCCTGGAGATACCTTTGCCAGCTTTACCTTTGCCAGATTTTTTTTTTAATGCTACAGAAGCCACAAATACAGTGAATTGAGTTGTCTCCCAAGAGGATTTGTTGTCTACGTCTTTCATCAGATTACGTAGCGTGGAAAAAAAAAAAAAAAGAGAAAATGTGTGGAAGTTATACAGTAGTGTTCCTTCCATCTCTTTTGATGCAGTACGTGCAGACCATTACCTAAATGTTTATAGGCCCAGCAGAGACCACTTTGATCCTATAGTCTGACCTCGAACATAACACAGCAATTAACTCCTTCCTCTGGGCTGAAATGTCTGTGGTTGAACTAGGACGTAGCTCTTAGGAAAACATCCAGTCTTGGTTTAAAGATTTCCATTGCTGTCCCAACCTGTTAACTGCCCTCCCCGGTAGAGCCACGCTATGCTGTGCGTGGCCAACCCTCTTCTCCCTGACGTGGGGTGACTCCAGGAGCAGCCTGAAGTCACAGGTTGTCGCCAGGACCGTGTCTCTCTGTCATTCCCATATCTGGGCTCAGCCTGAGTGCAGGCTCTCTGTAATTCCCCGTTGTCTTTTGGCGTAGAACCTGGATGCGGTTCAGGAGGAATCCCAGTCCAGCTCTTCTGTCTGCCGTTGGTGATTTGCAGAGCTTCAAGGACCAAGTGGAGGGGGACTGCCAGAGCCCCAGGATGACGGTGCAACGCCGATGAGCTGGCTTTGAGCTTGTGTTTGAAGCGCAACCTCCGTCTGCTCCCAGTCTGTAGTAACAGAGATGCACTGGGCTTCCCCTCATGGGAGACCTGACACTAAACAGGATTTATTGCGCCTCATGCCTGGTTTCACCCACCTCTGTAGAGAGCTGTGCCCATGCAACCGGTACTTTCATTTCTGTTTCACTGAAACTTGTTTTGTTTTGGTTGGTGTGGGTTTTTTTTTTTTCCCTTCTGATAGCTTGAAGGATCCTCTGTTAACAAACTGTTCTCCGTCTTTGCATTTTGGTCAAATCCCCCTTTCATCTTTTCTGAAATCCATTTCTTGAGTTGAGCGTTTCGTGGAGGGGTGCGTTTTCTGGTTTAATAATTAATGTCCTGATTCTTCTCTGAACCTTTGCATTTTCACGCCGTGGTCGCAATATCTGCACACAGGACGCCGTTGGCAGGTGCTGTAGAGCAAAACTTCGCTGCATATTTTTGTTAATACCAAAGACAATTACTCCTTCAGCAGCTTTATTGCATTATTGGCAGCTGTTTGTTGGTCTGGTCATCTTTAGTTGTCTCTCCCAGGGCTCCTTCACACTTAGAGAGCATGTTGGGTTCTTTGCCGCTAAATTTATGCCTTTGAGTTTGGCTGTGTTAAATCACAAGAAGCGTATCTTGTGTCCAACTTCTTGAAAGATAAAGAAAAACTTTCACAAAAGTGCCCTTTGCTCTTTATTTGACACTCTTGTGATGAATGTGCCATTTACAAAATTTAACCCTAATATTTCTTTATCATTGAAGTATATCAATGATACGCGTCATCTTATATATCATCTCTGTATCATTGAAAGTATTTGGGTAGCTTTAGCAAATGTTAAATAGCTATTGGCATTTAGAAGGGCCAAGAATATATTCCTATTTGGTCCTATTAAGAAAGCTTATTTCGAGATTGAAATTTGAAGATTTTTCAGACTGTTCGGATGTCTGATTTTCAGTTCGTATAACACGTGCCATGTTGCTTTTTATCATTCAGGTTTCTTAATAAAAAATCCCAGGTGGAACAAAGTCATATAAACGACGCGTAGAAGCCTGTTATAACAGAGGTACTATCGTGCTTTATCTTATCTCTAGTCTCATTGGAAAAAAAATTGAGTGTGCTTGACAAGGTCTGGTTTTCTCGGCCAGAGATATCCTCCTTTGAATGAGTCTCAGGATCACTATTTCATTATTATGCTCAGGATTGGCTGGCATGGCATTATCTCAGGTCATCCTATTTATTTTCCTTAAACAAAGTCCAGTGGTTCCTTTCCTTCTCATTGTCCAAAGCTTTCAGAAAGCTGCAGTTTTTGGCAAGTTCTAGCTTTGGATTTACTTTTGACTTCTGATTTTAATTCCCTTATCTTTTTTTCTAATTTTTTTAGTTATAAAAGTTCCATTTTATACATTCATTTTTTGTGTGTGAGAAGTATACTTTATAAGCTGTTTCAGTCTGCTGTAAATCAGACTTTCTGCAGAACTTGCAGAAGCTTTTTTTTTTTTTTTTTTTTTTTTTTTTGGATCCACAGGCTTTGTGGAATTGGCTTTTTGAAAGCGTTACATTCATATACTGCTGGTTTGAATTTTACTGTGTGTGCAAATAACACATAATCAAATCACTCATATTTAAGCAACCATTACTGTTTTGTCTTTCATAATTTCTTTATTGATTGAGGTTCTGCCTTGTGTTAAGTTTAAAACTTGGTCTGTGTAGAGGGAGTTAAGAAACTAATGCTTTCTTAATTCCTAAAAATCAGAAACACAAGACCTCGAGATTGTCATTCAGCCTTGAGTCTTCCTCGCTGGTTGAGCTCATCCGTGGTGCGGTTTGATGATCTCTAATAGATGCCAGCTGTTATTTCATCTTGTTATTATTCCAACCTATTATTTTGCCGGCTAAACGGTGGTCCATAAGTCCTTCTGTGAGTGAGAGGTGGGGTGAGGTACCAAGATGTTTTCATTGTTCTGAACGTCATTTGTTATTATTATAAAATGTCCATAGTGGGTGAGATCAAAGGGCTGTGAAGCTCCAAAGCCTGCCTGACAGTCGATGGAGAAGAACAGAAGAAAGAGGCAAAGTATTCTGGTAGAAAACTCTGTATTCTTGTCAACCCGTGCAGGCTGCCCTCCATGACCACATAGTTATACCTATTTTTCAATTTGATCTCAGCTTGATTTTTAGTGGGGCAAATACAGAAGCGTGACTAAGGCACGTGAGGGAAATTTGGGAGACGGTCTTAAATTTCCACCTCTGTGTGAATTAGTGCTTGTCTCGTGTACCTTGTTGTGGGGAGGGGAACACCCTTGTAAAAACATCGTTGCCTTTTTTAAATTGCATTGTTCATGCCTTAAAAATCCAAATAAACCCCCAAAACTTCCAGACACTGAAGATGTGACTGCAGCAAAATCACACATCTCCTTTAGAAGGCAACATTTGTCGACGATAAAAGATGTTTACGAGCTAAATTTCATGCAGATGCCTTTTGAGAATTGTAATTAAATCTGTTACGATACTTTAAAAATGAAGTTGATATTTACTGAGGTGGTTTTCAGAGGTAGAGAGAGGGGCATAAGAAGTAGTGAATGACTTGGTGGTGAAGTTTTACACCATTTCAGGAGGCAGTGCTACTTCCTTCAGAGCTCCAAATTAATCAGCTAATCACAGTATCTGGCCTAAATTTTTTCTCTTTGGTTGTAGCGTTTCTGTGGAGCTCTTTGAGTTCGCTCTGGGTTGCAGTTCTATGTTTTTATTCTTAGTATGAAAAATTCCTCCCTACATCTCCCTGCCCTCATAGAATCGTCTAGGTTGGAAGAGAGACCTTTAAGATCATTGAGTCCAACCATCAACCTAATGCTGCCAAACCCACCACTAAACCATGTCCCTCAGCACCACGTCTGCCCGGCTTTTAAATACCTCCAGGGATGGCGATTCCACCACTTCCCTGGGCAGCCTGTTCCAATGCTTGACGACCCTTTCGGTGAAGAAATTTTTCCTAATATACAATCAAAACCTCCCCTGACCCATCTTGCAGCCGTTTCCTCTTGTCCTATTGCCTGTTACTTGGGAGAAGAGACCGACCTCCACCTCTCTCCAACTCCTTTCAGCTGTACGGGATGGTTCTTTGAGAAGGATAACCGATTTCTGAAGAAGAGAATTGTGCTGGGTTGGTTTTTTTTTAACCTGAATATTGGTGTTCTGGGCACCGGTCCCACAAAGAAGTGTCTCGGCCCAGGTGTGAAGGTGATGAGATGTGGCAGGAAAGCAAAACTTCGCAAGGGGAAGCCCCGGTGCCAAAGACAACGTATAATAGACCGTTCCCCCTTGCTGCTTCTTTGGAAATAGAAATCAGCCACCAAGGGCTTGCTTATGCTGTAAACAAGCGCTCTAGTTTAGTTACATTACACTTAAAAAAAAAAAAAAAAAAAAAAAAGGAAAATATTTAAGGAAGCAAAAATATGATGTAGAGAAATAGTCTTCCATCCTTTTCCTTTCTCTTTTTCCCAGCGCTCTACATTTCTGTCAGAGAAAATAAATTTGCTCTTCGCTATTCCAATTCCATGCGGAATACCAATGTATGTGCATTTTCCTCTTCACATGTATTGAATAAATGCACTTTTCAAAATCCTGATCCCACTTTTTTGTTTATATTTGAATTTCCTTGATAGCCAAAATACTTTATGTATTTTGGAGAAGAATCTACTTGTTGGAAATCTTTTTTCTTCCAAATTTTTCCTCTCTGTGAAATTATCTGTATCTTCTGAAGCAGACAGACACCAGATTTAACCTGTTCTTGCTGCACCACCACCCCCATAAGCATCACCAGGTTGGTTTTAACCGATTATTCTGTCTCCGCAGCACTAGATGGTGCTGATGACAGTGTCTCTTAAAGCTGAGCCTTCAAAACTACCAGTGATTTGAAAAGTACTGCTGCTGTTTCAGGCCAAGGACCAGTTTGCAAATCCAAGTTCTGATTTGAACAAAAATTTCAGTCTGTGAGTACAGACTGATTATGGAGGGGAAAAAGATGGAAACCCTACTAGTATATCTTATTTCTGTGTTGCTTCTTTTTAACAGGGAATGTTTGAGGGGTTTTGACTAATAGCTGTGAGTTAGTGGGAGGTTGTCATTTGGTCCCCGGAATGACGTCTTGTCAAAGCTGTGTTGGATAGCACGAAGGAAAAAATGAGATTCCAGTTTTCATGACGTCAAATATGTTGTGTTACCCTGCAAACGCCAAATATTCTCAACCCTCATAACCACCACAGAGGTCTCGTAATCTTATGCAGCATTCTTGCCGTATCAGTCCGATTGCGATTATCACCGCCCCAGTGATAGTGTCTTGGTGGGACTGGGAGGCAGGCGGCCGCAGGACCGACCCTGGTTTTGGCCGTGCCATCTCGAGCCCGTTCCTTGTGCTGGTGGATTCGGGCTGAACCTTGAGGATGGTACAACCTACGCAGGGGCTCTCGCACGGGTTCATTAGATGCCTTAAGTGCGGTGAAGGTTGTCCTTATAAGGAAGCTGTTAATCTGTTCTAAGAAATATCTGACTGGAGAGGTGTTGAGAAATGGTGGAATTTATTGAGTTGGCTCTCGAGAGGTAAGATTTGGGCTTAAGAAGCGTAACTAATTCCTCGTGGTGGTGAGAAGTGTTGGAAAAGCCTTTTCCTGAGGCTCTTCACTAACAACGAGGGGACAAGCACTGATACTCCGAGGAATCTACTCCTACAGTCTGTGAAAGATAAAATATCAATGATATATGTTAAGTAAAAAAAAAATAAAATTAAGAGGACTTCTTCAAATGCTGAGCATCATTTCTTCAGCCAGAAAAGCTTTCCAAGCACGTGCCTCTGAGCACTGAAGCTGTCCTCCAGTTCCAAGAAATAGAGACTATCTAGAATATAACACCGAGGTAGTATTTTGCCACTTATTTTTTTTAATTACTGAACTGGCTTTAATATTTTGCAGCTGAATCTGGTGAACAAGGAATCTGCCGCTGCTCCTTGTCCCAACAGCAAGAGTAACCAACTCCAAGAGCAGCGTGCTAGGGCATTAGTGAATTTTGTTGGTGTTTACCTGTCAAGGCAGCCTTTTTACCCTCTAACGACCCAAAACGGTCATCCTAGGAAAGCCTGATAGGGGTCCTGTAACGCTCCAGAAAGAAACCAGAAGACTGTCTTTAAATACAGAAATCCTTAAAACATACGACCTATACCAAGATGGGGAGGGAGGAAAGTGGGTTATGTGGGAATTGAAAGCCGTGTTTGAGGTATCCAGTGGCTTTACAGAATTACGGGACTCCTTGAAGCTGCTGAGCACCAGCTGGTGGCCTTTGTCCACTGCTGCTTCTTACTTCTCATCTCTCCTTCCACCATTCAGTCAAGTTACGTTCTCCTTATGTATCAGGTTATACCAGCCTCTATGAACGTCATTGCCATGCTCTTTTTCAAACTGCACGGAAAAAACGTTTATTTCTCTGTATGTATATGGACCTCTGATTTCACAGGTTATTTATAAAGCTGAGGTAATGCTTTATTCCTTGACTTAAGTGAAAATAAATTTGAAAAGAACATATATGATTAAAATGCAAAAACTCGGCCTCCAAATGCCCAAAGCTTCTGTCATATACTTGGATTCTTCCTCTAGTAAGCAAATTGGTTATTGAAATGAATAATAGACAAGATGCTTAAGGATATATTGCAATATATTAATGAGGTGCTGCACTTAAAAATGGCATTTTAGCAAACACATACTGGTTATGAACTAAAATTGCATGTACGCCATTGCTTCTGTTATAGTTTGACTTTTAAGAATTTAACCATGAACATATGGTGTTCTTCACGTCATTTATTGTATAGAATATTTCTAATTCAAATTCTGCTGTTGCTTAGCCCAGATGTTCAAAAAATAAGTAAGTACCTTCTGTAACTATTCTGCATTGCATTTTAAAATTTTCCTTATTCAAGTTTGTGTATGTAATAAAACATCTCTTCTGACTGGATAGTCTAACTATTTCAGAACATTATTGTGGATTTATTTTAATTTTTTATTTCCTTTTTTCCCCTCCAGTTTATTTTCTTTGTTGTCTAAAAAACACAACAAAGTGTTGGAGCAAGCCACGCAGTCCTTAAGGGGTTCCCTCGGTTCAAATGACTCTCCGCTTCCTGATTATGTGAGTATCGAACTTAATGTTTTAGTAGGTGCTTCAAAATAGAAGTGGTACATCCCGAAATCTGCAGAGATTTATCACAATGTGTGACAGCTAAGCAACCACCGACACCAAAATACAGGAACCTGTATGAATGATGTCATGTCTGAAACGTCTTTTAAAAAAAATAAATTACGCTTACAAATGGCAAAACAAAACCGCAGCTATTCATAGCTAAGAGACTTACTGTACCCCGTCAGCTTGCAATTCTCAAACCATTTGTATTTCAGGATATTTAAATCATACAGTTAAAAACAGTCTTTTTAAGAGCGGGGCTTTGGCATCCACAGTATTAAAATGCCTACAAACGATTGAAAACAATTCTCTAAAAATGATAGAAAACAATTCCCAGTGAGCCGTTGGGGGAGCACTGCAGCCATGGGGCAAACTGGTACGTTCTGAGCACAGGAACACATACCGCTTAGTTTACTGAGCCAATACCCACAAATAGGCAACAATTTTGTAATTTAATTGCACGGCTTGTTGGAAAATCTCTAGTTTCGGTACAAGAAGGAGACGTCTTCCAAGGATTTGAATAATATCTTTGTACTGCTGAAGTATCTTTGGTTTGTACTCATTTGAACTCTCGCTGCAATACTGTGTGAAAAAAGTTGATTTACCAGTGGCTCTGGATTTTTGAGGATGAAAATGTAACAACTGGTTTATTTTCAGTGTTAATACATGTTCCAAGACATGCCTGTCTGAGACTTCACTATCGTATTACTCTAAGTATAAAAGTACCTAAAAAGATAATTTGATATAACAGTTTAATGACTTAAATTTAATTTAACTGATCAGGTTTTTTAACCTGCATCTTTTCGTTATTATTGCTGACGCGTACCACACAAACTAGAGGCGCTTTGTTATTCAGAGACACGCGGGTTTACAGAGCAAATGGATCACTTGCAGGTTTTTTCTGTGTATTCCTGCTCCCTTACCATGCCCTAATTCATGTGAAGCTCCTTACGACACTTGTGGTTTGGGGGCTTTTGATTTCTCTTCCAGAAGTTGCCCTCTGACCTTTAATTTTTGGAACTTGAAACACTTCAGCAAGAACCCCCTCAAGTTAGTTTGTGGTTAAAGAGTAGGAGATCCCAATTCTGTTTGCCTGGAAAGGTGATACACAAGCTGGATAAAGTTCTTTCCTCTGCGTGGGCGTGAACAACTGAAAGCCCCAAAGACTTTGAACACCTTGGAGAGGATTTGGTGGCTCTTTCCCGTGTGTTCATGTCTCAAGGAGTAGGGGCTTATGGTGTAGGGGCTTCCATGGTTGTGAGGACTGCAGTATTTTGGATGCATTGAGCGTTTCTGAGTGTTGTGATTGATAATGCTCTTGGGGCTGTATTTCTCAGAGGTGATTAACCCCGGTGTCATGCCTGGTTCCAGCTTAAGCAATTACACTGCTATGTGTTCAGATTCTTCCTGTGGTCTCGTGGCTCTTTATTGAGCTGTCCTGAAGAGCTGTGGGGCTTCAGTTGGCTTTCAGGGCAAAGGGAGGCTGCTTTGGTAGAGGTGATGGCATTTCATACCAGAGATATATCATACCGTATCATACTTCTCAGCCTGGAGAAGAGAAGGCTCCGGGGAGACCTTAGAGCCTCTTCCAGTGCCTAAAGGGACTCCAGGAAAGCTGGTGAGAGGGACTCTGGATCAGGGAGTGGAGCCATAGGATGAGGGGGAACGGTTTTAAACTGAAAGAGGGGACATTTAGATGAGATGTTAGGCAGAAATTCTTGACTGTGAGGGTGGTGAGACCCTGGCCCAGGTTGCCCCGAGAAGCTGTGGCTGCCCCATCCCTGGAGGTGTTCAAGGCCAGGTTGGACGGGGCTTGGAGCAACCTGGTCTAGTGGGAGGTGTCCCTGCCCAGGGCAGGGGGGTTGGAACTGGATGACCTTTAAAGGTCCCTTCCAACTCTAACCAGTCTATGATTCTATACCATACCATACCATGAGCTGGTTCTGCGTAACATGCAGTATCCCAGCCCAGAGTGCTTGGGACTGGGTTTGTGGGCACAGGGGCTCCATAAGCTGGAGTTTCTGCTAAAGGCTGTGGATTTTGAAACTGACCTCTGAGACATTGTGGGGTCTTGATTAAACGACTGTCAAGCATCTTCAGGTGCCTGGAGAATAGGGCTGAAATTTTTAATACTTACATCCCTAACTCAGGGACTGCAGTGGTATGTTGCCTGTTGTCAGAGGGAGAATATTGATTTCATGAAAAGTGACCCTTATATTTTCTTTCCTAGACAAACAAATTACTCTCCCCACTGTTCAGAGGAAAGAAAACAGCATGATACGTGTGTCTGTAAAAGAACACATATAAATAAATAAATACATGTGCACACACACTTAGGTGTATATTTACATATATGTGAAGGTACTTTTGTGTATATATTTCGGGGTGTGGAACAATTTGGTGCTTGAAAACTATTTTATAGATTTGGGACTTCTTTTTAACTTACTGGATGTGAGCTACACTGCAGCTAAACGAAGACCCAGGGTGCTCTCTGTACGTAGTTATCCCCTTACAGATGGAGCCAGCTGAGAAACGCAGTTTATGGAGCCGTGCTGGAGAAGCGCTCTGGAGCGCAGCCCAGAGACTTAGATGCTTCGCTGAATTTCTTCCCTTTTATTATCGGTATGACGTGAGGAGGGAGGGAAGAAGGACAGCACTTGGAAAGATTGCTGTAGGGGAGAGGAAAATCACTGAAGTTTATTGAGTGTATTGGGAAAGAAGAATGTATACTTTTATGCGTGGGCGCTTTTTTTTCTCCAAATTGTTCGTGTTCCAGCTCAGTCTGAGGCATAGGCAGTTGACTTAATAGAAGTTGAGGCCACATTTCATTTACTTCAGCATATTCTGCTTCTGGAAGCCCATGTTTGTGTTGTCTGTAAGAATGATGAAAAATCTGGGAACCGAGATAACTGGAGTCCTGAAGCGGGTTCTACCACTGTATCCCAGCGTGGAGCTAAAGAAAGGGATAGCACCGAGGTTGCCTGCTCTGCCCAGGTTTATGTCTAGAGAGGAGGAGGATTGCTTGGTGGGCTGTTCTCTTCATAGGTTTCATTCAAATCAGTCAAACACATGCTTTAAAAATGTATTTCTCATTATTTAAATTATTGTTTAATTTATTTAATTAATTTAATTTAGAAATGATTTTTTTTTCTTACGGTGTTGTGTAATCCGAAACTGAATTTTCATGGTACCTGCGTCACAAGGGTTAAATTGTACATAAACTTATTCTAGGTGTTGCTTGTGGTCTTACCTTCCTTTACATGCCTTTCTGCTCATTTGTGGGTACCAGACTTCAAAAAACAAAATATGGTAAATACTGTGTGTTCCTTCTCAGGGCTAGGAAGGATATGGAAGGAAAAAGGATCACCAGTGATCTTGAATTGAGCCCTGTCCATTGTGAGCATGCTGTGATGGAGAGCTGCTGGGGCACAGTGTGCCCCTGCCGTAACGCAGACACACAAAGGGAGCAAACCGAGATGAGATGAGATGAGATGGACATCTCTTCATTCCCAAGTGCTTGAGCAGCAGTAGTGTTTCTGCCGTACTTTGTTTTCATTACTGTGAAAACGTGAGGTTTCGACCTAATATACAGTCCCTAAGCTGCCGATTATTGATGGTGCTAAGAATATCTTCGGATTCTTGTTTTTTTGTGGTCTTTTTGTGAGTATGTGCTGTGGACTACCATCGGGTCTCTGGTGTACCAACAAAGCTGTGGGTATTCTCATAGAATCACAGAATCACAGAATGGTTTGGGTTGGAAGGGACCTTAAAGACCATCTAGTTCCAACCCCCCTGCCATGGGCAGGGACACCTCCCACTAGACCAGGTTGCTCCAAGCCCCGTCCAACCTGGCCTTGAACACCTCCAGGGATGGGGCAGCCACAGCTTCTCGGGGCAACCTGGGCCAGGGTCTCACCACCCTCACAGTCAAGAATTTCTTCCTAAGATCTCATCTAAATCTCCCCTCTTCCAGCTTGAAGCCATCACCCCTCGTCCTATCTCTACATGCCCTTGTAAAAAGTCCCTCCCCAGCTTTCCTGGAGCCCCTGTAGGGACTGGAAGGGGCTCTAAGGTCTCCCTGGAGCCTTCTCTTCTCCAGGCTGAACAACTTGTGAACTTGTGAATTTTGCTGTGAACTAGAATAAGGAACTGACCCCGTTGGCTTTTATAGCGTTCTTGTTGAGGTTTTCTGGGCTTTAAAAAAGAAAAGAGGAAAAATGTTTTGTTTGTTAAGGCTAGACCAGTTTCCTGGTCCTTTCCTGATTAACTGTTGCCAGTACGATGGGATTCAGGAAGCAGGATGGAGAAGCCAGTGGGGAGGAGGGAAGAACCCCCTGTCATCACACCATCGTCTTGGAGATGGGCTCCTTGGTTAGACCAGTTCTCAGGCTGCTTCAGTTACGAGTTGTTTAATAAGCTTTATTATTAAGCCTTATTTTCATAGTGGCGATGACCTATTTTTGAAACACTTCAGTTAAGCTGTTCTTGTCCACAAGGATCCCTAGGCTTGACGAAACGGGAAAAATCCAGCCAGGTTTTTTATTGCTTTCTTGCATTCAATGAAAGCACATTTTCCAAAATTTTTAACAAACAAGAAATGTGGTAGCAAAATAATGGAGAATTTTGCTTCTTCCAGTTCAAGTCAAGACAAATTACTTAAGTAAACATATCAATGATTTTCTTTGTCATTTTATTACAGCCTAATGTAATTTGTTAAATCATGGATACTTAGCGTAACTAGAGGCATGCTAGTTTCCCTTGGAAAACGGCACATCAGACCTGTTGTTGGAGCTACCATGTACCCAAACGGTTGCTTTTTAAGGATTTCATAGCATTGTCTGCAGTTTTCGAGCACTTCAACACTTGTTATACTGCAGCTGGTACCGAGCGATTCTCCTTAACTGTTTCTAGGAAGGGAGAATATGGAGGAGAAGAGGGTAAATTTTGGATTTTGGCAAGCTTATGTCAGGCGTTCAGAATTCTCTCGCTGACGTAAGAAAAAAAAAATTTGCTTAATGCAAAAATTGAGGAAAATAAAAATCAAATGTAGGAATAGCTTTAGATTCAAATAGTTTGGCATGCGTCATCACTTGGGTCTGTAGTTGGATACGTAGCTTTCGATTTGGTTTCTAAATTTATTTCAACATCACCTAATGCAACACAGGGACAAGGGATTTTATGGCAGTGGGAGCCCAAACTCTTGTTTACTGGTGGTGGGCGTGAAGGCTTTGTAGTTGAAAGAAAACTCCTTGGAGCACATTTTGAGAATCACTCAACACTCAGGGTAGGGGTCACCACGCCGCTGTCTGCAGGAGTTCTTCTCTCGGACATCCATAGGGATTTTACCGCCAGCCTTCAGTTGCTTTAATGGACTAATATTAACAGAAAATAGTGTAGGTAAGATGATTACTAGCCACGTAGGAAAAAATCTAAAATTCACTTCAGTTTAACTTCTTTTTTTTAACCTTCTAAATTTTGGCTATAAAAAAATGCATTGTTCTATCCAGATGAAGCTTAAATGTGTTAGGAAAAATTCTAAAAATAATCCTACTTACTGCCAATATCTTCAATTATTTCATATATAGGGCTGTCACTTAAACAGCACTTCGATGGTGAAAGAATTTTGTCAGTGATAGAAAAAAAATATAGTTTAGTGTTAGACTTTTCATATTTACGAATGTGCTCCTGTGAATTTATCAAGAGCCATCCTTTAACCCCCTGTGCAGAATCTGCTGTTTCTGTGTCCGTTAGGGTATAGAAATAAATGCATGTTGGGAATCCAAAGGGAAAAATGTGAAGAATATGAATGCAGTGAACTATGGGTATACATATATATCAATATATATACACACTATATATATAAAAAATATGTGTATATATGTATTTTATTTCTATATATATATATAAAGTCTGCAGTAGCAAAGCCTGGTGGTACTGGGAGAGTTCCCGATCAGAGCTGACTTTTCCTGGCTCCTTACCAATCCAGTTAAATCTACCTGCTGTGCGGAGCTAGTGTTACACGGAGGCTTGGAATTCTGCGAATGTCAATGAGTTTTTCTCTCATCTTAATAATGAGAATTAAACTTTGCTTTTGGGCGATGCGATTTCTATGTTTCTTTTTTCTTTTCCTTCTGTTTGTGCTCCGTAATGGGCTAAATGAAGTCCAATATTTAGATTCTTCTTTGATTTTTCCTTGATTTCTATGGTAAATAGAAAGCAGCTGTCTATTTAAGCATCTAATTCTTGAAACTCCTAGGCCCCTCAAGCGTCATCTGGAAATAATGTAGCTTGTAAAACAAAGCTAAGAAGAAAAAGCAATGTTTGTTTTATGTGGGATGAATGACTTCAGTTGGGGTCCTTCTAATTCGGCCATTATGAGGGTTATTAAAAAGCAGTATTACAAAAGTGGTTTCAACAAAAAAGAATTTTTGTGTAACTTGTATCTAGTTATTATGGTTGGTGATACTCAAAGCTGCAAGTACTTCATAAATAGTCGTTATTTTAGTTTCTCCAACACAGAACCAACCTGATCTGCCTCCTGTACATGGGCAGACGTTAAAAGGTTCCCCTATTTCATTTACTCCTTAGGAGGAAATTGTCTTTTATAAGTGAGGACTCCAGATTTATCTTAGAAATTTGGGATTGCTAAAGAGTACATAAAATAAGGTTTAGGAACTGCAGTATTAGCTGTCTTTTGAACATAATGAAACAAATCTAAAATCTATAAATTTTCTGGATTCAGTTGCATTACAGTGGATGAAAGATGATAGTACCAGTCTGAAGTCAGCTTTCTTTTCAGTATCTGTAGTTTAGTCATGGCCTTGCTAAACAACTAAAGTAAAATGAATGTTCTAGGAATACGTAGTATTAACAGCTGTAGTCTAAACTCTTTTGTCCACGATATTTGTCTACCATTACATTGTCATATAAATCCTGTTCTGTCCCTTTCATGGCACTAACCAGAGTTTTTTCATGTAATAATTAGGTAGGTTGGGGGATCTTGTGATGCAAACGTATTTTGACGAAGGATGACGTGCAAAAAAGTTCATGTTTTTAGCCTAGCCAGCATGTAGAGAACAAGTATTTCATTTACTAGCAATGCGAACAGTATTTGAACTGTAAATAAGTGTTGTGATGTTTTGGGGTCATATAATACGTTCTCTGCTTACATATCTAATATTACATTAGATATGCTGCAGCTCGATCTGATTTTTTTTTTTTTTAATTATCTAAAGAAGTGGTTTAATGCAGAGCTCTGCCAGCAGACATAAAGTGTTTTCCTATAAATGCGTGCTATCGTGAAGAAATAGGAAGTCTTCCCTGTGATCATCGGATGACTCTGGTAATGATGCAGAAATGAAATTAAACCCACTTCCAAATAAACTGGGCAGCCATAATAGAGTTAGTGTGATGCGATTAACGTTGTTTAGCTGGTAGTCTGTAAAATACTGCTTAGTGGTAACTGCTGTGAACGGCCAAAACGCGTATTACTTCTTTAGCCGTAGAATTGAATACACCATTGGCAGAATGGGACATTTTTAGCAAATTAAATCAAGACTTCTAATTGAAATATATCCATATTTGTCAAATACTTTGGGGGGGGGGAGGGGGGGAGATCAGTTAGTTTATTTTGATTTTGTCACAACTTTTCTTCAAAACTCAGAAGCCACCTACTTTTCACCAAAAGCACTGCCGAGGTCTCTTCAGTATTCTTTTTTGTCCGTATTTTCTTCCATTTTTATATGCCTTATAAATGTTTCTATTTAATAGTCTAAACAACTTCATTTTTGTGTGTGAATCTTTAGATCCTTTTGTTGGCTACTCTAACAAACATCTAATAAGAAGTTTATACAAGAAGGGGTTTTTTTTTTAGGATGTTGTTTACTGAAGGTAATATATGGTAAACCAATATAATATTTTAATGTTTTATGTATGGTATGTAGATTCTAGCAATTGAAGTTGCATTTAATAAGAGAATTGCCTTGTTTTGCATTAAATTACCTTCTTTTTGATTACCCTGAGTTGGTGGCTCGTAAGCAGAAGCAAAATTTTCAATATCGGGTTATTCTTGGGTCTGCCTGTCTCCACTCCAGTAGTGAGCCAAAGGCCTATAAATACATTTTCTAAATATTAGTCATACCCTCCTTCGGATGAATTATATTTTAGTTTAAGAATCTTACTCCTACCTAATCCTCCTATTTTTATATCATCAAAAATAGCGATTTCAGAATAGACTGAAATAACCAACCTAACCCAAATGTAAAGCAAGCTTTTGTATTAAGTAATAGCCAAATTCTGCAGTTCTGTCTGAATTCTTAATTAGTTCTTTCCTTGAAATGAATTGGAAACTTTTCTGAGAGTTAACCTTAAACAGAAAGAAGAAACTATCCTAAAATCCTGTGATAAAGGTGTTGGTAAAGTTCAGTCTATTTAAACTTTCATATATTAGTATGAAGGACTCATAGTTACTGGCAGTGGGTCTTTGCATTATCATGTCTTTAACACTGTGGTTGAAGGATTTTTGGATAAATATCTTGAAGAACATCAAGATGTTCTCCTTTTATTGTTCAGGAGTTCCACAGGAGTCTCATTGGTGTTGGGTATTGGTGTTATATAGATGACATCAAGCCTTTTCACTTAGAAATTCTCAATCTTTGGGAAAATAAGGGTGAAAATTACTATCTTTTTTTTAAAAAAAGAACATTTAGTGTGGCAGCAGCATGTTATGATAATCTCATTGAAAATCTTTTGTTCTTCAGATTTATGAGACATGAGAACAAATTGGAAGTAGTGGGAAGAACTTCTGGCATTAGCAATACAAACACGTACTAAAGTCTTTCTAAAAGCCCGTTATTTTGGTCATTACACACATTTGAAGAAAGCAAAACATGAACATCGTAACTTTTTACTTATTGTCCTCCTTTCATTGTTATATAGATTTAGGGTATTGTCATTATTTTGCAGTAAAGGGTATAAAGGACAGTGTTTGTTCACATTTTTGTACTCAAAGACACGTTTTTGATAAGACCACTTAAACGAGTGTCCTTAAAAGAGATAATTAATCATAGAATCATAGAGTAGAGTCATAGAATGGTTTGGGTTGGAAGGGACCTTTAAAGGCCATCTAGTTCCAAACCCTGCCACCATGAGCAACTAGATCAGGTTGCTCAGAGCCCCGTCCAACCTGACCTGGAATATTTCCAGGGATGGGGCATCCACCACCTCTCTGGGCAACCTGGGCCAGTGTCTCACCACCCTCACAGGAAAGAATTTCTTCCTAAGATCTAATGGAAATCTCCCCACTTTTACTTTAAAACCATCACCCCTTGTCCTATTGCTACAGGCCCTGAGGCAAAGTCTGTCCCCATTTTTCCTTCCATACTTCCCTTTTAAGTACTGAAAGGCCACAAGGTCTCCCCGGAGCCTTCTCTTCTCCAGGCTGAACACCCCCAACTCTCTCAGCCTGGCCTCCCAGCAGAGGGACTCCAGCCTTCCCATCATCTTCGTGGCCTCCTCTGGCCCCACTCCAACAGGTCCATGTCCTTCTGCTGTTGGTGTCCCCAGCGCTGGAGGCAGCACTGCAGGGGGGTCTCCCCAGAGCGCAGCAGAGGGGCAGAATCCCCTCCCTGGCCCTGCTGCCCACGCTGCTGGGGATGCAGCCCAGGATGCGGGGGGCTTTCTGGGCTCCCAGCACACATTGCCGACTCATGTCCAGCTTTTCACCCCCCAGTACCCCCAAGTGCTTCTCCTCAGGGCTGCTCTCCATCCATTCTCTGCCCAGCCTGTATTGATACCAGGGGTTGCCCCAACCCAGGTGCAGGACCTTGTGCTTGGCCTTGTTGAACCCCATGAGGTTCACACAGGCCCACTTCTCGAGCTTGTCCAGGTCCCTCTGGATGGCATCCCTTCCCTCAGGTGCGTCAACCACACCACTCACCTTGATGTCATCTGCAAACTTGCTGAAGGTGCTAAAGAAGATTTGAGGGCTTGTTTTAGAAATGGATGAGCGCTATCCCAGCGTCCCTTCACACCTCCCCAAATTAAGGTGTAGAATTTTGTACGCTGATTTTTCAGCTGTGCGTCTGCTTGTGTTGCATTTGAGAGAGCTGGAAGCCTGATGCAACACTGGGATTTTTCGAAGGGCCTGTGGTGTGAATACAGCAGGAGCTGTAGACAGAATATGTGATACATTAAGAGAAGACCCTCACAAGCCTCTCTGTAAATACTGTTTATTGCTGCCTTGTAAGCCAACATTTGGTCAACTCGGACTAATGACAAATTCTGAAGGGCTTGGGTGAACAAAGTAACAGTACTGCTCTTCCGAAGCATCTTTCTTTGCTGATTTGGTCTTTAGAGCCTTTTCCTGCTGCCTCCTTCACCCGAGTGGGTTGTTCAGAGCTTTTCAGGAGAAGGTGATTGCTCTGGATCGTTGAGGTTTGTCAAACCTCCATAGACAAACAGAAAAACCCCCAAAACCCAGCACGATAGCTCTCCAAAGAGGAGGATTTATTTTTGTAACTGCTATGTATTTCAACAATGTAGTAAAACAAACTTTTAGTGTTCCTAAAGCAAGGTTTTGATTGAAAAATGTAGTGCTTAAAACCCAGAAGTATGTTACCATATGTTATAAACATCTCAGTAATTCTGTTTTTAAACATGCAGCCATATAAAGTAAAGGAAATGGATGCAGGAGGAAGTCTGTTCAGACCCTTTTAGGCTGTTTGGTACTAAATACTTAATTGGAATTGGAATCTTTTTACGCTACTTTTTCTATATGAGATATTGGTGAAACATGAGAAGTTTTTGATGTTTCACCTTCTATTTCCAACTTCTTTTCTTCATATTTTACAGGGACCCTTGCAGACTAACCAGTGAGGTTTTGGAACTCTTTCAATTGTTTAAAAAAAACCCCAATCCATTTATATCAAAGGGTAGTAAATAGTTATAAGAAAAAAAAAATAGCATAAAAAAGATCTTTAGATTCCTTTGTTGCAGATATCTGTGATTTGGAATTGGAAAGACAGCCGGAGAAAATAAGAGAAATGAGGGTAAATCAAGACTTAGTGATTTTGAAAAAGATGAGAACACCCTAACACTCCCACCTAACACCAAGTTGGGTGGGAGCGTCGACCTGCTTGAGGGTAGGATGGCCTTACAGAGGGGTCTGGACAGGCTGGATCCACGGGCCAAGGCCAGTGGTGTGAGGTTCAACAAGGCCAAGTGCCAGGTCCTGCACTTGGGTCACACCAACCCCATGCAGCGCTACAGGCTTGGGGAAGAGTGGCTGGAAATCTGCCCGGCAGAAAAGGACCTGGGGGAGTTGGTCAACAGCCGGCTGAATATGAGCCAGCAGTGTGCCCAGGTGGCCAAGAAGGCCAACAGCATCCTGGCTTGTATCAGCAATAATGTGGCCAGCAGGACTGGGGCAGTGATCATCCCCCTGTACTGGTGAGGCCCCACCTCGAATCCTGTGTTCAGTTTTGGGCCCCTCACTCCAAGCAAGACATTGAGGTGCTGGAGCGTGTCCAGAGAAGGGCAACGAAGCTGGTGAGGGGTCTGGAGCACAAGTCTTGTGAGGAGCGGCTGAGGGACCTGGGGTTGCTCAGCCTGGAGAAGAGGAGGCTGAGGGGAGACCTTCTCGCTCTCTACAACTACCTGAGAGGAGGCTGTAGCCAGGTGGGGGTCGGTCTCTTCTCCCAAGGAACAGGCAATAGGACAAGAGGAAACAGCCTCAGGTTGCACCAGGGGAGGTTTAGATTGGATATTAGGAAAAATTTCTTCACCGAAAGGGTCATCAAACATTGCAACAAGCTGCCCAGGGAAGTGGTGGAGTTGCCATCCCTGGAGGTATTTAAAAGATGGGTAGATGTGGCACTGAGGGACATGGTTTAGTGGTGGTTTTCACAGTACTGGGTTAATGGTTGGACTTGATGATCTTAAAGGTCCCTTCCAAAGTGTGTGATTCTATGATTCTGAGAAATTGTTCTCCTGTCAAATTGCTGCTCAAATATGTCTGAGCTGAAACATGAAGAAGTTAAAATGGGACCATTTTTGACCTCTGCAGAGTCACGCGTATTCCAGTTGTGTCCAAGTTACAGAAGTACGGTCCCATCAACTTAAAATTTGTCGTTTTGGAGAGGTGTTATCCCCCTGAACAACATAGCACACTGTCTCGCTGAGGGCCATTCTCGCCCTAATGGTTTTTGTTAATATTACCTGTCATGTCATGCAACTGCTATTAACTGGCAGTGTGGGCGGCCAAGGGACCGAATGATGGGATGAAGGAAAGGAGAATATTTTAGAGGGACTGAGTCCGTTAAGATTGAAAGACTATCTTGGCATGAAGTGAAAAAGGAAAAGGTTTGGAGAAGAAAAAGAACTGATATAGGCAGAAATTCAAACCCGAAAGCACCCTGCCAGGGCTGGTTCCTCTCCTGCTGCTCAGAAGAAGCATCACGTGGAGCAAAATAAGCCACTTACTGAAAACTGATTTCCTCATCAGCTGGCCTGAAAAGCAGCGTTAAAGAAATGCAGAATAGAGAATTTGAATTTTGTTTATCCCTATTGACAGTGGTGGATTCTTATTCTCTGTGAAATAACTTTGTGGGAAACCTGTCAAAACACGTGAAGGCTGTATTTAGAAGAAATAGAAATTTAGAAGAATCTCTTGTTTTTCGTGGTTGTTTAATTCTATAAAGTCACCTTAATGTTTTTCACAGGTGTAATTGGAAAGATAAACGTTTATTTCCCTTTCATGTAACCAGTGATTTCCCTTAAATTTCTCATTTCTTTGTAGTTTAGGAACTAAGCGAGATAGAGGAATACATTGCACATTTCATATGCTAAATCAGTTTTTGGAAATAAGAATTCTTCCACAGAACTGGTTAATTACAGAAACAATAACTCAGAAATTGGACAAAAAGGATCAATTCTTAACACATGGTGAGTTAGATAGAAACGTGCTGGTTGAAGGGCTCTGTGTGATGATAGCTAGGTGAACTTGTAATTAAATTGTATCTTAACCCCCACGCATCGGGACAGGGGGAAGCCCGTGCTTTCAGTCTGATGTCTGGCTTTTCAGAGTTTAGCCCTGCAGCTTTAATTTTAAAGCAACAGCAGGAGAGGTTTTGAATTAACACGTGAATAAATACTCTTTTTTTTCTTGATTTATACTGACATAAAATTTTCTAATGTTTTTCAAGGAGGAAAGAAAGAAAATTTAAAAAAACCCAAACCAAACCAAAAAAGCTGATAGTCATATTCTACATCTGTTTTCTGCCAGTGAAATACCAAACATAAAGCCATTTCAGGGAAGTATCTTTTAAATCATTCATAACAAGAAAAGACTCTAATATATTACCGTTATTTAATCCTGCTATATTCTTATCCCCAACACTGCTGGGAGATGTCTGTGATTGCCTACGCTGCTCTAAACCAAAGCTGAGAGGAGTAAGATTTTTTTTTATTATTTTTATTTTTTTTTTATTGCCCTTCAGATATGTTACTGGAATGTGGTGGAGGTTTTCCAAAACTGCTCTTGTACATAGTTAGGCTTGAGCCCAAGCTGAGTGAGCTGTGGCCTGCTACTGAAGAATACGACATCTTCTTCAAAGACACTCTGTTCTGCTGCATTTTTCTTCATCTCGAGCTGGTACAGCGTGTACAGAGGCTGTTCCACTCCAGCCTTTGTGGGTGTGCTAACCCAAACCCTTGACCCTAATGAAACTGTTTGCTACTAACGAAAAACCAACCATCCTATTCGCGAGAAAAAGGAGGTGGATTGGAGCATCGCAGGTTAGATTTAATTTTGTCATTGCAAAAGGCATCAAAATCTTAAAGTATATCTCTTCCCTCCAGATAAACTGAAAAGGGGAATGGATGTTGCAGTTCCCAAAGGCAGGTCTTTAAGCTACTCGCCAGCAATGTAACGTAGCGCTTGCAAAGAAATCAGATGCTTACTCAACGCAGAGAGAAAAACAAATAAGTATCCGAACAAATAATCACAAGTTTTCCCATTCCCACGCTAATCTTTTAATTTTGATAAATTGAAACAATAGGAAGAGTGACATCACGTTCTTGTGGGGAAAAGCCTCATTGAATTTTTTCTGAAATATAAAGCTATTTTGTCACAATAAATTAGCCGTCTTACCTTGTGGTGGACTCTGTCAGTTAGAAGTCATTCGAAAACTTGGCTTAATTTGTAGGTAAACAAGCATAATTGCTTACAGGATTTTGGTGAGGAGCAGTTGAGTGACTCCAGGCTGGATGTACAAAATACACAAGTTTCTCTGCCTTTCAACCGCGGTGATTTCTCATCCTCCCCTTGTCTGTCACTGCTGCACTTTATGAACCAGACTACACAAAATGAAGTTTTGTCCCAAAATAGATGGGACTTCATAAATATTTCAGAAAATTGTATTTGTTTGGACAACGCCATTTTTTCCATATTTCCATCAAGAGTGTTTTTCATCAGCATTTGAAGAAATGTCGTCTGTTGCTTATAGTTCGTTTTGGAACGGGTACCTGTGTACACAGGCTCCTAGAATTATTTTCTCTGGATTTTGGGTTTTCCAAATCTCAGTTAAAGGTTCCCTTTTGGGGCGTTCAGGCTACGGCTGCTATGTGCTTCCAGACCATTCGGCAGGAAGCGGAGCAGTGGTCATCGGCTTCTCTATTTACCAGGACTGATGCAGTGTCCAGGGGGAAAGCACTTGAAAAATAAGATGGAATGTAGTAAAAACAACATTTCATCAAAAAGTTACTCCGTTTATTTGGTTTGCCTGCTATCAGCTCTCAAAAAGCTGTTTCTTATCTCCTGCCTATTTGCGTTTTATTCGACCTGTGAAAGCAGCTCTTGAAATTTGGTTATGGAGGTTTTTCAGGCCCATCTTAATAGAATAAATGATAACTACTACTGGCAGTGACTAGTTCGGAAAAGGTGGCAACATCCGAGGGAAACAAATAAAAACACTTTCTTATACTTCAGTATATTTTAAAAGGGCTTACCCAGAGAGCCTTTGGACTGCAAACCACTTCAAAAACCAACAATGTGTTTTTTTTCCTTTTAATAGGATAGGTTTCACTCATCTTTGTTTGCATATCCCCTTTAATTTTCAAAATATTTAAAAATGAGTATAGTGGGTATGCCAAGTGGTCCCGTAAAGAGTTGTATCTCTGAATTGCTTTTCTAACCGTGCTTAATGTATCAGAAGAAATAAAAGCACTCCTCGTGATTTATCTCCAGCTCTGGGGTAAAGTGGTGGCTGTAAAGCAGCATATTCCGGCTCACAACAGTTTGGGAAACTTTTACTGTAATCCATTATCCTGTTATCTGGGACCTGACATTTTTTTATCATGCCCTGCAAGTATTTAAGGAGCTACAACATGTAAAGAATACGCACCATCATCAAAAATTTCACCTTCAGTATGACCAGCAACCAGCTAAATCAACCTTTTTTTTTAATTATTATTATTATTTTTAAACATGGCTAATATTGTCAGGAGGCTGTCTACAGTTTTGCTTGTATTTTGGGGTGATTTTGTGTTAATGTTTTGTTGAACTCAATTTACCTTCGCAGTGATTTTTCTTGTTTGAGCAAAGCAGGAGTCTTACACTGAGGAGCCACGGAGAGGGATGCCGGGTGGCCTCAGCAGTAACACCTCTTTGCTTCCTTGCTTGACGTTCCCCAAATGGTAATGATGGAAACGTCTGCTCTGCAAACTCCTTCCGACTTTCTTATGCCTCCCATGGAAATTTCAATAGCAATTTTCACCCTCAGGGCGAGAACACAGAACTTTTTGGCTGCTGAGCTTGTGGAGAGTAGCACTAACTTTTACCGCTGACGTCCTGTGCGTCATCAGGACCAGAAGATCTTCTGCTTGATAGTATGGAATTTATGGAAACTTGATGCAGTCCGTGTTTATTATTGAGGACTTGGATTCCATAGTCTCGCTTGTGATGTTTCTTCTCTTAAGTAGGGTCAAAATTGCCCAGAGCGGTACTTTCAGTGGAAGACAACTGTCATCATTCCGAGGCAATGATGGTTTGCAAATGTCATGGCAAAGATGCTGAACCACAGTATCTGATCAGCGAGGAACCAGTGAAGAGCTTCTGAATTCATCTTCTGTGCAGCTGACAGCTTTAGTGAGGGATTGATATTGGTTCAGTTTTGATACTTTCTCAATTAGAATTGCGTAGACACTGAAGATAGGTCTGCAAAATCTGTAGCACTGGGTGATCTTGAATGACAGCAAGTGGGTCATCGGAAATATCCTCTTAGATGTAGTTATATTTTGCAACGAGTGTCACAGTTGTTAACTGTCAAATATAATACCAAGGGTGAAGAAAATAGTTGATAACATAGTCAGAGATGATGCGTAAATGAAGGGGCTATAAGGAACTGGTGGATAAATTACATTCTTGTAACTGTGGTGCACTGTATGGAGGAAAAATTGGGAGGTGCGAAGGGAAAATGTGAAGAAAACTGTTTGGTTTAAATTGCTAATTGGTCTTTTTTCTGTCTTTTTTTTGCAAGGTGTAATGTTTTTCCATCGTATTCTTCTTCACGATAGAAATAAGGGCTTCTGTACTGCAGTTAAACATCACATAGGATAAAAAGGCTAAGAACCCATTCCAGACAAACATTAAAGATATGATAAGGATTCTTAAATCTGGATTTAAATACATACTACACCACAAACTTCACTGTGTATGTCAGCAACTGTACCCTCCTGCAAAAAAGCGTTCAGAGGTTCATCAGAAATCATCTTTAAGGAATACACTTTCAGGTCTAGAGATTTCATTAAGTAGCACTTACATATTAAATGCGAAAATGTGAAAGTTTATGTGAGCGTTATATAACACCTGCCACGCAATTTAAAAAAAAAAAAAAATTTAGGAAGTGCCAAAGTTTCAGTTGCCGTAGCAGTAATTACTGCATAACACCTCTGAACAGTTTTGCCGGTGACATTTTAGAGCTAAGCTGCATGTGTAGTGCTGGATCAGAAACTTTTTCGCTTGAGTAACAGCTTTAAAGTCCTTGAACTCTACTCAAGGTAGACAGGTTCTGTTAATTAAAGCCTGTATCATGATGATCTATTTACCTTTGTATGGTGGGGTTGGGGTTGCATATGGAACTTGTCCTTTCCTGTTCTACCAGTCAAACTAAACAAAATCTTGCCATACCTCTAGGGAATACTGCTTGGTTTCAAGGAGAAATGGAGAATTCTCCATTTCTTTTCAACAGCAGGAAAATTCCATTATTATTTCAGGCACAATTTGACAAAAATACAAATTCACCATTTTAACTTTAACTTTCTTAGTATGAACATCGTCATTTTCCTAGCAACGGTTGCTTCCCAGGTTTTGTGGGACCTTAGAAAATGATTGGGTTTACTTCTACTAAATACTATTTGCATTTTGTTGTCGCAGTTGCATGTGGTTTGGAAATACTATGGTCTTGCATGGACAGTGTTGGAGCCCCTAGCTGGTGACCATGAGGTATTTTGGGCACTGTGGTGGATCCCCTTATTTCAAAGATAGCAAAGGCATGGCTGGATGAAGAGATGAAGGTGAAGATGTGGCCAAGAGAGGAGTTGTAGATTAGCTGTAGGTTGGCCAAATAATAAATGCAGGATGGTGAAGTCATGACCAGCAGGTCGAGGGCGGTGATTCTGCCCCTCTGCTCCGCTCTGGCGAGACCCCCCTGCAGTGCTGCCTCCAGCGCTGGGGACACCAACAGAAGGAGGACATGGACCTGTTGGAGTGGGTCCAGGGGAGGCCATAAAGATGATGCGAGGGCTGGAGCCCCTCTGCTGTGAGGACAGGCTGAGAGAGTTGGGGGTGTTCAGCCTGGAGACGAGAAGGCTCCAGGGAGACCTTAGAGCCCCTTCCAGTCCCTAATGGGGCTACAAGAAAGCTGGAGAGGGACTTTTTACAAGGGCATGGAGTGATAGGACAAGGGGTGATGGATTCAAACTGGAAGAGGGGAAATTTAGATTAGATATTAGGCAGAAATTCTTGACTGTGAGGGTGGTGAGACCCTGGCCCAGGTTGCCCAGAGAAGCTGTGGCTGCCCCATCCCTGGAGGTGTTCAAGGCCAGGTTGGATGGGGCTTGGAGCAGCCTGGTCTAGTGGGAGGTGTCCTTGCCCATTTGTAGGGGGTTTGGAACTAGATGGTCTTTAAAGGTCCCTTCCAACCCAAACCATTCTATGATTGTATGAGAAGTACCAATAAAAGAATTGCACCTTCACTCAGATATATCCATGTCCTCAGAAACAGCTTTGTATTTTCTTGATCAGTGGCTACTGAAGTCTAACCCTGTGGCAAACAGGTTTTTGGAGGTTTGAAGCAGTTGGGTTTGGTAACTTGGCAGGTGTCATTGGGCGTATTTGCCCTTGGAGGAGACATCTCCCAGGCTGTTTTCTCTGGGACAGGACACACCACCCTGGCATTTCTTCTAGTGTAGCCTTGTCACAGGCTGTCCTGGAGGTTTGCGTCGTGATATGGGCTTAAAACATTGTGTTTCTCTTGGGAAATGTTGCATTATGGCATGGGCTGGCTTGCCGAAACGGTGAGAGAGGGCTGAAAACCTGCTCTTTCAGCTTATTTGGGAAAGCAGCGATAGGGAGTGTCAGGATGGTATTTTTATGTAGTAAAGTGTCTGGCAACAAACTTTGCGCCCAGTGTGACAGCTCTACTTTCATTTCTAAGCAGTCATCAGAGATGCCGGGGTTAGTTTTTAAAGTTATATTCACCATAAGCCCTGCAATTTTTCACTTAATACCTACTCTCCCCCAATTCAACATTATGGCCAAGTTACCTGGGTTTGACATAGAACAGCCGAAGAGTATATGCCAATAAAATAGATGAAGGTAAGATTTCTGTCACCAAAGGCTCGGCTTTGAAGTTTATGTGCGCGCTAAATGTAAGAGCAGCTTTCTTGTGCCCTTCCTTCTTTGCCCTCCACTCTTCCACTCCTTTGGCACAGCGAGTTTATTTTGTTGACGGTTTTATTTTCTGCTGAAAATGCAGGAAATTCAGACAGCTCTCTTGGAAGCCCCCCAAAGCTAATACAAACAAGATACATATGCTTCTCTTAAAGTGACTAAAAATAAAGTAAATTATTTGAAACTATTTAACTGTAGAAATTCCCCTGTAAAGAGGAAAGGGAAGTTTACATCATTATAATGGTGGATGCCTTTAAATTATGTTATCAAGGTGGAATTCCCTGGAGTGCCAACTTGTCTGTTCCACACAAGAGAGTGCATCACCCTGGAGTTTACAATAGCTGCGTTACGGGCAGATGTGGAAGAGCTAACTACTCAACGTCCAAAACCATAATCATTCGAAGTAGTCCTTAGCATGTATAAAGCTAGCTGCAAAAAATATAACGGAAAATGAACTGAAGCTCTCTGTTCATCCAGACTTTTTGTGGATGCAGCTGATGGATCTGGAACAGTTTATCAATTTTTCCTTCTTGTTTCTCCCCGGTAAAAAGAAGAATGGCAGGAGCTGACTGTTTGGGGTTAATTTGGCATTCTTAGTCTTCTTGATAAGTGTTAAGTATATGGGATGTGTATCCTTTTGTTTTCCATTGTTGACAAAATTGCCTTTAAAGTCATATCTGCGTCATGAAGGAAGTAGTTGTTTACGGTTACAAGTTTTTGTTTTATGGTTGCAAATTGTATTTTTAGGGAGGAATCTCACTGAAAATATTCCGTGTGAAGAATTATAGTGAGGCGTCATGGATAAGGGCTCAGAATGAAGAAAAGCCATAATTACCATTGCCTGTGCAACCTTCACCCTCACCTTCCCTCTATCTATTCCTTCATCCATATGATAGCCTTTAGCCTCAGCTCTGAGGATGGGTGGTCCCCACTGCATGGATGCAGCAACGCAAACATGACGCAGCCCTGCCTGGTACACGGAGTGCCGTACCCATAGAATCACTTGCTGCTTGCTTGCACCTTCCTCTTACTCATAGGAGAGGAACACCTGTCCTGTGAGGACAGGCTGAGAGAGGTGGGGTTGTTCAGCCTGGAGAAGAGAAGGCTCCAGGGAGACCTTATAGCAGCAAGAAAAGAAAGATGGCGACAGGCTTTTTAGTTGGGGTTGTAGCAATAGGACAAGGGGTGATGGTTTTAAACTAAAAGAGGGGAGATTCAGACTAGATAGAAGGAAGAAATTGTTTACACTGAGGATGGTGAGACACTGGCCCAGGTTGCCCAGAGAGGTGGTAGATGCCTGATCCCTGGAAACATTCAAGGCCAGTTTGGATGGAGCTCTGAGCAACCTGATGTAGTTGAAGATAGGACAAGAGGAAATGCCTCAAGTTGTGCCAGGGGAGGTTTAGATTGGATATTTGGAAAAAATTTCATCACTGAAAGGGTTATCAAACATTGGACCAGGCTGCCCAGGGAAGGCATGGAATCAACATCCCTGGAGGTATTTAAAAGCCAGGTAGACATGGCACTGAGGGACATGGTTTAGTGGTGGTTTTGGCAGCATTAGGTTGATGGTTGGACTGGATGATCTTAAAGGTCCCTTCCAACCTAGATGATTCTATGTCCCTGCTCATTGCAGGAGGCCTTTAAAGATGGCCTTTAGGTCCCTTCCAACCCAAACCATTCTGTGGTTCTATGATTATTCCTTCACGCTACCTGGCTCAGAGAGGAGGATTGGACTTACAAGAGAGGCAAAGAATTTGAATTCTCTGCAGCACAGTACATTCAATATCAGTCAGAGCTGGAGTACAGCTGTCATCTCTGCGTGTAGAGATGCTGGTGTCTCCATTTAGGCATGGCAAAGCGGTGACACTTGGAAATTCTCTTGTCCATAATAGTCACAATCTACACAATTGGCTTCTGTGTGCCTGAAAGAACATCTGTGCCGTTTTCTGTTAGTTCGTCCCACAATGTGCCTTAACATCAGTGATTAAATGAAAAGTTCAGCCATGTGCTAGAAGAATTTGGAGTTTGATGGAAAAATTAGGTTCAGTAACCTGTAAGAGACTTCAGAGCAAGTGACCTTGAGGGGGCAGTCAGAGCCAGCTGGGGAAGTGGAAAGTCAGGGATGGTTTCGCTGCTTTGAATCGTGGAGTCATTAGGAAAGAAACTATTAAAGCGTCTCAAGCTAAAGCTCCTTTAGGTAGCTTCTTTACAGCTTTTGCATGCAGTATGCGCTCCTCGCTCCGCTGGAGAGGGACCTACAGTGTCAGTAATTGTGAACCAAAGCCACCGAGCTTCAACATAAAGAAACTTGCACTTTTGAAAATTCAAGTGTCAAGGCATCCTATTACTGGCAGCAAGACAGCACTCGCTAAAAGCCATTCTTTGTCACCAGCAGTAAGTTCATTATTCTGTTCGGGTATGTTTTTTTGTCAGCCTGCATTTCTATCGTGTATTTCTTTCGCTATTATAGGTGACATTTCCACTTTATTTCAATCAGGTTTCTTTGGATTAAGACTTCGCTACAGCGTGCCTTTCCTGGTTGTTTAGGGCTTTTTTAACCCTATTTACAATGTGCGGTTGTAGCGTATTGCATTACCCATCCCTGCTCGGGTTTTGGGTATTTTTAGGCAGATAAGCTTCTTCCTGCTCAGATTGTGCTAACTGTACAACCGCCTTTTTGATAGCATTCGTCGTCGTGCCTTTTCAACGGGCAGAAACTTCTCACAGGGATTTAGCTGAAAGTATCCGTTGGCTGGAAAATGGCCGCGATACGAATGCTCGGGGAGAAGTGGGGCTTTTTTAGTAGGCAGTAGTGTCCTGGCTGTATCCTGGTATTCTTGTATACTGTGTAGCCTCATTCGTACGGATCCCACCACGAAGGAAAAGGTGCGCTGTTAGATCTCTGATTTTTTTAAAAAAGTTGCAAAGTAGACCTGGTTAGGCTTACAGTTATTTGCCGCTTTGGATTGCGGATTACTTTGCATCCAGGTAAAAAGGGGAAAAAAAAAATGTTGCATTTAAGTGAATTCTAGTTTGCAATGAGTAAATATATAATCGTATTATAATACATTGTGTGGATGCAATATGAGAGTTAAGTTTGTGCGCTAGTGGTTTTTAGAATCATAGAAAGAATCACAGAACGGTTTGGGTTGGAAGGGACCTTTAAAGGCCATGTAGTCCAAACCCCCTGCCATGAGCAGGGACATCTTCAACTACATCAGGTTGCTCAGAGCCCCGTCCAACCTGACCTGGAATGTTTCCAGGGATGGGGCATCCACCACCTCTCTGGGCAACCTGGGCCAGGGTCTCACCACCCTCAGTGTAAACAATTTCTTCCTTCTATCTAGTCTGAATCTCCCCTCTTTTAGTTTAAAACCATCACCTCTTGTCATATCACAGCAGGCCCTGCTAAAAAGTCTGTCCCCATCTTTCTCATAAGCCCCCTTTAAGTATTGAAAGGCTAAATTTTTAGCCTGAAGAAAATGAATTCTTTCATTCCTCGCTCTGAAATCAGGACTACGATGTTTCCTTGAATTCAGCTGTACTGTCGCAGCTGGTAACTGGTGGTGGGCGATGGAAGGGCTAACCCAGCTCAGGTTGCTTGGCCACGATGGGATGCTGCAGCTGAATGTCCAGCAGATCTTTGCCGTCTTTCTGGGTAAATGGCCAAAAATGCAAAATGTCATCAAGAAACGTGTCCCCATGCAGCTCGCATCCATGCTGTGAAATACCCTGGGTACCACCCAGAACTGCTTATAGCCTGTACCCGGGAGCGAGGGTCAGGAGATGATCTGGGCTCAAGCGAGGGTCTTCTGTGCGGGGACAGGAGCACTGGAATCAGCTCTGTGGTGAGGACACATCTCGTGCGGCAGCCGAAGGGGCTGCTGAGATGGCCGGCTGCAATCGCAGAGCAAATGACTTCAGTGAGACTACCAGAGATCTTAAAAAAAACTCCAAAAAACCCAAAAAAACATTCCTTTCTCTGAAACTTAATACAAAGCTTATTGCGTTGTGAAAGCCAGCCTCATGTCCACCTTTGCACAGAAATGTCTCTGCGTAACATCACAAGTGACTGCATTTCTGGTTTTCAAAGCACTATTATTTTCCATATTAAAAAAAAAAAAAACAAAAAAACAGAAAGCAGAATAATTTTGTCTCAGTTTTGATTAGACAGTAGAAGCCGTGAGGGATGGTTAACCAAAGTTAACCTGAATGACACCTGGACATGCCTCCCTTTTTCTCCTAAGAATTAATAACATCTAGAGGCTGGAGATTTGCATTCCTAATAGAACTTTTTTAACCAATTCTCTATTATTATAAAAACTAAAATTAATGTCAAATTAAATTAAAAGGATGAGCACTCAGAACATTCCAATGTAGGAAAGAGAAGATGGGTACCATGAATTAAGCAGGTTTTTGGAGACGCTGGGATCTTGCATCCTCCAGTGACAGTGATTCAACTGCTTTTATCTTTTGATGGGTAAATACGCTTGTAAGGAGCCGAACTGTGAGCACCTGCCCAGGGTTTGACGTTTAGGCTGCGTGACTTTTCTGATAAGCCATATACTTTTCAGCTGTTTTTACACATCAATATCTTTCCAGCAGTAAGTATTGAATTCTCTGGAAGTCTTTGCCCAGAAGGGTGTCGTGCTAATTATTAATTATATTGCAGTAAGGAAAGCAAGAGTATTCCAGGATGGTCAGAGACGAGAACGTCCAGCTCTGCCCTGGTTTGCCTTGGCTTTGCACATTTGTGTGTTCCTTGTTTGTGGTTATCAATCTCAAGTTATTTTTTTCCAGATAACGTTCTCATTCCTGTGCTCCTCGTGTTTTTCCTCTGCATCCTCTCAGCTTGTTTCCATTCGCTTTTCCCTGGCATAATCACTTGTTTGTTCCTTTTTCTTTTAACAAAGGAAACCCACGCTACCCAGAACTGTACCTGGATCTCTTGTAGCTGTTGCTGCCTGGGTTGTTCCTCGTGCAAGTAGAACATGACCAAGCATCTGGCTTTTTGCCTTAAAAATTAAAATCTTTGAAAGAAAAAACAAAAAAAAAAACCAAACAAAACCAAAACACAAAAAAACCCCACATTTAATTCCTGTCCCGAGAAGGAACCATGAGGTGGTTACTGAGGATTACCCACGCTACTGTTGGTCCCGTGCCTACATTGTCATCCCTTTTGTAGGCATGATTTCAGTCTCAAAAAGTTGGTACCAAGCCTTTAGTTTCCACGTTTCTTTTAGTGATGGCTGTAATTCTTCCTATGGGCATAAACAAAAAAAAAAGGAGAGGGAGAATTGGTACACACCAGTGTCGACAGAGTCATCTGGGCCCAGTTTTGTAAAGGAATACTGTAATAATTTTAAATGACTGAATTTGTCAACTATAATAAGCAATGAGAAAATGCCGTTACTTTTAACTACTCATGTAAATGCACTGTTTCATAGATTGAAACTTGTCTGCTTGTCTCCCCAAATCAATATCTGGCTTTTCTTTTCACGTAACTGCCAATTCAGTCAAAAAACCACTCTTACAAGGTTGCTGTGGATGATATGGTAGTCCTTGTCTTGGCCATACACGTTCTCCTTTTCAGTTGGTCTGAAAATTAATACGCAGGGTGATAAACTACTTCTTCTCTTCAACTGCGAAATGTTTTTGTAACCTTATTTATATCCGTCGTGACGCCATGTCTAGATGCAGAGGGGCCATAGCTTGATACTGGTGATACAGAGCAACAAAAGCACGCAGCATTTTATCAGCTCTTACAGCATTTCTCCATTGTCTCATCCAAATGCTGTCCTTGGCTTTCTGCTTGTTTTTTCCTGTTTTGCAAACTTTTAAGCCTTTACAAATGCTTTAATCGCTAATTATAGGAGCCTACAGCTCTCCAGATAACATATATGCAATACTGGGATTCAGTCCCACTTCTCTGTCTTTTATGGAGCTGTTTTTTCTTATACATGATTTTTTGTTTTTTTTTTAAATCTAGTCAATTATGGGTAAAAATCTTCACTGTAGCTCCTGGATTTCTTCATTTCGGTCTCAGATTCTTCACCTGGAACACAGCAGCTGAAAAACAGATGGTTGGTTCTGTCCACCAGCTTCTAAAAAATTTAAATGTAATTAGTGAGCAGCAACCTCTGGTAACTTTTAATTGTTTGAAGCTGACCAATAGCAGAGTCTGCCTTTTCTTGAAATAACATGTTTGGACATGATTAGCAATGCTTTCTGTTTCGACTAGATGTATGCCCGGCTTTAAAGGTGAACATACTTTTATTAAAAAGCATTTAGTTTTTGGAAAAGCAATTGTGCGGCTTGTTACCTTTCTGCTAACTGAAGAGATCTCACTTAATCCTGAATCACAACGTTTCTGCAAAAGTGATGTATTCTGGTTTTTTAGGATAGTGTCTCAGCCACTAGGTCATCCTGCTGCATTGGGGAGAGAATTATGCCGGTGCTCAGAGCTTTTTGAAAGCCACCACAATATACAATATTCTGAATTAAATCCAAGTTGATGGGCATGTACCACTCCACAGACCAGTTAGCCAGGTCTGGATTTGTCTCCGGATTCCAGCCGAAGCAATTATTTCAGTTTTTGTCCAGTATTTTGCATTATATGCATTGCACAGCATCTGGCTGAGATGCTATTTCATAGCGCGCTAACTAGGAAACTACAGACGGAGGAACCCCCTGTGTTTTGAACGTGAGGATTGTTTCCGTCATAGAAGAATGCGATCCCCTTGACAGACTAAGTAGCTGCGGTGATCAGCTTTGTAAGGGTTTCTGCCAACATTGGTAGCTACACTACAATGGTAATTCAGGTGGCTGAGGCAAAGCTATTAAAAAAGAGAAGGAAATCCTCGTGTTTGGAAAAAAATCTGTAACTCACTGTCAGGCAGGCATCATTGCTAAAGAAGGAAATTTCATTGGAGTCTGCGCACCAAATATTGAACAAGAATTTCAAAATGCTGTCAGCTCTTAAATCTCCTTTGTACATAGAATCATAGAATGGTTTGGGTTGGAAGGGACCTTAAAGCTCATCTAGTTCCAACCCCCCTGCCATGGGCAGGGACACCTTCCACTGGACCAGGTTGCTCAGAGCCCCGTCCAACCTGGCCTTGAATATGCAGAAGACAAGCGGTGTGGATAACCAAATTAGAGAGCTGCTGCATTTCAGCAACAGTATGAGGATGGGCACTACCTTTTCCATGCTCCTCAGCGCTGTGGGAGAGACGGAGGAGGAGGTCTTTATGAGTCTAACCAGGGTAACGACAATTTCCCATATTCTCTTCTGCCCTGGTAAAAGCATGTCATAGAATCATAGAATGGTTAGAGTTGGAAGGGACCTTAAAGGCCATCTCATTCCAATACCCCTGCCGTGGGCAGGGACACCTCCCGCTAGACCAGGTTGCTCCAAGCCCCGTCCAACCTGGCCTTGAACACCTCCAGGGATGGGGCAGCCACAGCTTCTCTGGGCAACCTGGGCCAGGGTCTCACCACCCTCACAGTCAACAATTTCTTGTATCTGACAAGGGACAATTCCTACCTTATAACAGAAAATAACTCAACTATGTAGAGATTGACTGACAGTCCAACAAAATGCTGCTGCAATTTCAGCCTCGTTTTGAAGTATTTAAGTGCCTTATGATAACTCAGAAAATGACTGCTTTGTACGCAGTCGGCAAAAGGAAATGCCGGTGGTTTCAGTGTTCGTACTAAGCAGAAAAACTCAAGCTGGTTTGGTATGATTCACCTTCTTGCCCGACCTGTAAAGTCTCACAGCCCAGTGTTTGATATGGTAGAGACCTAACGATATGAACAAAGTAGATTTGCCTATTTTTTTTCCCCCGTCCCAAGGGAGGAGAGACAGCTCTCCGGTCTGAACAACCGTATTGGGCATATCCTTATGTGCAGCCCAAGGAGAGAAATCCCGACGGCCAGCAGGGGTTCTTGTGCCAGTTTGTTCAGCTTAGAAAGTCTGAGTTTCAAAATCATCAGGAAGGGTTTGTCAAAGGCATTGACAAGATGAAAAGCTCTACAAGTTTATTTTGAGTGTTAAGGCTTAGTGCACTACAAAAGGAGATTTCTCTTTTCGTTTATTACAAGTATTCTTCAATACCAAAAAAATACAAGAAAAAAAGGCCAGGGACAAAGTCTGGAGAACGGTGGCAGATGTTCAAGGTGCAGTGGGGTTTGATCCTGGACAGTTTTCCTTCTCCTGTCTTCGCTTTTCTCTTTCACAGGCCACTTTTTATTTTTCTGATTTTTTTTTTTCTCTCTCCTTCTCCCTATCCCTCCTCCCCAAGCAGGGGCTCAACAGAAATTGTATTCAATTAAATGTATGCTGAAGTGCTGTTATTTAGCATAGGAAGGGTTGAAAAGCCTAAGTTCACTTAACCCTTAGTGAGTTTGGCTGATTACAATATGTTAATGCTTTTTGGCATGAGAAGATGGCTCCTGTTGAGAGAGTCGAGCTGTGAGGCTGAATACTGGAGTGCAGTGCATTTTGGTTAAAATTTTGGTTATTACGGGAGAAAACAGATCTCTTTCCAGATGCAGGCGTGCCAGATTTGCTCACCGTTGAGACGTTAACCAGCTAATAGCTCCATTAGTAATAATTACCTGTGCTCTGCCTTTATTACCTAATATATTTTACAAAGGAAAAGGGCACACTAACCTCTTATTCCTTTCTTAAAGGCGCAAGATCTGAATGTGATCGAGGAAGTGATCCGAATGATGTTGGAGATCATCAACTCCTGCCTGACAAATTCTCTTCATCACAACCCAAACTTGGTGTACGCACTGCTTTACAAGCGGGATCTGTTTGAGCAGTTTCGAACTCACCCTTCCTTCCAGGACATAATGCAAAATATAGATCTGGTAAGTGATACATTATTTAGAGGATGCTTACGCGGCGTTATGTGATCTCTTTATCCTTTTGAGAGGTGGAAAATACTCATCATCTCTATCAATTTCTTTTAGAAAGTATGAAAATGTTGAGTTTCTCTCTCCTATTTGCTGGGCCTCTGCTGTGACGTATTCTGGGCAACATCTTTAAGAGCCAGGCGGATTTGGGGAATTCCCAACCTGTGACACATCTTTCACTCCTCTGAGGAAGGATGGCATGAGCTTCTCTTAACTGCCCCTTGTTAGAAACCTGTCTTTTGGGAGAGAAAAAGCAGATATTCATTATCAACCAATCTTTTTCTTTTCTCTTACTCCCATCACCAACCTATTAATGATTACAGGGACCTTTTTTTTAAATAGCAAAGAGCAGGCGTCCAGCTGCCTCGTTCTCTGGGCCGTATCTGTGCGTTGCTTTCACCTGCAAAGTGTCTCTCCACAGCAATCCCTTTGGGTAAGTAGACATTTTAGAAGAAAACAAAAGGAAATAGCGGTGGATCGGAAGCTGTGAGCGGTACGGCTTTCCATGGAGTATGGCTTTCCATGGAGTATGGCTTTAGAAAACAGACAGTTGCTAATTACCACTGCATCTGATAGTGGTTTTCATGTTCATATTGAGAACCCGAGTAAGAATTCCTGCTGAAAATAACAGATTTTAAGCGCAAGGAATATTTTTCTGTCCTCTAGTTGGTATTTGCAGAGCTGAGCATGCTTGAAGTCACGCGGTGACCACTGAATGGGAAATACTGGAAGGGGAGGCTGAACTGGGTGCTAAATCTGTTGCTGCAGTGAATAACACATTTATTCAGTATGAATAAAAATCTACTTAGGTTCTGTTCTGATCCACTCTTATTTAAAAATATTACAGATTGACAGATTTCTGATGATCCGTAGAGGAAAGTAATTTAAAATGTCGAACTGAAATCATGCTCTATACCTATCCCTTCCTCTTCTGGTCTCACTTCACATTTTCTGGTCATGAAAGAGCTTGGAGAGCAGAGGATTCAGAGCTCAAAACTCTCCAAACTTTTGGCAGCTGCAGAATACAGCCAGCGTGATACTGCCTGGATGATTAGGACAAGATGTCTTCAAGTTATGTGAAGAGAGGATATGGTGCAGTGAAGATAACAGTCGTCTTCATTCCTGACTCAGATAGGGACCTTCTCTGGTTACTTGTCCAGATCCAGCAGAACCAGTGGTGGCCAGATCCTTCTGCATGACAACCCCGTGCCTCCCACAGATAGCAGCATGTCCTTTCCTTTGTAACACATTAAATGTAGGTTTTCCTCAACAATTTAAACAATTCCTTCCCCAAAACTATTTAATATTAGGTTACAGCATAATGCCAGTTACATTCAGGAACTATTTAAAGCTTTCCAAGGGAGCACGTTGAATTTTTAAATAGCTCCTTTGTTAGAGAAGTGAGGATGTCAAAAAAAGATTTTTATGGGTTTTTTTTGTTTTGTTTTTTTTAAATGTACCTGTCACCAGCTGGCAAGTGGTGAGAGCTGTCAGGCTTGCAGATCTGAATAAAAGATTAGATTCAACTGAGTCCTCTTCTACCCTGTCACTTCCTCCACTTCATACACCGTGTCAGCAGCGCTACCATCCCATACAGAACCAGTCTTTGTCTTCTGTGCTACAGCCAAAATGTTTGAACTGGTCTTCCTATCCCTTAAAAAAGTGGCAAATCACGTTAGTTTTACTCTACACGTGGGGGGAGCTTGTCTGGGACCGTGTGGGCAGTATCTGAGAAGAACCTAAATGAGTTTCTGGCTCCCAAAATTTGCTCAGGCTTTTCTCTGCAGTGATGGAGGGTGGGAGCTCCATCGTCTTGGCCACGCAGGACGTTGTGAACGTCTGAAATGTAGGTGTGCTCCAAAAGAAGTCAAAAATTGTGGGGAGAAAAAAAATATTTAAAGATTTGGCTGAATAAATTCCTAAACTGTACGTTGCTGCAAGCTGGGAGGATGTATTCACAGGGAGCATCTCCCTAGTCTTGACCTGCTCGTATATTCTTATTTAAGCATCCATCCCAGCCTGCTGTCAGAGAGAGAATAGTGAGCTGGCCAGGCTTTTCGTGTGGCCAAGGCTGGTTACTCAGAAGAGGATGGATCTTCCAGCTTCCCATGCACTGTTGGGTTTCAGGCTGCTGTGCTCAATGTAATTTGGTGGCCCAAAGCTTGTAGACCATAGGTGTAAATGCTAAATGTTGCAGCTTTTGGTAATGGAAGGGTGGGGAAGCCAACTTTCTGAAGCCCCCAAAGCATATCTGCAGGGGCTGTGCTACATCCTGACTCCCCCCGCTGGTACTTTTTCTGGTCATTACACAGCAAAGTACGTTTGCATTTTCTCCACCCACGCTACAGTGGAAGTATGAGTGTAATTTCTGTCATCAGATGCCACTAGAGGTCCACATGAGCAGAAGGTGCGTGTGATGCTCTGGGTCACTTGGACATCCCTCTGGGCTTCAGCAAAGTCCTTCTGCGTTGGGTGTAAGATTCTGTGATCTTCAACTGTGGTCCAGATTTGTATTTCGTACAGAAATACTAACAGACAGCAGGGTGATGTTCTATATTGAAGAAATCTGATGAAAATACAGAATATGTGCAATCTGTAATGATTTTTGGACACTAAAACAGTTGCCAGGTTGCCTTGTCAAGAATGTATAAAATGGGTAGGACTTATCTTGACTTTAGTACTTACTGGGTTTACTGTGCTGCACATAATGTTCTCATAAACGAAATAGGAAGCATGGAATAAGTGCAAATGATAAAAAAGGGATGCAAAATTAGTTGGAAAATGTGCTGAGAAGGTAGTAACGAGTAGTTGACGGCGCAAATGGAAAGGCATCTGCTGCAGTCCTGTGTGGATATGCAAAGGGAGAATAGCCCAGAGGTGTCCTCTAAGCCTGCTTGTGCCAGGGGTGTCTTAGCTGGATTACTCTGGGTTTAGGCACCATGGAAGAAATTCTAGGGAGAAACAAGAGCTGTGGAAACCAGGAACTCTAAGGACAAACAGAACGGGTGCGGATTAGCTAAAGGAAGGCTAAAGGTGCTATGATATTTTTCAAATAAAACGCTGCTGTGAAGGGAAAGGGAATAACCTGTTTTACATACTTGTGGATTCACAGGTCATAAGGAAGAACTTTCTCATGTTAATAATAATGAAGCACTGTGGTAGGTTTCCAGGGACTTTCTGGAGACCTCTGGATAGCAGACGTTTGGCAGGGTGACACTGAGGCAGGAGACAGAGCAGAACATGTCTGTAGGCACATGGGAATACGGGGATGGCTCTGCAGCTCCACCAGCTGCTCAGACCGGAGTGGCGATTGTCCAGGTTGACTGCGGCACCGGCTTGGTCACAGTTACTATGGACTTTGGCTCAGGATTTGAACCTCAAAGCAGGACAAAGTTACTCTGGAGATAACACGTAACCTCTGCGTGCTTCATCGCTGAGCCAGAAAAACGGGTGAATATTTAAGGGTTGTCAGCGTATAGAACACTTTTATTGAAAACTACTTATTTGCCTCTGGGTTTTTATAAATAGGCTAAAAATCACCATTGCCAGCTGATTGGGAACATATGGAAACAGTTAATGCTGTACAGAAGAAACTGAAATCAAAATACCTTCTGTTTCCTATTAATTTACTTTTCATTTTAGAAAGTCATCTTAATAGGATATTGTGCATCTTGTTTAGCTAAATGGGATATTCTTCCTCTGGATGGTGAACAAAGAGGAATGCTGTGGTTCCTGCTCTGGCCTCTTGCAGAAATGTTTCAGCTGTGAACTATCTATATGCCTCTGTTTCAGAGGTGGTCTCTGATTTGGTCAGCAACCTCAGATGTGTTGGGAATTTGGTGGAGACCCTTCACTAGTAATTCCTAAAGATGAGTTTGGTTCGTGGCCATTGTGAGAACTCACTGGCTTTCATTACTGTCATATTTCCTATGAGCTAGTGATAGATAGCGTGTGGTTGAGCAGGCTTAACTAGGAGCTGCTAGAATTTTGTTTGCAAAATAAGTCTGATAGAAATCAGGAGGTCGGGAGCAATGGTTTAGTGATGCAAAGGAGCCGATTGATGCCAATTTCCTACTAGGAATTTAATTCTCCGAGGACATTTCCCTGCTAGATTTTAAAATCGGTTGGGTTGGCTTGGCTCTGGCATAGCAACTCCTATTTCAAGACCTGCAGGACTTGCAGTGGACATGAGAACTAATCGTTCGTGGTTTTCCTTAAAAACGCCCATAGAAAAACCTTGATCCTGCTGATTACTAGAGCCTGGCTAAATACTTTTTCTTAATTCTTTTCTTTTTTTTTTTTTTCTTTTTTTTTTTCTTTTTTTTTAATTACCCCACCAATTGCTACTGTTCTCAGAAGACGACAAAGCAACACGGTGAAAGATCTATAAAGATCAAATTTTATCATCACAGATGTGGCACTCAAAGATAATAATCCTGTAATCATAAAATCATAGAATACAGTAGTTTAGGTTGGAAGGGACCTTAAAGATGATCTAGTCCAACACCCTGCCATGGGCAGGGACACCTCCCACTAGACCAGGTTGCTCCAAGCCCCGTCCAACCTGGCCTTGAACACCTCCAGGCATGGGGCAGCCACAGCTTCTCTGGGCAACCTGGGCCAGTGTCTCACCACCCTCACAGTCAAGAATTTCTTCCTGAGATCTCATCTAAATCTCCCCTCTTTCGGTTTAAAACTGTTCTTCCTCGTCCTATGGCTCCACTCCCTGATCCAGAGTCCCTCCCCAGCTTTCCTGGAGCCCCTTTAGGGACTGGAAAGAGCTCTAAGGTCTCCCCGGAGCCTTCTCTTCTCCAGGCTGAACACCCCCAACTCTCTCAGCCTGGCCTCCCAGCAGAGGGGCTCCAGCCCTCCCATCATCTTGGTGGCCTCCTCTGGCCCCGCTCCAACAGGTCCATGTCCTTCTGCTGTTGGTGTCCCCAGCGCTGGAGGCAGCACTGCAGGGGGGTCTCCCCAGAGCGCAGCAGAGGGGCAGAATCCCCTCCCTGGCC
>VFFE01009207.1:1451380-1523792 GCA_008921705.1 Burhinus oedicnemus
TGTTTGTTTATATTTTTTTTTTTTTTTTTTTTTTTTTTTTTTTTTTTTTTTTTTCCTCCCCACTCCTCCCCACTTTCTTTGCTGGGAGCGGGGAGATGAGAAGAGCAGAGTACCTTGACAAGTTCATGTGTCTTTGAACGTGCTCCTAGTTTTCAAGGTGAATGTGCAAAACTTCAATGCTTCAAGTTTGCTGATAAACCTTTTGTGTTTCTCCTGCTGTTAAATCACCTGAAGCCGTTTCATCCCTTCTTACAGCGGCAAAGGTTGGCTTTGCCTCACTTTTGCTCCAGGACAGAGGGTAGGACTAAACATAGCTGTGATTTATGTTTTCCTAAGGAAACGACTTAGCTGAAGTGCTAATCCTGCGGCACTTTACGACAAGAGGTTTGTTTTCTCCTTTTCTTCTCCTTTCAGTGTGCCGGGGATACAGCATCTCACTCTGCCGGTGGGGAACGCGGCTGGAAACGTAAAATTGCCAATGTCAAAATGTGCGTCTTTCTTTTTCATCACTTTCCGAAGGAAGGAAAAAAAAAAAGACAAAAAAGGAATGAGAACTTTTTCATTTGGTGCCAAGTTGTTGGTTTTTTTTTTTTTTCCTCTTTTGCAGAGTTAACCTTGACAGTTGCGGGCAGAGGAGGCAGCAGCGAATCGCGCTGTTATTTTTAGCCGGAGGAGAAAGCAAGGAGCTGTAGTGTTAGTTAGGCAGCGGCACTGCCTGGGAATGGGTTGGGGCATTGCAGTACTTCAGCGCCTGCTGAAAGGATCCAAGTGGAGAAAACATCTTGTCCTTGATAGCTCTGCTGCTTGGTGCATGCTACAGTAAATAGAAATATTTCTGTACTTCAGCCTTTCAGCCCTATTGAACACAATAGAAGGGTGAAATAATAGACACTGTAGTTATTCCCTCATAGTCATAGAATCACAGAATGGTTTAGGTTGGAAGGGACCTCAAAGACCACCTAGTTCCAACCCCCCTGCCACGGGCAGGGACACCTCCCACTAGACCAGGTTGCTCCAGGCCCCGTCCAACCTGGCCTTGAACACCTCCAGGGATGGGGCAGCCACAGCTTCTCTGGGCAACCTGGGCCAGGGTCTCACCACCCTCACAGTCAAGAATTTCTTCCTGAGATCCCATCTAAATCTCCCCTCTTCCAGTTTGAAGCCATTACCCCTTGTCCTATCACTCCATGCCCTTGTAAAAAGTCCCTCTCCAGCTTTCTTGTAGGTCCCCTTTCAGATACTGGAAAGCTGCTGTAAGGTCTCCCCAGAGCATCTCTTCTTCAGGCTGAGAAGAAACTAAAATGTCACTTTTAAATCATTCTAGCTTTCTCGTAGCACTTTTAATCTCTGGAAATACTTCGTAAATTTATTGTTTAGCAAACAAAAGGACTAAAGATGAGTCTCTCGGAGGGAAAATTGACCTCTTAAATGCAAAAGCTTTAGGAAAACCGATTTTAGAAATCACTATAGAGAACAGGTTTTGTTTAAAGATCTTGAGTCCGTTAATGGTGTATTAATACAAAGCCTGGAAATCCATGAGCTGATGGTGACCAAGCCATGTCGCTGCGTGCCCATCGCACCACACGGTTGGGTAGTTGCACAACCAGAATTAGGCTCTCTGTGCGGGGCAAGACGCTGTAGATACGCCCTTTTATCTGGACACTGATAAGATATTCCTGATGAAGGGTTGTCTAATCCAGGATTAGATGTGCCTTTTAATCTTTGTTAATATGGAAGCTAGGTTGGAGAGAGAGCTTTTTAAAACGGGTTATGGTCCTTGCATGGAGAGGGCTTGTCAGCCCACAGCGTGACTTGGGTACGAGTAATTCACAGAGACTCGTTAAGTTGCTTGTTACTCTTCTTCTTAAGCAGTTATTTTCTGTTTTCTTGGATCAGTTGCCCAAATAATTAATGAGAAAAGTAATTTGCAGAATATCAAAACATGGACACCATCTCTCAGCCTAGTTCGTTTGCCCTGAGATCTGCTTTTTTCTGTGCATTCCGGTAATACGCTCAGCACTTGAAACAAGTGGACGAGGAGTCCAAATCTGTTCATTTTCATAATTATTTTAAACACAGCTTTGTTACTTATGTCTGGAAGATAATGAAAGCTCTTTCAAAGGAAAAGGCTACCCTTCCTTAATATTATGTGAAGCTTTTATATTTTTATATTTGGGCAGACTACTAGGTAAAGTGTTTGACCTTCTGCTGTGGAAGAGATGGGAGCTTGGGCTGTAGGGATGTAATGCTGGATGCTCCTTGGTTTTATTACTGATCTAATGGCAGTAAGTAAATGCCTCTTTCAGGATCTACTCTATATAACTCATCGCTTTTTCTCTCCCCCCCCCCCTTTTTTTTTTTTCTTTCTTATTTCCTAGGTGTACTCATTGGGTACCTCAGTATCTCACTGGAGTACTGTACTATCAGGGTTAGACAGAGAATTACTCCAATTCTATATTGTCTGAAGGTAGTAAGGCAAATAACGCTTAGAGATAAGTGTTATTATTAAAGTAGGTATTTTTCATTTCAGTCGTCAACTGCATACCAAAAATAGCCATTCAGAGTCTGTGAAATGCTGACATAGCCTGAAAATATTGGAAGCCTATCTTGCTTTTGTTCTTTGTGAAATGTAACTCAACCAAGATTAGTACCTTCACCACAAAAACATAAAAGTCTTTTAAAAACATGTTAAGATTGGAGGCTTTGACTTTCCAAAATAGGAAACGCCAGAATTCAGGTAGTATCTGGGAGCTTCATTCAGTATTTTTATGCCTATGCATTATGATAGTATTTCATCCTTTTGATTAAAAGCCGAATATTAAATTTTGCTTTTGTTGTGGTTTAGCAGAACTGGAGCTAACGAGGCAGCGCCAGTGGGATGAATTCTCTGCGTGAGCCTGCCCTGGGCGAGGATAGGTTTCACCAGCCATTACTGACAACAGAGGAGTGTTGAAATGAAGGAAGATGGCTTTTTTTTTTTTTTTCCTTTCAAAGTTTGTGGGCAACTTTCTCATTCCTCTGTGAGCTGTGTATCCTCTACCAGCAATTTGTCCCAGACTCTATGCCAAAACCATGTCAGCCTCACTTGCGAGGTCCTCACGCTCTTTGCGCAAGCTGTTTCTTGCCATTTTCCTCTGTAATTTCTGGTTCCTCCCTCCAGCTCCTTTGCTTATGAACTTAGGACATCTCCTGGGTTTTTTTTTCAAGGATCAGAGATCACAGCGCTACAGCAGGTCCTTATCTGTAAGAATGTAAAACCTACGTGCAACATCTGCCAGAGGCAGTGAAATTCTCCCTTCTATTCAACTATGGAGATAATCGTAAGGACAGTATGGAAGGTTAAACCTGAATTTTCTCTTGACTGATTTCCACATTTCTGTTGTTTCAAAGAAAACAGAAACAAACAAAAAAAAAAAACAACCCCAAAAAGCAACTTCCATCAACTGTCGTATGTGTCTATCTCACTCGGTGCTTCAGTTTCTCGAGAAAATTGCTCTGCTGTCCAGCAAATCTACCTGCTCAAAAGGATGGCTAGGGTTTCAGGGATCACAAGAGAGGAACAACAAATTTGAATCTCACAGTAATCAAGCCATCAGCTGTCTTTGTTTTATTAACAGCAGCTGAGCTGGGAGGCATAATTAGGGTAATGGTTTCTGGCTCCAGCTGTGTCTCACTACAGAACAAAGAGAGCTCAGCAGAGATTTTGTAGTATAATACACTTTTCCCCCCCCTTCTACTTGGGAGAATTAACAAAGATTACTCGATGTGCTGGAGGTTGGGATTGAGATACAAGTGGACGTTAGTACTTTTCCAGAGGAGAGTTTGTCGGAAGCCTATGAGATGTTGGGGAACCTACCAGCAGCATGTGCTTTGAGCAAAAGCTGTGGGTGGCTCCAGCCAAGGGGTGGCTGGGTGCTCACGTGTGCATGGGCTCTACCAAGTGGCTCTGACCATCTTGTGGTACTTTCAATGGACTCTAAGTAGGTGTTGAAATATTTCCCCATACTCTTTTTGCGTTGTTTTGAGTTTCGGATCCCCTGCGTGACTGATGAGTTCCTCTGGGATGAGGGATGGGGTTTGCAAATTGTGCTCTTTTTTGCATGAAAGGAGCTATAGAAATGGAGGTTTTCTAATGTCCCACATGGAGAACTGCCGTTGGGATGTCTGCTTCTGTTGTGACCTACTGAGCTTGGAGGGGGATAAAAGTTAAAGCCTGACCTAACTGTGTTGTAGCTAACAAGGACCAGCTGGGTCACAGAAAAGGGGGTGGGGAGGGAAATATGGTGAGAATCAGCTTGGCCTCACCAGGGAGATGTGCGGAGGATGAGAGCGTTGAGAGGGAACCTACAGGTCCTTGGGCTTGGAATCTGTGATGGGGAAGGTACGTGGGGCACTTTGGGTGGTTAATTTGGGGAGAAGTGGAACTCTGTGGGCTTCCCCCTCCCCCCCCCTCCAATTGCTGTGATTTTGAATGCTACAAAACACCCAGGAAGTCATGTAGACTCTTTTATTGAGATACTCAATAGCTGTCTTAAAGCCTTCTGTCCAGGAGTTATTGAAACTATAAGGATTTTACTTTAATACTTGAAAATGAAAGTAAATTTCTAGCCCAAACTGTACAAAGTAGACTGGAAGGCCTCAAAAATCCTGACATGAAGGCCTCACAGATGGAAATATAAACATATGTCAGTGCACAGTACTTGAAAATGTGAATTTATTAATTCAGCTGTGTGTGTTAAATTGTCAAATCATCTATCTGTTAAAAATGACTGCAGGACGATACTGATGATTGTGCTAATTTGACATTAACAAAGTCTCTCTGGCTGCGACACAAGCAATAACGTCATTATTCTTTAAGAAGTACCGATATATTCATCCAGGGAAAGAAGATGACAGCTTCATGTGTAAATTGATACAAAGATTTCTTCTTTTCTATTTATTTATGTGCTCTGATTTCTCATTCCAGGTGATCAGCTTTTTCAGCTCCCGATTAGAGCAAGCTGGAGCCGAGCTGTCAGTAGAGCGAGTTCTGGAAATCATCAAGCAAGGAGCTGTTGCTTTGCCCAAAGACAGACTAAGAGTAAGTGCTCAAGACCTCGTCAATTAAAGTGTACTGTTCCAATCAATTACATACATACCCTTTATATCCCTAACGTCAAAACATCATTTCTCCTATCCATAGCGACTGATAAGGGATTACATTGCGGATTGCCCTATGTGTATGTTTTAATTGAAATTCCTAATTTGTGCTAAACGTTTGGGTGAGTTTTCTTGATTAGTTATTAAATTGAAGTGTGGGGAGGAAATAAAATTTGCTGAGGCTAAGGTTTTCTTCATCATATCTCAAAGATGCAGTCTCACCTCTCCATCTGTTGTTTAGTTCAGCTGTCATCAAACTTTGATCATTCTTTTTTTTTTAGTTAACTTACTCTCCTTTCTCTAGTGTTCTGCACCTCCATCTGGGTCTATATAAAATGCTACAAAGATAAATTTCTGCGGCTTTAGTTAAGAATTAACCAACCTTCTGAAAATCAGTTCAAGACCAGTAAGTCTGGTCAACATGATCGTGAGCTTTCTGTGTAATCCTGAGCAGACCCCTCCATTCTCCTTTGAGAATCTCCCAAAGCTCATGATGGATTTACCAACTTGACAGGTTTTGTGAGGCTAAAATCCATTAATGGCCGTGTGATGTTTAAATACTGCAATGATGAAATCTGTGTAAGTAGGTAAGTAAATAAACGGGAGTTATGTGTGTTTTTTAAACGCACGATTAATTTGGCTTCTCCATTATGCCAAGCGTATTTTAAATACTGTCTGCTTTCTGCAGAACCGTTTTTGTTCCTACTCCATGATAAGAGAGCGAGAGCGGCATTTCTTTTGTGGTAACTTTAGGAAAATATCATCTGATAAGGCACGCTGAGTACACACAGCCATTGGCGACGGCTGGTAATTTATTTATACCCTGGTAATTTTAAAACACCCAGTGGGAATTGTCTAGCTGGCTGCGTATACTAATGTCTTTCCTGCAGTTCCCTGTGTCCCTGAGATGGCACGTATTTAGTCATTCAGACTGAATTACTTCGGGAGAGAGTGGTCTAGAGTGCGAGTCCTGAGCCACGGTACAGGAATAGCCTAAGTAACACCGGCGGAGTTGCTGGATCCAAATCCAGCCCTTCAGGTTGTGTCCTTGCTAAGCTGTGATGCTGTGAAGACAGAGACACACCGGACCTTTCACTTTTTCTATGACAACTTACTCTTACATGCAGATAATGAAAAGCTCTTACGTTAAGAGGCTACAGCGATTCCTTCTTGACATAGAGCCATCGCTAAATAAATTCGCTGCTTACAAAAAAAATGAATTTTTTATCAGTTACTTAGTGCGCCAGGTTGACTTGCGTGTTGGGCCACAATTTAAAGAAATGTTGTTTCTGGAGCAAAATCCCGTCAAGTTTAAATTTTCTGCATTAATGATATACAGCATTCAAAATGACGTGTTTATATTGCTACTTAAATCAATGGACCAAAATTTTCTGACAGGGGCCAAGCTGTGTAAGTCCTCAGCAAGCAGTTGAGTACTTCCAATTTTAAGGATGCTCATACTGTAACTTGGCGCGCTAACCTTTCCTCCGAAGGACTTGAGTTTGGGGACAGGGTGACCAAGTGAACACAGTCAGTCTGGCACATAATTCTTCAGCACTGCCTATTTATACATACTGGCTTTTCTTGTTTTTTTCAAAATCGTTTTGCTGAGCAGAAGTTTGGCCAGAGCAGGTTACTCCTGCATGGAGAAAAGTTGGTGACACCGACCTTGGTATCTGTAATCATAAAATCATAGAATGGTTAGAGTTGGAAGGGACCTTAAAGACGATCTAGTCCAACCCCCTGCCATGGGCAGGGACACCTCCCATTAGACCAGGTTGCTCCAAGCCCCGTCCAACCTGGCCTTGAACACCTCCAGGGATGGGGCAGCCACAGCTTCTCTGGGCAACCTGGGCCAGGGTCTCACTACCCTCACAGTCAAGAATTTCTTCCTGAGATCTCATCTAAATCTCCCCTCTTTCAGTTTAAAACCGTTCCTCCTTGTCCTATGGCTCCACTCCCTGATCCAGAGTCCCTCCCCAGCTTTCCTGGAGCCCCTGTAGGGACTGGAAGGGGCTCTAAGGTCTCCCCGGAGCCTTCTCTTCTCCAGGCTGAACACCCCCAGCTCTCTCAGCCTGGCCTCCCAGCACAGGGGCTCCAGCCCTCCCATCAGCTCCATGGCCTCCTCTGGCCCCGCTCCAACAGGTCCATGTCCTTCTGCTGTTGGTGTCCCCAGCGCTGGAGGCAGCACTGCAGGGGGGTCTCCCCAGAGCGCAGCAGAGGGGCAGAATCCCCTCCCTGGCCCTGCTGCCCACGCTGCTGGGGATGCAGCCCAGGATGCGGGGGTCTTTCTGGGCTGCCAGCGCACATTGCTGGCTCATGTTGAGCTTCTCATCCACCAACACCCCCAAGTCCTTCTCAGGGCTGCTCTCCATCCATTCTCCACCCAGCCTGTGTTTGTGCTGAGGACTGCCCTGCCCCAGGTGCAAGACCTTGGGCTTGGCTTTCTTGAACTTCATGAGGTTTGCAGGGGCCCACCTCTCAAGCTTGTCCAGGTGCCTCTAATGTAATGTCATGCATTAATTTGTAAATGCACATCATTATATAACAGTAATGATGAGCAGCATGTGATTCTCTCTGATAGAAATGACCTTGTGAGTCTTCATGCCCTCTGTCCTTGTACCTCTCTCCTAGGAGTCTCACAATTCCTCAGGTCTTCCCACTTGAGTCTCTGAGGTTTTCAGGAGAAGCTATTCTGAAGCTCAACAAAATCATGCTAAGATCAGACTGGAGATACAGTTACACAATTACTCTGGCAACTCTGAGGAATTTCAGCAGCTAAATAAAGGAGAGAGCTTTAATCCACATGTCTTTAATGACACTCTCTGGGCATGTCTGGATGGGTGGGAGCAGCCCTACCCACCATTGCTTTGCCTGCACAATAGGCTCCGTGGCTGTTCGCATCGCTAAGCTCACCTCTGCGAGCTGGAGCTGTCTAGATCCGTAGACCAACTAGTATTACCTACTGAAAGGACATTTTTCTGATGCAGGCTGGATTGGGAACAGCCAATTCGGAGAAGTGGCTTCTGGTTAGGAGTTGGCTTGTGCCTCGTCAGCTTGGACAATGTGTAGAGCAATGTGTTGCATCTGGGTTGAAATGACCTACATGTAATGACAACGCACAAAGCTGTGGAGTTTAATCCTGAGAGCTCTGCAGTTAATTGCTAATTAATTTTCAAGCCATCCTTGCCTTTTGCCATAACGTACCGAGCTGCTCTAAGGTATGGGAGACCCTGCAGAGATATTACTCCTACCTCCTAGAAATCACCATCTTCAGCTGAAGCGCTCTGAGGGAGGCGGTTGGAACACAAAGAGGTTATGATTTGGAAAAATGAGGACTGGAGCTTTTACTCGCTCGCTTCCCTGCAACTCAGACAATGGTGGTTTTTTTCTTATTTATAAGTACCTAATGTATGCACAGATAAATATAGCGAATGTTTTCAAGTTGCTTATCTTGGCCTTTGTCGAGGAAGTGAGCATTTGAGAGGCGTTACATCTATTCAGATCTTGAGTCTGTTGCTTAGACCATAGTTCAAACATGAATAAAAGTCGACTAAAAATAACAGCACTTAGAGCCACGATCCTGATCTGCATAATGGTGCTTATCAGTTTTGTAGCACACCCTGGTACTCCTGCTGCCTTTCACTGGGGGAAGCAACATGAGATGCCAAGTGAGCATGTGTGTTAGCAGTAGGTCATATATATATATATGTTGTATATATGTGTGTGTTAGGAACGATATCCTGCGTTTTCTTAGCAAATAATTGTTGGGAAGTGGGACATCTAACTCATATTTTCCTTCCAGTCCTGGAGGAACCCGACTGGAGACAAACAATATAATTAACATTATTTTAAGCATATGCTTTTAGCCATGTACTGTGGAAGGCAGGGAAAGTCCAAGCTGAGTAATTAGCCTTTTAGAAGACTTCTGCACAAACAGAGAGATGAGATAAAGGGCAGGTGCTGAAATCAAGAGCTGGTTATTTCTCCTTCAGTCTGTGGGAGGAGATAAATGAAGTTAATATGCCCGGGACGGAGGCAGAAGCCACGGCGTGGAGATAGAGCTGTCTCCTTCGCAGACGAGCAGCCCACAATCCAGGCTCCCTGTTTTATTGCAGAAGCTTATTAAAGGCAATTTTGAGATCATAGTGATAGGTGAAAATTGGCCTCGTTCTTTCTTTATTTTTGAGGGTTTTTTTTGAAAGTTCTCAGGCTGCCTTTCTTCCCGTTGGTGAACGATCTGTACTTTCAGGACTAGGAGCGTGAGAGGAGTGGGACTGTGTCTGGAGTCTGCGAGTTATCTCAGGATTTCGAGGGGAGTTAGCCAGCAGATAACCACTCTCTTACAATAAGTGGGAAAACTGGTTTTGAATACCAGCTAGTGACTGGAAGCTGACATTTGCCTTCATGGAATGATCACACTTGGGAGGCCACATTTAATGCTTTAGAAAAGAAGAGTTCCCATTAGCTAAGCCACTTAAGGCTTAGAGATTTTATTTTCGTGAACATATTCGGAGCTGCTTTTATTTTTCTGCTATTCCTTTTCTCCCGGTGTCATCGAGTATTTTGTCATCAGTGTGCATTCTGTCATATGTTCTTGATGCGCTATGCAGATATGCCATTATGCCATCAACTCACACCTTTTTGGTATGGTACAAAATTTAATATTTATTGAAATGCATTCGAGTTTGACGGGCATTAAAATTTCACAGAATGTGTAAAAGGAGCAGAGGTAAAAGCCTTCAGTCTCTTGACAGAACAAGTTTTGCTTTAGGTGTTAAAAGCACTTCTCGTAGGTCTCCCCTTCTACTAACGATGTACTTTCAACTCCTTCAACTTCCATTTGTTTCATTGGAGAAAGCCCCTAATCATCGAGGCACCAGAGCGCAGGGAAAAGAGGAAATTGCCATCGGAGCGATGGTAGCTGGGCCAGAACACCTCTGTGTCCCTGGCACATCTCCCTGCTCCTGGGGAAGCAGTGGTGACGCCAAAAGTGCGGCTACCAAAAATGTCATAAAAATAACATGGTTGTTGACTGAGGTGGCAACGAATGGAATGGGGCATGTCAAGCGTCGGTACTTCCAACTCTGGAAAGAAGGTGTAGCCATAAAAGAAAGTGCATGTGAAGTCCCCAAAACTCGAGGGAGTCCAAAAAGTCTCTTGATGTAGCTACTGAGCTCTCTCTGGAAAGGTTACCCTGTTTGTGCAGAAGCTCCTCCTAGGAAGGAGACATCATCTGTTCAACGGTCATTTGTACCCTCACACCGTGCAGAGGGGCAGGACATGGGCAGCACTCAGTGCCCCAGATTGCAAAGGAAATTGGTAGCATTTTTATGTGTATGTGTCCTACCTTATGTGATGTTGATCCCAAGAGACCGTCCACTGCCCCATCTTCCACTGCAATTGCTCCTGATGATGGGGTTTTTTTCCAGAGTCCTGACGTCCTTTGTCCTCAGTGGTTGTTCTTTGGCCACGGCAAGATGCTGGCTTCAGAATCCAGACCAGTGGTCTTTGACAATCTAAATTAAACCTTGGGGCAGATCTGTAATTCTTAAGCTATGGACAGCTTTCTTGCATTTGTTTTACTGCTGTGACAGTACCTCCCTACCGTGGGTTTTAGATAGAAGACTCCACAAATTAACTTGGTATGACACTGTAAAGAGGTAGGCGCAGAGGAGTTACGGAGACCAGCAACTCTTTTACAGAGCTTTAGGGCATAGCACGAAGCAAGAGAGACAGAAAACTTCCTTAAAAAATGAATTCATCAAATTCTTCCTGATATTTATGTTTTTTCTGGCCGAAGGGTCAAAGATCTTACTATAGTGGAAGCCGATTGTGTCTAATACATCCTTAGGTCTGACACTAGGCAGGCATCTGTAATGCAGACTTCCCTTTGCTGACCCTCAACTGCTGTTAACCCTTAACCTGAAGAAGATCGGATTAGTAAGAGGAGTGTAAGAAACTTTTAAACAAAGTGCTTTTTGGGCCTTTCCGAAACACCAAACATATGCTAAGAATAATAATATTTATGGATTGTATATTTCCTTCTGACAATTTATACCCTCAATTAAGATGTCAAACTTCCCTGCTTCTGTGAGCTGACCTGTAAGTGATGAACAATAATTCACGTTTCTTTTGAAGGCGTTCGTTTTAGAGGTCACATTCTCGGAGAGCTCGGATAGAGAAGAATATACTCCCCGTCCCTTGAGAAATAGGATTTTGAGTAATCAAAACTCTAGGAAAAATGATCTTGAAACTTTTGATGGGCCTTGTGGTCAGAAAATAACTTATCATCGTGAAGCTGTGAGCAGGCAGTCAAAGACGTGTCTGCACTCAGCTGACTCTGGCTAATCTTAAAGTGGGATTATAAACCTGTCTGTCTGTCTGTCTGAACCGGGGCAAACCCTTCTGCAGGTGCTCTTCCATTCATATAAGCCCAGCTACTTAAATTGTTGAGAATGAGTTGAAACTACACTGAATGACACCACTTAATAATAACTATGTCCAAGCAGGAGTTTGTATCATTTAAATCTATTTAATTAAATGGTGCAAACTTGTGTGTAGGCAAGATCTAAAGTATGTGAAAAATATTATGGAAAAACTGTGATTATTATAGTACTTAGATACTTGCTGACATACTGCATCGTATGGGAACTCTTGACTGTGCATTGCAAAAAATTACAGAAAGTAAGTCAGAAATCAGGCTCTTAACTCCATCATGCCAGAAGGGAACCAAAACTTTGGGGCTACAGGTCAGAAATAGATGCCACTATCATTTTTAAATATTAATATGATAATCCACAGAAGGGCGTCCGTAGCAGGAGGTAGACTTGAGTAGCCAGTTAGAATATATAGCAGGGTAACATACTCTGCAGTGACGACCATATATATTTTTAAGTAAAATTGCAACTCTTATGCTTGTTTAAACATTTTTTTATATGCCTAATTCTTTTTTGTACCACTGAAGCAGCCAAGGGCCAAAGTAAATTAGCTTTAGCATCTGTGGACTCAAAAGCTTTGAAATTTGGTGACTCCTTTTGTTCCACAGTTAAAAGTGGATTTCAGCAGTCTTTAGAGAGACTTGTTTGTAGCTATGTATAATGCAAATACGGTTGATGAGTTGGATCGAATACTAACAACACTTCATTTTCAGAAGCATCCTTCACATAAGATAGAAGAAATCGCTTAAGTTGGAAGCTTTATGAAAAGTGAAATAAATTATACTGCAGTCCTTTGAAATGTAGTTTGACTTGAAATGTCCATGGAAAGCCATGGAGCTTCACGTTGCTGGACTTAAGATGTTTGAAACGTTGGCATGGTCTGGTAGTGTTGGTGAGTCACTTATAAAGTGTAATAATTTATTTTTTAAAAAATTGCTTTAATAGTTTTAAGTAAAAAAAAAAACAAACCAAACCAACAACTAGAACTTTTCATACAGTAACCATTCCAGTAAGTGTTTGCGTGGATTTTGAATGTCATACATGTCAAGGTTTGGTTTTCTTTGGTGTGGTGTAAGACGAGTCCTTTTGCACATAAGGTCTTAGTTACAGCTGAGTATATTATCTGTTTGAATATTGCCAGGTCTGACAGCGGTAGTGTGTACCGTGGCATTCACAACCTCTCTCTGGTGCTCCCAAAGAGAGTTGGCCAACGCTGTAACCGAAACCGTATTTATATGTTACTCTCCAGGTTGTTTGAAAAGGGGATGTGCTCTCCACCTCTCCCCAGGTGTCTTCTGAATGTGAAAATTATACAGTATCACATTTTTTAAATTATTTTTTTAGCGTTACGGGGAAAGGGAAGTGACCAATAAAAACCCCCACCCCTCAAATGGCTCCAGGAAACTTTAATTTTTCAAATGTGAATGCTCCTGAGAACCCAGACAGGTTAGGTTTGCTTTTACATAGCAGCTGTCAGTCAATTTTGGAATTAAAACCAGCTTTTTAACTTCAGTTTACTTCAGTGGTTATAAAGTCTTGCATGGGGGTGGAGAAAAATAAACAGTAACTTTTGGCATTGTTGACTAGAACAAGAAGGAAAAAACCCAGCTATTTTATTTTGCTTGTCTGCCTGGCACACAGTTAAAAACATATTAAAGCTTTTCTGACACCTCCCTATTGAAGAGTAATATAAACATCATTGCAGCATCAGCATAGGAAAATATGCATTAGCAAACTCTTAAATCTCTGATCTTTAAACTGTTTCTCGTGTAATATCAGTTTCTTACTGTAAAGGAGCCAAAATCTCTTTGAACAGAAAATAATAATCATGCTTTCAACTTGGAGAGAGCGCTGCGTAAAGCTTTTCTTCACAGATGAAGAATAAACAGAGAACTTCAACCTTGTTTTCTTCCTTGTCACTGAAACATTCATTGCTCTATCCTAACGCTTCGCAGATCCATGGGAAAAATCCTGCTCTCACTGGAGAGTTTGGCTGTTGGCTTCAGCAGTCTGGAAGTTTTCAAGCTGTATCTTCCCGCTTATGAGATGCCTCCAGGCGTGATGTGAGCAGGACACTGGGTAGGTGCCTCGGACTTTGCATATCCCATGGTGGGGAGCATGTGGCTCCTACTGACCGGTGTTAATTAGGAGGAAAGAGGGACTATGCTTCACTCGTCTCTGTCCTCTCCCTCATTTCCCTGGCTGCTGTTTTGTAGGAGTCACACTGATTGAGCAGTAGCTCAGAAGATTGAGGAGATGTGTCCTGGCTTAGTCTCTCCTGTGTTGCTTTAAAGGACAGCGTAGGACTGGTTTGTTGCATTGCTTCACTGTAGATGTAAGGAGACCAGCCCCGTCGCCTGTGTCTGCCGTAGTTCAAAGGGCTACCAGAGCTGTCCATGCCGTTGCAGGGCAGTCATGCCCACGGTGGTCAGCAGTCCCGTCAGGATCTCACAGCGTGAGATCTTTGCGTTTCTTCCTACACTGTGTGCGAACAGAGCAGCAAAAATGAGTCCGTGAGCTTCTGAGCTTCAACCAACTTGGTTGAAGTGAGTTGAGAGAAGCAGCTGAAGGAGCAGAAGAGATGGAAGTAGAGCCCTCAAAGAAGCTGGCAATGAATCTTGGTCGCCCACGCCAAATCCGTTCAACTTTTGCAAAGTCTCGTGTTGAAAGGGATGGGAAAATGTAAACTATTTAACGAATAATTTCTCTTACACCGGTTATAATTGAAGTAAGACACTGATGGCTAAATCCCTTCAATCTGCTTTGACTGCTCATCGTAGGAGTAGCGTGTAAATACTGATATTACAGTGCTGGGGTTTGTGTCCGTCAGCCAGTCTGTGGCGTACCGTACCCTGCAGTATTACCCTCCGTTTTAATGCTGCAGCCTGAAGAGAGAAGAAAGTAGACTACTTGTTTTCTTGCCGTAGCGTTTCTTGCTCGCTCTGCAATGATGTGTGCGGAGTCATCGCGATATTTAGTAAAAGCACAGCAGTCGCCCCAAAATTATCAAGCATGCTTTCAAAAGCAGCGGTATTGTTAATATCAAAATCCTGTGAAGGAATAACCGATCCTTTTCGTGTCCCTTTCAGGTGTTCTCATTGCTTCTCTCATTTGGGGTCTAAAATGTGCATTAAATGACATGAGGAAAGGCACGGAAGGAGCAACAGGGATGGGGCGCCTGGGGTTTGTTTGCTCTCAGGGTAGACCTCGGCGTGTCTGGAGTCCTGCTCTGGTCCTTGTTTACCATCCTGGGGAGATAGTTAAGATAGAGAACTGTCTTTTTTGATATTACTAGCCTGTGTTTGTCGCAGTCTTGAGCAGAATGCATCCAAGATCCCAGCAAAGCAACAAGTTGCGGTGGTGTGACAAAGGGCAGAACGAGTCAAGTGAGCAGAATGAGTCCTTGGGAGCAAGTAAGAATTTATTCCAGGCTTTCCAGAGAACTAGAAGATGCAATAAGACTGAATTCAGACACATTGATTGAGAGCAAGCGTAATATTTCTTTAGCTTCTCCAACTTCCTTTTTAGATATTTTGGTTTGCAGTGAAATGACGTTCTACTTCCCAGTAAACTCTAGAACCAACAGTACTTTCTCCCTGTCCCCGAGACATCTGGTTGTGCTGGGGGAGCTAATCAATTGCAGACGTTGTTGCTATTATAAGCCTGCAAGCCACTTGAAAAGTTACCCAGGATTTTGGTAATGAAGGGCCTGAAGTTATTATTTGAGCTTTTTTTTTTTTTCCCTCCCCCTTTTATCTTCCCTTCAGGGGTCATCAGACTGGTAATATGGGGTTTTTTACAAGCTCAAACTTTAGATTTTTAAAAGTTCAAATCTCTGTGTGTCAAGCTACTTGAATTTCCTGTAAAAATGTTGGAGTTGTGAGTCAATTTGTAATAATACAAAGGCGAACAAACATTCAGGTTAACTCCGTATGGAAAGATGGCATTTAAATAGATCAGAAACTCACAGCTGAGCTTGTTTTGAGGCACGTTTGTCATTTTGCAATTAGATACGGTATTTACTGTTAACATTCAGTAAGACTATCAATCACATTTATGAGGATAACTCTTCAAAAAATCAATTTATAGTTTAGAACTGAGAATAGTTTAAAACCGAGCGTGGCGTTCAGCTTTCCACACGACGCAGCCTATAAGCTCCTATTGAACAGTGCATCCTTCGCAGCCTCACTAATGCCAAAATCTACCGAGTAATGAATGGTTTATCCTTCTGTATTTGGCTTTTTCCTGTTGGGAGGGTGGAGGTGGGGGTGGGAAGTAGATTCTAAACTCCGGAATACCAAGTCGCTCCCAGGACTTGGCTTTAAAAGACATAAACAACGCAGACGGTTACAAGCTACATCCCAACGCCTGTTTTATACAACCATGTGTTTTCGACCGGGGTGCTTAAAGCCGAATGGAAGACGTGTGCTGAGGCTGGTTTATTTTTCCAGGGGATCCCGCGGGTTGATGGAGCGCTATCGCTTTGCGCCGCAGCTCCGGCTGGAAACGGAGTTCGGCTGGTGCCGTTTGGCTGGGCGGCGATAAGCAAAGAGACAGTCTGGCTCCTTCCAGGAGCCTCTCGGTCATGTCTGAGCTCTCGGCAGTTCCCAAAGCCTCTGGCTGACTTTCCCCTGCGGACCGTTCATTTATCAGGAAATGAAATTGGTTACAGGATTTCGCACGTTGCCAAACCTCACTGACGAAATCCCCTTCGTTCCTGCTTTCAGAAGTAGGAAGAACACGTTAACTCTTTGTGCTTGGTACTTGTTTTTAGGGCTTTCGCTGAAAAAAAAAAAAAGCCAGGTTCCTTCTAATTTTTAAAGGTTTCCGCAAATTGCTGACATACGTTCACCCTAAACAAATGTACTACCAACGTAGCCAACTTCATCATTTTGCCTCTTACATTTGTTCCTTTGCATCACGGTTGCCACTGTCTTTATAAATGTTATTTTAGGACAGTCAAATTATTTTAGGAGAGGCGAGTTATTCTAGGACAGTCAAATTATTTTAGGACAGTCGAATTATTTGAATGTGAGATTTACCTACTGAATTCAGTGTGTTCTTGCTTGAAACATGTCATCTAAAGTAGACGAGGGAAAATCAAGATGATTTAAAAATACAAACAATGCTGAGTTGTTTACAGGGAGGTTTTGAAGCATGCTAGATAATTTACAGAAGCTTAACCAGGATTGTATAGAAATATATCTCTAATTATGCAGATGGGTTGACAACAAAAAACCCAAGCGCAACCAGGGTGCAGTTGTTTCTGAATGTATTGCTGCGTTTGCATGTAGTTAGAAACCCAGTTGTCTTATGGCAAGGCAGCCACCCCTTTTTGTAGGTGCTATTTGGATGTCATTATCTTTCATTACATATCACGTGGGTCAGGGCAAACCTCAGCACAGACACAGGCTGGGTGGAGAATGGATGGAGAGCAGCCCTGAGGAGAAGAACTTGGGGCTGTTGCTGGATGAGAAGCTCAACATGACCTGGCAACGTGTGCTGGCAGCCCAGAAAGCCCCCCGCACCCTGGGCTGCATCCCCAGCAGCGTGGGCAGCAGGGCCAGGGAGGGGATTCTGCCCCTCTGCTCCGCTCTGGGGAGACCCCCCTGCAGTGCTGCCTCCAGCGCTGGGGACACCAACAGCAGAAGGACATGGACCTGTTGGAGCGGGGCCAGAGGAGGCCACCGAGATGATGGGAGGGCTGGAGCCCCTCTGCTGGGAGGCCAGGCTGAGAGAGTTGGGGGTGTTCAGCCTGGAGAAGAGAAGGCTCCGGGGAGACCTTAGAGCTCTTTCCAGTCCCTCAAGGGGCTCCAGGAAAGCTGGGGAGGGACTTTTTACAAGGTGATGTAATGATAGGATGAGGAGGAACGGTTTTAGCCTGAAAGAGGGGAGATTTAGATTAGATGTTAGGCAGAAATTCTTGACTGTGAGGGTGGTGAGACCCTGGCCCAGGTTGCCCAGAGAAGCTGTGGCTGCCCCATGCCTGGAGGTGTTCAAGGCCAGGTTGGACGGGGCTTGGAGCAACCTGGTCTAGTGGGAGGTGTCCCTGCCCATGGCAGGGGGGCTGGAACTGGATGGTCTTTAAGGTCCCTTCCAACCCAAACCATTCTGTGATTCTATGATGTTTTCAGCAAACTTCAAAAATCAAATGCACTTTTTAAAAATCCAAACGCCTGTTTCTCTGAGACTCACCAAACTTCAGGCTGCTCTGGCGTTCACAGGGGTAGCGCTGGTTGGCATTTGCTTCTACCCGAGCAGATTCTCAGTGGGGCAGATTGCAGTGAGAAATAAAAACCATTTTATTTGTATTAATTTTTTTTATATTTATAAGTACTCCAGGTGATTTTGCATTTATCCAGTGGTCAACATCTGTCTCTTAAGACCCTATAGGTTTTGTCCCTAAGCGGCTGAGCTGCTGTTGTTGTCCTGTTGCAATACAGTGTTTGTGTGTTTAAGAGGTGACGGAGAAATGACCGTGAGCGAGTTGTCCGCTGATGGGTGCCGTTGGCTGCGTCTGTATCACTTGAATCATTTCAGTTTGTGCAACGATGCGTTGCAGCGGGAGCGTTTCTATTGGAACGTGTCGATATGTTTTAATGCAATCAATAGTTGTAACCTCCTGTGTATGAAATTAATAAGCCCAGAGGTAAAGCACAGTGCACATGTGGTAATTATTACGTCTGGAAGTGGTTGCTGCATTAATTGATAGCAGTGGCAAGTAATACAGCTTTACTGAATTTCATTGCTTCTTATATGAAGATCCTGTAAACAGAATTTTTCCACTTTATTATATCAGAACTCTTCCTCCTTTTTATTAAGAATGGATCACTGTGAAAATATTTAGAGCTCCCTTAGCTCATTTAGCTTCGTTACAGTTTTGGATCCTTTGTCCCTAAACAAAAAGCTGCTGAAAACAGTTTGCGCCCTACGAAAGCGCCGTGTAAGTCTCATCTACCGCGTGCTGAGGCTCAGCTGGTGTCGCAGGATCGGCGCGTGGCTGATGCCAGCCAGGGACCCCCTTCGCAGCCTGCGTCCTGCAAGGCTGAGCCCTTGGAGAAGTTCAGTAGATGACTTGGCCTCCTTGCTGACATAACTCAGACTCATAAAAATCAGATGCTTTCAGAGCTGCGTCTACAGACGAAGTTAACTGCAAAATACTACAAATTCAGCGTTCCTTGCTTTTTAAAAAAACTGTGGTTTAGTAGTATAAATAGGATTTTCCTTTTAAAAAACAGACATTTTAGAATACCGTACCATATACGCTACTGAGAATCTCAGGACATTGGGCCTTTCCATTCTGAACCAGGGAAGCCAAAAGATTGTTAAGGACTGTTCATGCTTGGAGATCCCTCATGTCTATCGGTGAGACACTATTGATGGTGAAGGGCAAAGTGGCACTAACGCTCTAATCTACACTTGCTTTGTATATTTAAAAATGAAGTGAACCTGTCATGGTCCCAAAAAGACCATTGCTATCATCAGGGGAAGCTCCAAACAGTTTAATCCAGTTCCTTTCTTCAGTCCTTGCATAAGATCTTCATTTTCTTTAATACTTCTAAGATAAATGACTGGCTGAAAATAGACTAATTTGGAGTAATAGGTAGTAATAACAATTGAATTGTGTAAATGCAAATACAATGTAGGAAAAGCTTACATGTAGGGTTTTCAGAAGCACTGGTGAGGTTTTCCTTGGCTTCAGGATTAGGGTGGCAGTTGCGGGTTTTAAATCCAATATTTGATATATTTTTATGATCTCCTTTACATCCTACTCATAGTTTGATCAAAGTTCTCTAGGAAAGATGCATCCTGTTCGTACATTGGGCTTTGTTTGTCTTACTGGAATCCAGAGAAGCAACTTTCACCCCGAGATGAAGGAATCCAGCAAGAGCTGGGTATTGCACAACGAGACAAGGTAGCTTTAGAGGGTGGTGCCTTGGGTGAATGACTTGAGTAACAGTGATTCTGCAGTTCAGGAATGAGGTGCATTGGCCAAGATGAAGATGAAGGGTGGGCTAGCATGAGACACTCCTATTCCCAAGCTGCTGTCTACATGGAGACTAATATTTACATGGAGGCTTAATGTCTGTCCCCTCCACCCCTGAAAACTCTTCCAGTTACCTTCTGGAAGCTGCATTCTGAATTCAGTCACTTCATTCCAGAGTAATTGCTTTCTTTACGAAGCTGAACAATTATACCGGAATGAAATCACCTTATTCTGGAGTTACCATAGCTGCTCAGAAGAGCTACTCAATACTATTGTTATGCAGGTCAGCCTTCCGCAGAAGTCTGGACAGTGTTTTGGTTATCCAAAACCAGTTTGGAGAATAAACTACCGTGTTCAGATGACAAGGTCCTATCTACCCAGCCAGGAGAAATGAACTACGTACTAATGACAATTTAATTGTATACATGCAAATGTAATAATATTGTATTAATACAATAATATATATAGTTAGGGATTCTGAGACTAATTCTTCAAACTAAGAAAAAGGTAAAAGGGAAAATAAACCCTTGTAGGAGGAGGGTGATGGGCAGTGCAAGAGTTTTGCTGTTCCCCGGTGTGTTTCTCCTGCAGTTGTCTTGGCTTTGCCGTCACCTGGGCTTAGTCCCTTCACTGCTACGCAGAACTGTGACTGCAGTTATAGCCCCGTACCCAGCCGGGCTGATTAATGTCTCAGCCGTGCCTGTGGCAGCTTGCGGATTGTAATTAACTGCTTCCCATTAAGGCAGCAGATGAGAATTCATGCAGTTACATGCAGAGGCTTTAGAAGATGGAACAGTGTCCTCTAACAACAGTTATTAAAGGTGAGGTTTTTTTTCTTTCTGACCCAGGATAAGGCCATCAGGAAACTATCGATGTTGTAAAGTTAAGAATTCCTTTGAACCTGAGCGGGAGCAGAGCTGGGGTCTGGGCAGCGCGGGGAAAGGCGGAGGGTTGGTTATCGGGATTTTCAAATGCATCATGTGGCCGGGTAATAATAAAGTTGTTTATTCATGTTTGTGATTAAAGTTCACAACAGAAAAAAAAGAAAGGAGGGGTGGGGGGTGAAAGAGCTGTTCGAGTAGCCTGGGAAAGAGCAGCACTGGTAGGAGCACAGAATTGGCTGTTCAGCATTTGCTAAGGGTTTAGTTGGCGTCCTTTCGCCCCCGGTGATAAAAAGTAGGAAGGGAGCGTGAAGGAAAGTATAGCAAACGGTAAGGAAGAAGCGGCAGCAGTACTCTCGTGGAAGCTGGGTAACGTTTGCCTTTTCTCCTGAAAGAGAGCAACAGATACAAAATTGCTGTTGTATGAAAATATCCAGGTATCTAAATACGAATCTTAAGAAATAAATATGTAATTCTGTATGCATCCTGTAGGGAGCAGAAAAATATTTCTCTAACGGACACAAGGGCAATGATCTTCTCCTTCCTTGAATCGGAAGAGTCTGGTAGTGCTTTACCGGTGGCATAGTCAGCATGAGAGGGGTCCTTCAGCACCTTCATCTCGTGTCCGGTCAAAGATGCCCCGATCAGTTCTTGCCCAGAAGTAGGCTGTTTCGCAGTGAAGAGCAGGAACCAGCACTGTTAGGAATATTGTTTTGGAGGAGAAAAAAGTGGTTAAGTGGTGGCATTTTCCTACTGTCACCCAGGATGAGGAATGTTTTCCTTCCTGCTCCATTCCAGATGGCAGAGCATCCTCGTGCGAGGCATTGCCGGTGGTGATAAATGGGGGGGCCTGATGTTAGATGCTCTGCAAACTTTGTGGAGGGGAAGGGTCAGGAGATGACATACAAACTCCAGTCACTAAAAGGAGCGGGGATTGCCAAAAGAGATCAATCAAATATTTCTTTATGCACAACTGAAGTCTGGTCTTGGCCTTTCATTGCACTATGAAATACCCAACGAGACTGGGAGTGAGTGTAGCGACAGCATCTGATTTTTCCATGTCAGCTCTTGAGACGCTGCGTGGCCTGTCAGCGCATCTGCTTTGATTTAGTTGTGCAATTTGAAAATAAAGAAATATCCCTTAAATTTAATTTTTCAGTGACACATCTAGAGATAGGGTCGTTCCCTTGCTTGATAGGAAGGAAGGGCACGTGTAGAGCAGAAGAATGTAAACTTTACGCAGATTCTAACGTGAAACAGTCTGTCTTTGTGTATCCGGTTGTTTGGTTCCAGCTAGTTGGAATCGGTTGATTTTGTTGGTTTAAGGAAGCTACTACAAGAAAGAAATATAAAATATCAAGGCAGAAAGAAAGCACTGAAGAAATGATGGGAAAGCAGGGTGAGACTTCCCAAGTCGCTCCCCGTAGTAACAGATCTCTGACACCGGTAAACAACGTTTTGCGTGTGTCCGTTTCTCCGACCTCCTTCCATTCTGCTGACCGCTCGCCTGCCGCATAATGTGAACTCTGTTAACCTTCCAGGACGATCCCATTTTTTGAAAGAGAGCGCGGAAGAGCTTCCCTGCCCAGTGCTGCAGAGCTTTGCTGGCTTCGCAGCAGCTTGGCAGGAGCCCAGCGCTCACGAGCAGCCCATAACTCCCCGTCCAGGACATCTTACGGGAGAGCTCCGAGCCAGAGCCCATCCCCTATTAACTTAGGAGCTATACATTTGCTCAAGGTAAATAACATTTCCCAAGTTTCCCTATACTTTTTTTTTTTTTTATGAGGTTTTTCGCTGTGACTAAATCTGCTTCGCATGTGTTACACAGCCTTCCCTTACTTTGTTGCATATGTTGGGGGAGGCTAATGAAAAGTCCGGTGCCAAATGCACTGCATGTGCGCGACGTGTTGTTTCCAAATTATCTTGCAACTTCGGTCAAAGCAAAGCAAAATCACGCTGAAATACTCTTGACTTTTTTTTTTTTCTTCTCCTGAGTTGAGAGCTATTTCCAACCCATGTGTTCGTTTTCTACTGCAAACCTTAAGTACAGGTGGTATAGTTGAAAAGGAAAAAAAGTTGCATTTAAAATGAATTTATTATCTTTGATTTTTTTTTAAGAAAAAGCAAACATTTTTTTTCTCATTCCATTTAAAAAAAAAAAAAGGATTAATTTCTTTTTTTAAAAAAAAATATAATGTGGCAGAGTCCAGCAGTTTTATCCCAGAAGGTGCAAGATTTGGTGAGTTACGAACAACTGAATACAAGATAGAGGGAGAAAAAAATCATGGAACCAACTTCCAATTATACCGGTCCAATTGCTCTTCCACTTTTAAAGTTCAGCTGTCTTTTCTGAATTAGTCTTTTAAATTAAGTTTCCATAACATGTGGCAGATTGAGAAAAACAGTCCTGAGAAGATTTCTGCCCTGGTTGACAGATGAACTAGATAATGGAGTATAATCTTTTCCATTTTCATGATTTGACACATTTTCACTTCTGTGTGTATGTTTAAATCAAGGAATCAAAATAAATTTGAGCACAGAATATAAATCCCAGGCAAAATTACAGCTTTCATTGCAGCGTTGGGTTAAATGTAAACAGCATGAATGTTACAGATATCTTTTAATTAAATGCATAAATCAGAGAAATGTCTTGAATGTTTACGGCGACGACACCAAGAAGCAAGAATGAGGAAGAAATGTACTTTGTCAGCTCATGGCTGCCTCGACTGCATTCCCATACTGGGTTTAATTTTGTCACAACCTTTGGTACAAGTTGCAATGCTTCTCTCCGGCTGATTTACAGGCTGTTTGTTCCTGCTTAGGATGATTAGTGATGTAGATGGCTTTCTCCTGGCCAAGCAGGGGATTTCTCACGTGTATCAGCATCGCTGCTGAGGACTCTGCCGTTAGGATTTCGAGGGCAGCTGGTTTAGGTCACCATGCCTTTCCGGTAGCTTTATTTTTCATCCAGTATCAGATGATTGCGTTGAGTCTTGAATCCGTGTGGATTTAGGCTGGGTTTATGGTTCCTAAGGTTGTAACGCTCAACCCACAATCTGTTGAGCTCGCAAAGAAGGAATGATTTTTCTTGACCGTATTCTCATGTTGACTCCTTACCCTAACATATATACACTATACGCTCTTCTACCCAAGGGCCCGCTTTTCTCCTCGCACATAATGACCATGCTAATACTCCAGGTAGGTGCTCAGTGTTTCCAGCCACCATAGGCTCTTATAGCAAAGGAGGTGAGGAAAGACGGGGAGTCCTGCAAGACATACATTGCAGTTACTCCTTGCATGCCAGCTAGGTAATTTATACTCGTTCCAGTACCACAAAAGATGTCTGAACTATGGGGAGAACAGTCAACCTGTGGCTCATGAGCTGGGTTCGGCTTGGGGACAGACAGTGAGAATTTCCCAGCTTGATAATGCTGCAACAGCATCCAGAAGCTCCAAGGAGTAAGATTTCCCTTCCTTTGCCGCGGCGTGTTAGGTATCAAAAACCCCAGCAAGGATTGGTTTTTACGGGTGGGAAACCAGAGGCTTGTATTGGCTAGCTCACGGAAGGAAGGTCTGCTAGATGGTATGAGCAACTGGCAGCTCCAAAGCAGAGCAGGGAATTTTGTATCTATGGAGTGGAGCGGGAGAAGAGCACAGCCCTTAACGTTTATGTGTTGTCCTTGATGTGAGACCCGTGAGATTCCAGTGGTGCCTGGAGCTCTGAGCTCGCAGTCAGGCAGCAAAACTTTATTTGAATTCCTCGTGCTTATCTGTCCCATCAGGTTTTGCCAAGCTCCGTCCTCCTGTGCTAAGACCAGCAAAGACTGATTGTTGTCACCAGGGTAAACAATCTGACCTGAATGCCCAGGGAGGAAGGGGACAGATACGTCGGATAACAAAGGGACATAATAGCATTTATGAATAAATGACTTCTAAAATTCCCCGGCCTGAGGTGGGGCTCTAGAACTCTTTGATTCGCGTCCTAAAGACAGTCTTTAGCAGAACAGGAGGTCTTAATACAGTTAAGGTCAGCGAAGGCAAACAGATCTGGAAATACTACATCTAAAGCACAGTAAATCAGAAAACACAAGTGATTTTCATGTGTTACTGCAAAAGTGAAAGAGCGGCTCCCTTGAGGCCCTTTTTCAGATGGAGGTGATTGTTTACATTAGGAAAAAACCAGTTTCCCTGTAGAAGGGGGCTACTTTTTAAACTGGTGGCTGCAGGAGCACGCCAAGCATGCAGATGACTTTTGGATGCAGTCGACTCCTGACTCCCCGTACTTAGTGAAGGGCGATGCCATCGCCCAGCTGCAAGACCCACAAAGATATCCTCCACCTTGAAGGAATCCTTGTCCTGCTCATGAGTAACCAGCCCTTTCTCCCTCCTACACACTACTTGCCTCTGTCATTGATAAAGGCTTGTTTCCAGAAGCTAAGTTGAACGTGCTACCACGACCTTCATGTCTGCCATGAATAGAATATAGAATAGAATGAAGAACCTAAAAATCCATTTAAGAAAAGGCACCCTGGTTATATGCTGAGGTCAACTTAAACCCCCCTGGCGTGGGTCTGTCTTCACAGGACTCTCAGCATTAAGGCAAATTTAAAAAAAAAAGAGGCCGCAAAGTCCACATCCGCAAAATAAAGAGCGTAAACGTCCACATTTGGCACCAATTCCTCAGCTCGCAGTCCCAGCAGAGATAAGGCTCCAGTCTGGCACCGCGTCCTACGGCTGGAGAGGCTTTACTGTCATTCCACGTTTCGCTCCTCAAGACAAATACGGTGGATTTCCTGCGCGTAGCGGGGCAGCGCTGCTCATCTCACGGCACGACGTGTCTGTTTGCTGAGGCTTGAAACACTTAAGGAGGGAGTATGTCCGTCGGGGTGTACATTTTCCAATTGGGGGGAGATTAGGGAGCCAAAGGTCTGCAGACTCAATAGGGGTGTTAGTCAGCATGTCCTGAACCTCGGGCAGATAAGGGTCCGCTTCCTAGGCTGCCCTGATCTGAGAGTTAACGGTTGGTGACAGTGAGTCTGTCTCCGTTCTTAAGTCATTGTTATCATTTTTTTTTTTTTTTTTTGGTAATATTTACAGGCCTGGCTCTCTCAGATTAAAAAAGTACAAAATCAAAAGGAGGTCTTCCTCCGCGGGCGCTCGGGGCCGGGGCGGAGGGGGGGAAGGATGTTTGGGCTTGGCGTGCCGCCCCGCCGCCGTGCTGGGTGGGAGGGACCGGAGGAGGATGTCGGCTCGGGCTTCGTCTTTGTGGCTGCTCTTATGCAAAAGTCAAACCTCGTAAAACGAGCGGCGAGGAGCCCCTGTGTTGTAAATGTCAGCCTCCGCGAGGCAAATCGAAGGCGTTGAACTCAGCGGGGAGAGGGGGGGGGTGTCTCGTTTCCCTGGTTGATGTGCAAAGCCAAAGTCAAGGGGGTGTTTTGGACCCCTGGACGGTGATAACGGAGAGGAGCTTGGTCCCAGTTGTCCAAAGTAATGTTCTTTTTGGCTTGGTGGGATGTTTTGGATGCTGCTGCAGCATTGCACCAATTTCCAGTGAAAGCATGTCTGGGACCTCGTCACTGGAAAAATATGCAAACTGAATCACTCTGCTCTTCTCCTGCCACCTTTTGTGTTGGGGGAATATGTTCTACGCAACTAAGTGAGCAAACAAACAACTGTGACACTGTACTAACTCTGAATTTTTGGTTGAAAGAGATGGGCGGGTGAAAACGGCGTTTTAACCTCTCGATCCTCTGCCTCTGTGCTTCAACGGGATAATCCCAAGCCTGTATTAGAGCAGCAGAGAGGGCTCATATAGGTAGTTTCCAAAAGGAAAAACCTTTTAACTATGAAATTAGTGTGGTTTATGCTGTCAGCGTACTTCAGTCCCTTCCCATGGCGGAGCCTGAAGAGCAAGGAGATGAAAATCAGTGCTGGAGACTTCGTAGGTGGTCACCAACTCCACCAGCAAGCGCAAGGTGAGACCGAGTCTGTAAAGACAGACAATGAAAGCTCCAGCTCCTTGCCCAGGCTGGGGGAAGAAAAAAATCTAACCCTGGGCATGACAATTCTAATGAAAAAGTGAGAAAAGGGTAATATTTATATATTACTGGGTCAAAATTTGTACATTGTCCAGACAGGGTTCCTGAGACGAGTCCCTCCTGCAGCAAGGCAGGGTGCTTGCTCCGATGCCTTGCCGAAACACCAAAATGTGGGTCATGTTCTTGAAGTTTAATGGTTTCCTTCATTGCCACACTTGTAGCAAACACCCCGGGCTCATTTTGCGTTGCTGATTGCACGGCACACACCACGGCAAGAGTTTTATTTGCGCCACGGCTGGGGTTTTTTTGGTGGGAGGTCAGGGAGCAGTGAGAAGTTTATCTGGGTTTGGTTTAGGACAATGGGATGGTGCGTTAGCCTAGGTGGAGCAATCGTCGGTGATGTTATCTGGAGCGCAAAGCATTTCCACGATAAACAACATTCCTCGTGTTTTAGACTAGTCTGCTATCAAAATCAAAACAGCTGCTGTGACTTAAACAGTAGCACTCGCTGCTGGAAATTTAAAATAGATAGTTGGCTCTAAGGTCCGTGTAGAGTAGATCCGCCATGTCTTTGAGCATATAGCCACGCATATTAGTAGATATCCATTATTCAGCAGGATTTTTTCCAAGCCTACCATTGTTTGTATGCTTCATAGGCCCTTTTTAAGACTTTCCAGGTGAGTTTTTCTTTGTTGTTAGAGTTTAAGAAATTGTATCAATTAGACTAAAAGCGTGCAATTCACTTTTCAGAAAATAATTAGCAGATAGTTGTCTCTGAAATGACAACTGGAATATTGGTTGGCGTTTATAGTACTGGTTTTGCTTTAAAAGAAGGTTGACGAAGGGAACACAGATCTGTAATTTTTATCCAGAAGTTGGAGTAGCCCACATACGTGAGTTAATTCTTCTCTGCTGTCTTTACCTAGCAGGCTTCTCTTGTCAGCTGTGATATCTCCAAGAGGAGGCTTTGCCTTTTTCACCCCTATTTTACCCTCCTTTGAGGTCCTCCATGTTGTTGCAAATAATCAAATTGCATGGGAAGAATTCTTTCATCTTTGGCAAGTCCTGAACCATAAAAAGCCCTTTTTGTTTTATATAAGGGTTTTCTGGCTGACCAGGTGATGCTGGGGCTCTGGGGGCACCGTGAGGTTCTCTGGAGGGACCAAGCATCTCAGCTTCTCACAGATCTCCTCATTGATGGTGCATAACCAATCTTCCCCTGCCTTCGCTTCCTTGCTAAACTTCCTATTTTCTGTCTTTGGCAGAGAGATCCAAACAGTGTACGTATGGATTTAGGACAGCTTAAATTTTTGCCCAATTTGAGACCTTCAAAGAGTTGATTCCCCCCCTCCCGCCCCTTGATTTACACAATATGCAAAAGTGAGAGGTTGCCAGCGCAGTTATTAAAGGCATTTTCTTTGTTTAAAGTTTACATTTTGCATACTTGAAAAGTGGCAGATTTTCAACTGTCTCATTCATAAAATTCTGGAAAGAAAAACTTCAGCCTTGAATCAGCTTTTTTTTATTGGGGGGGGGGGAGGAGGGGGAGGGGTGGGTTGGGAAGTTTTTATAAGATTGCAGGGTTTAATTCTGAGACTTATGAAACTCCTGGGTGTCCAAGCCCTTCTTTGAGGGTACTGCTAAACCATCATTGACTTAATTGTGAGTTGTAGCAGAGTAAAGTGTCCAGAATCTGCTCCTCATCTTACAACCTTGTCTTAGCAACTATACAAATCTTCTATATAAAGTTGGCAGTGAATGAGTGATTTCTAAATGCATTCCAGTTTTAACAAAAATGTTTGCTGCAAACATACTGGTTTTCACTGCTGTGTAAAGCTTTGCACGTTATTCTAGGGAAAGATGGGTTGTGAGCTGAAACGCAGGAAGCCAGGGCTTAAACTCATTTGCATCTTCCTTAGCACTGGTAAAAATAGGGTTTGCTGTTATAAAATGTGCATTTCCTGCAAATCCCGTGGTAGGAAGACTTATACATCCACTTCATACCGATAAAAATTTTTTGAGTGGATAGGTTCGTCCCCATTTGTGCAGTGGTGCCCTTTAATGCTACTGAGAAACGGGTCCGGGGATTATTCTGGTTTTCAGATTTTAATTCTCTAAATTCAAAAGCACCCGAAGGATTTTAGTTATTTATCTGAGTAGTTGGTGCACGTACATAACAGGATCACGAATGCTCGAGCGAGGTCAGGCACTAGAGCCGTTTTTGTGAGTTGGGCCAGTAGCTTTCCTCATTCCACGTGCTTAAATCTTTTCGTGGTTAGTTTTCTTTCAGTTGTTAAAACATTCCTCATTTTTACCTGTCGTCATGTTGAGGTTGTTCGCTTTTTGCTCAGATCCCATGCCCGTGTTCTTTCTTCTATAAGGCCTCTGTATTTTCAAAGGATTATTGTTGTTTCAGGTTGAGCCCTGAAGTGGATGAAAGTTCTATTTTTTGTTGATAGTACCTCATCTACACATCATGCCTTCATAGTCAAGCTTAAAGTATAATTACATGTATCAGCCTCTAGTCCTGTTTTTTCCTATTATTTGGCAAAGCTAGCATATATTGTGTTTTCTGCAGTGTCACAAGCAGCCCTGTAATGTTCCCGTTGCAGTTCATAATCATAATCATAAAATGGTTAAGAGTTGGAAGGGATCTTAAATCACGGAATCACAGAATTTTCAGAGTTGGAAGGGACCTCCAGAGATCATCTAGTCCAAGTCCCCTGCTGACGCAGGAATGCCTACAGCACATTACTCAGGACTGCGTCCAGGTGGATCCAGTAGTTCCCTGTCCCGCTTGAGCTGGGGAGCCCAGAACTGGACACGGTTATTCCAGTTGTGGCCTCACCAGTGCCGAGTAGAGGGGGAGAACGACCTCCCTCAGCCTACTGGCCACACTCTTCCCTATGCAGCCCAGGATTCCATTGGCCTTCCTGGTGACAAGGGCACATTGCTGGCTCATGGATAATTTACTATCTACCAGGACCCTCAGATCCTTCTCCTCAGAACTGCTTTCTAGCAGGTCCACCCCTAACCTATATTGGTGCCTAAAGACCATCCAGTTCCAACCCCCTGCCATGGGCAGGGACACCTCCCACGAGACCAGGTTGCTCCAAGCCCCGTCCAACCTGGCCTTGAACACCTCCAGGGATGGGGCAGCCACAGCTTCTCTGGGCAACCTGGGCCAGGGTCTCACCACCCAGTTCCCCGTCTCTCTCTGGTCTGGCAGCAAGTCACAGCTCTGTCTGGCTCCTAGCGGTTGAGCTGTCATCTTGGAAATGTTCTGCAAAGGCGTGTGTCCATCTAGACAACGTGGTATACAGAGCGTGGTATACACATGGCAAGCAAATTGTAATTATAACTGTAAATCCTTTAATTGTGACTATATATGTATAATACATACAATGTTATGTGGAGGTTAATGATGCTTAATGGTGCATGATTTGTGAGTCGTGCTTTAGGCTTTCATCATGTTCTTAATCTTTTTTTTCCCCATTCTTAAATTTCTCCAGGTAGACACAGTATCCCTGAAGCTGAGCAGGGATCCGCCTGTTTTCTCAAACTAACCAATTCAGGGATTTCCTCTGGATCAGCTCTTCAGGTGGCACGTTTTCAGCCAGGTTTGCTGAAGAAGCTGCTGACCAGTGGTCCGATTTATTTACTGTCCTGTCTAGAAGTAGCCCAGAGTCAGATGTTTCTGAGGTGGAACCAGGACAGTCTGAAGTAGGTACCTGGCTTCATCCTAAGCTCAAATTTATACTTTTTATAGTGCTTTTGGAATTTGTACAGATTAACGACTCCGTATGAAGACACAAATGATTTCTGTGGCATGTTTTGGAGCTATTGACATTTATCAGCAATATTTCCTAGCTGTAAGGAAGAGAAACAAGAGTGTATGTATGTGCATCCCTGACTCTCTGGAAGGACTTTAAAGCTGTCGGTGTTTGCCAGCCTATCTTAGAAACAAATGCAATTTTTTTTTCTTTTTAGCAATGTGGTACTCTGCAAAGCTTTGTGCCCTGGCAGGGTTACTGCAGCTAGTTCACTTCGTTAAATCATTGTGTCTTTACCGATAAACACCTAGGCATAGCCGTTTGGTTGATTTTTCCAAAACTGACCTGACTTCTGAATTCTGCTCTTCTCACCAGTGGCACGTCTGCTTCTCTGGTGGTAGTTCACATCTTACCGTGCAAATTCACTGTTTGCTCCCTGAGCATTTATTTTCCTGCAGCTGTAGTTGTGCAAACCTTTGCTCTGAGTGATCTGAACACCGAAATCGCGTATCAGTGATCCTAACTTGCTGAAACAGTCGTCTCTCTATAGATAAACTTCCCTGCCCTTCCGGACCAGAAAGATTGTATCTCGTTAGATGAGTATGGGTTACTTATTGAATTTTACTCCCTGGGAAAAATGTTGTTTTCTACTACAGCTCATGCGAGTGCTTAAACTGGGGATATTTAACCCGCGCGCTGGTTGTTTTGAACCTCCTCTTGTCACCTTGAGTTTTCTATTTCTTTTTCAAAACCTCCTGACGCCCTCCGAACCACCGTTTTCTTCTCCGTCTTTAAATTCGCACCTATTCCTTACGCAGATCTTTGAACAAGATGTGCAGCTCATGCTTAGTCTAGCAGATTTCCTGTTTGCGTCCTTCATCTCCCCACCATCATCTTCTGCTGGGCTGGCTGTGCTTCGAGCCTGAGAAGGAGACAAAGATGATATCGGGCAGGTGTGGTGTAGCCCATACAGATATTTCACCAAAGCCACATAGACTTTCTGTCCTAAGTCAGAGAGAAGCGCTGTAGACGCAAAGAGAACCAGAGAAAGATGAAATGGCGTTAGCTCCTCAGAAGAATTAAATAATTGCAAAAAATTCAATCTATCGATATCTTAGAACAAGTACTGAGAAATTTTCTTCCATAGATTGTGCTCTGTCAAAGCACTTAAATGCTTATATTTATATAAAAATTAAATATATCAATGTTTAGATGGGCACCTGTATATCGGTACCTTGAACAGTGTACCAGGCATGACTGTCGAGTTGTTTTCAAGATCATTAGCCATTAATTTGACTCAGATTGGGATTTTGGGCACCAGATTTCAAAGTGGCATTGTGGATTTTGCAGGCCAGTATAAATGTTCTTCCCCAGCCCGTGCTCCTTACAGGTTGGTGTCTTTGGTGCACGGCAGGTTGTAGAACTAAACCTTGCTGGGGTAAATATTCATTGTGGCCCTTATAATAAAGACTTGGTACGGTGCTGAATCTGAGCCCTTGTTTTATTTTATTTTTCATTGCCAGTTGATGTGTTTTACAATCCTGCCGATGCTCCCCAGGCAATACTACTAAATTTAGCTGTAGCAATACGAAACACGCAATTTGCCAGCGTGTCATTAGGTTACCAAAGACGACTCATGGTAAGCTTTTAAAACGCAGAAAAATCCCGTTTTCAGAAAGACTTTGAAGCTTCGGATTGATGGGAAGTTAATGTGAATTTGACTCTCAAAATGTGTTCAGACTCCTTTGGAAATGGTACTTTTCTCCTAAACCAGGCACATGCTTTTGAAAATACCGACTCGCGTTGGATTGCTGTTTCAGAAACCAGTGTTTCTAACTGAGGACTCGAGGAAAAGAGGATTCTCCAGTTTTATGTTAATTCAATTCTTTGATTTCTTTCTTTTCCACAGCGACTGCCCCATTTCTTTGATGCGGGCTGCTTTTCATCCAGTAAAGCATCTAAGATCGGTGAAGAAGCATCCTTCTTAAAGCAGCTCCATCTGCCCTTGCTTATGTTATCTCAGTGGAGATCATCCACTGGCGTGATGCTGCAGCCCACCAGCAGCTCTGACGGTTCATATGCGAAGGGAAGGGGGTTTTTTATTTAATGTATGGCTCAAGTCGTCTAGCTCACATGCCACTGAGTTGCCTGGAGCGGTGCCAGGTGCTGTTGGCTGGCCGTGATGCTATCTTCCTAATCGTTAACTGCAAAAACAAAACAAAACAAAAAAAAACCCCCGATGTTGTTGAACTTCTGCGGTAGGGGAGTTATTGCAGTTCAGTTCTGCATCTGTTCATCGGACTTCCTGTGGTTTTTCATCGAATCATATGATTGACAGCGCAGACAGTCTGCAAAGTTCTTGGTCTGTCTAGTTGATACCCTCGTCCCAACCACTAAATCTGACTTCTGTATTGTCTGGCAGAAGAAGACAAGATAGGGTGCTGTGGTAGGTTGATTCACCAGAGCTGATAAGCGGTGTCTGTATTTAAATTGTGCAGTTGAAATCCTAGCGTTACCTCCGGCTCTCAAGTTTTCAAGTACTGTCTCAGGTCGGTTTCTTTTAAACTAGTCGAGGTTGTCTCTGCTCTGGTAATGACTTGGAGGGAAACGCAAATAATGGCTGCGCTGGACCCGTTTATGTCAGGGCAATGAGTTCAAAAACTTCAGTAGAGAAGCGCATGGGTAACGACAAACTTGTACATCTTTCGACACCATCCAGCTGAACGAATAGGGCTGTGAAGGGAAAAAGGGGATGATTTATCCCATGCCAAGACTTGTCCTCTATTATTAGCGCTACCATTTATGATGCCTTAGAGTGGTCCCTCTTTGCAGAAAGTGCTAAAAATCAGGTTCATTTGGGTGTCACCAGCTGGGGAACAAATGCCTTTCCAGGATTAAGTTGGGCACGGCAGCAGCAAAACAGAAGAAAATGGTTTTCTACTTTGCTGCTTTGACGTGCCACTTTGGGAATTTTGTTAAGCGTGATAAAACCCTCCCCAGTGCTGGCTGCGGTGTTTTCTGGAGTGCCCCGAGACTCCTGTGACCTGGTGGTTTTACAGCTCTCCTGAAACATTCATTTGGTGTCATCTCCTGTCTGTCTGCAGCACATGGCGAAGGCTCCGGATCGCTCATTTGGAAGCAGAGCAGGCAGGAGATAAACGGCACAGAGCTGAATTTAAACATTCCTTGAATTACCATCTGTCAAAAATCTTAAAGCTTTATGGCATCGGTCAAGCTTTTTATGTGCTATTTAACCCTTGCTGTTATAAATTGTTTTAAAGTCAGGCTGATAAGGCAGAAACGTTTTGAGGTTGTTTAACTTTGATGATTTTGAATGCGAACAAATTCTGTTTTCAGTGAACACCCTCGTAGTGAAACGGTGTGGGTAGTTTTTTATCTTAGCAGTGGTAAATTTTGCAAGGCCGATGCTGGTGCAGAAGTTCTCTCCATGCTCAACCTGTAGGATTTCTCGTTTTTAATGAATGGAGAAAACATGGCCACCACGCAGCCATGGATCATGGCCGTCATCTAAAGAAATTGGGTTTGAATTACTGACCTGGATGTCAAATTCTCCGTGTCTCATTAGCAATACATTGGGTTATCCTGGGTCCGCTGTTTAGGGAGACCATCAGAAAAAGATCATTGCTTACCTTCTTTTTATAAAGATACATTTGAAACTGTGCGTGTGTAATGGCAACGTGTATTATATCTCTCCTTAAAAATGTCATTATCCTTGTCTACATTCCCAAGATAAACCTGCAGACTGTTCAAGGCATATGTTGAGTGTGAGAGAGTCCAGGCTGATTGCAGTGAGTTCCAGTCTTTAATCTGACATTGATTATTAAATTGCTACGCTATGATCACAATAGATGGCAACATTGATCAGTCGGAAGAAGGGCTTAATAATAAAATCAATGCATGACTGTTATTGCCTGAAAAGATGAATGCTATCTGGTTCATTTTATGCTGTCCTTCCAGCTGAGCGATGATGGGATAGTAAGAGCTGAGCATCTCAGATGTAGCTCTTGGAATTTCTAATACAATTTTACCTGCTGTTTTAGAGCTTAAGATGTTTGTTAAGCTGCGTGAGAGTCCAGAATAGTCCCAGATTAGTGGGACCATTCTGGAGTCCCAGAGTGGCTGCAAAAACAGTAGCTATAATCTGTGACCCTGAAGGTGAAAAAAGTTATCAGTGTTTAATTCAACTCAAATTAGCATCTTTAATCGCTTTTCCCCCCCTTCCCTTCCAGAAGGACCACTACGCGCTGCAGTACTGGCGTGCAGCCACCTTTGGGGTGAAGAATGACAACTGTGTAAGGGCTTTTCTCTGCTAGGAAATGTTGCAGTGGTTTAATCATGAGGTTTAACCATTCGTTCTGCTGATGCAATGCTGAACGGAACGTGTTCCTGTCTACACTGACCACAAGCCAGGAAGCATTTAGGAGGGAAGTGGGGAAGATTACCCTGAGAATACGCAGAGAAAAATAGCAGTTTTTGAAAAAAATTAAAAAAAAAAAAAAATTAAAATCTACATGAGGGCTCGATTGGAGTGAGGCTTAACCTGCCGAAAGAATGTAGGTGTCCTGAGAGGAGGGATGGGGTGGCAGAGGAGAAAGGCAGGCACAGCTTAAGGACTTGGAGCCGAGACGGGAAGGGACAGAGGATGTTAATGAAAAGGAGGATTTCACAAGGCCGATGAGAAAAAAGAGAACTTGGGCAAGTACAAAATAGAAAGATATGCTAAAGAGAGACAGTGGAGCTACAGTGGAAGGGGGTTGGGGATGAGAGTAGGTGAGGAGACAGGGAATTAGAGATGGGGGTGCGTATGGGGGCAAGACACCTAAGAGTGAAGAAACAAAATGATATGGAAGATTAAACAGACTTGGGGAAGAGAGGTTGTAGAGAGGTGGTAGAAAATGGTTTAGGGGCACAAAAGGGCTATGGGAGAGCTTCTCTACCACAAACTGCATGTCTGACACAGGAAACGAAACTTGCTGATGTACCTTTGAGGTTCTGGGCTTTGAACTCAACAGGAGTTAGATGCAGAAGTGCCTTTAACAGCCTTATCTTTTAGCTGCCTTAGTGCCTTAAACAGAGATAATAATGCTGAAAACAATACTGTCCTCCTTCCCTCCCCACATGCTCTGAAGAGATCAAGTACAATAATGACAGCCACACCGATGGCCAAAATGGTTCTTCCCGGGCTAAATATTGGCATCCAGCTAAATAGAGCTGTGGTGAAGGACCTGGCCCCAACACAACCCAAACCGCAGCAGCTCCAGAACATTGGAGCATACTGGAAGGTGACACCGATGTCCTCATCAGTCATAGAATCACAGAATGGTTTGGTTTGGAAGGGACCTTTAAAGGCCATCTAGTCCAACGCCCCTGCCATGAGCAGGGACATCTTCAACTAGACCAAGTTGCCCAGAGCCCAGCATAGGAGATAGCATGTGGTTGAATGAAGCTGTCCATGGAGACACGTTCCTTCTAAAACATAATGCAGGTGGCACCTTTGTGCCTTGGAGGAATTGTATGCTCAGTATTTGCACCAAACTGCCGCAGTAACAGCAGCAACACAAGGAAGGAGTAGAATAGTTTCTATGTTTTCTGACTCCCAAGAATACAAATAACCTGGGCGTGTAAAAGTTAAATAAATAACCCTGAAAGCCGAGTGGCCGAGAAGTGCCCCTTGAAAGGAGACTGCTCCAACCAGAAGGGTCTTCTGCCCTAATGCAAGGAAACAGGACGCTCTGAGCTCAAGAAAGATGATAGGGTATCCCTTCATTATTAATGGGCAAAGAGGCTTCCTAGCCATCTCTGTGCTTGTTCTGATCATGTCACACCATAGAGTTTATTCTTAGTCTTAGCCACAGCCTTATAAATAATAAAATGGGTCATGTTTTATCTTACCCCAGTGATCATTGTAATGCGGCTTTTATCTGAGCCTCTGCCAAGCTCTTGACACGGGCAACATTTAGAAGTAGATAAAATGATTGAAGAGCACAGTGCAAAAGTAGGCTCAGCTCTTCCCCAAAACGCACGCTTACCGAGAGCGAACGCACTGGGTTTGCTGCTTTGGGAGGGGAAAAAAGGGGAGAAAATTGAGGATGCAGTTAGGATGGGCTGGGCTAGCACATCTGATGTGTGTTAATTCTGGAAGTGCTTTGCTTAAAGCTGGTACAGAAAAAAAAAAAAAGAGCTTTTGTGGAAACAACACTGTCTAGCCTGTAATTTCCAGGAGGGGGAGGTATCTGCGTGGATGGGCAATAAGGTCTATGTGCGCAGGTCTTGTGGTTACAGCCTTAGAGCCTGAAGTGGGATAGATACGTGACGTGTTGCAGCTGGGGAGCTTGCAGGGTTTTGCACTCTGATTGCTATTAGAGTCATTCTGTGTGCTCCTCAGCAACGGGAAAGCCAAGGCATGGGGGTAATGACCTACCCAAAAGTACAGAAGAACCTGTAGCAAAACTGGAAGTGGCCTCCAGGAGCCCACCCATGGAGCCACGCTTCCCACCGTGCTTCCTGGAGGAAGAGCATTTCTCTCCTGGAAATTCCTACATACATAAAGTCTTGGAGAATAAGATGGAAAAAGTCAGTTTGCTGTAACACTGGGTTCCTGAAAACGTCACAGACTGTGTTTATTCTTCATTTAGTCTTTTAAATGAGTTGTTATTTACATTAAATCATTTGTTATTAAATTATTTGTTTATTTTTACGGCCTTTCCAAAGGATTCTCCTGCTGAGGAGCTGAGTACGATTAATAGCAAAATGCTTTTTAGGGAAAACTGCGATAAACAGGTCTGTACGTGTGCAAGCAAAGCTTTTGTGGGACTGCTAAAAATGATGGTTTTCCTTAAGACCTTTGTGTTACGTAAAGGATTCACACGTTTAGTCTTTGTTAACAGGCAAATTGAGTGTGACCAACGGTAAAAGGGCTGAATACAATATGCCAATGTAGCATTCAGTTCAAAGAAGAAATTATAAATTATCTCTTTGTCCTGTAAATATTTTCCTTCGGGTGTAATGGTTCAGTTCCTTCCATTATTTTTTTCACCAGACCTCTTTCTTCGGTGTTTACGTGGGCTGTGTGTTTGCAAACAGACATGCAAACCTTCTCTCAGCGGACTTTGGTTTCTTGTTGCAGAAGTTCCCCGAGCTGAAGTTCAAGTACGTGGAGGAGGAGCAACCTGAGGAGTTCTTCATCCCCTACGTTTGGTCCTTGGTCTACAACTCCGCCGTGGCCCTGTACTGGAACCCGCATGACATCCAGCTCTTCACTATGGACTCCGGCTGAAGGAGATGCCCCAACCGAGCCAACTCAACTCTGTCTTCTTACAGAAACCGAAACTCTGCACCGCGTGTTAATACGTGACCCCTTCCAGCGTGCACCCTCTGACCCCAAAGCTTACGGAGAATGAAGCTTGCCGCTAGTGTACAGTCCAACGTCCATGTTTTGGAAGCAGATTGCCACCGACACGCTGGCAACAGACTGTGGTGTGAGGAACTGACGGCTTGTAGGCAACCTTGTATTTATAGTCCTATAACCTAGAGCTTGTTTGATGAAAATGAGGCCTTACACACGGGGTGTGATGTTACTACCAACCACAAACCTGATTGTTCTTTTCACTTAACGGGGTAAATGAGGAAAGGGATTGCGGACTTTGATTTGGAAGCAGCATTTGTATTTTTGTTTCTTTCAAGCGAGGCAGCTTCGTTGGGTGAAACTTTCTCTGGTCTGTTGGATTCTGCCGTGGGTTGCTCGTTACCTAATCCCGTGCTTTCACTCGCAGCCCTTTGTTTCGGGGGCGCTGTCAAGGCTGCGGTCCTTAAATTGGGGTCTACACTGTCATCCGAGCGAACCTAAGCAAAGCGGCGTATTCATCAGATTAGCTCCCGGGCGGATTCAAAACACTTGATTTAGATGTCAAAATGTTTGTGGGAGGATTTTCAATAGCAAGGCTTTTTTTGTTGTTGTTTGACTGGCAAATACTCTCTAGAGGGCTAGAAACACCAGCTTGCAGAGTCAGGTCCCTTACAGACTTGTTTTACTGTGCTTCTGTGCAAAAGCTGTTCCTGGAAATTGAATGTGTGTGGGGGAAAAAAAAAAAACAACAAACCCACACCTCCAAAGAAAATAGTTATAAGATTGTAAAATAGACCAATGTCCTGTAAAAACGTGTGTAATGGTGACAGTGTGCAGTGGGGATCCTTGGCAAAGTTCGGTGTTGAAAATCCCGTTTGCTATTAAAGGTTTTATGGCAGAAGTATAAATCTATCTGAATGTAGAATACTTATCTTCTTTTTTTTGTTGTTGTTGTTGTTCTAAAGTGTCCTTTCCTGATATACCTGTTTCTGCAGTTGGAAGAACAAAAGAAATGGCTTGACCTGATTTTGAAAGAACATCTCATTTTTCAAAATCAGGAGCGTTTCTTCTCTGGGGAGGTTCCTGATGGTGCCCGCCGCGCATGCGTGCGAACGCTCTCCTAACCCCCCGTGGGGGCGGGACTGTCACCCGTGCATTGCATGCCAAAACATAAATACCAAGGAATTAGTTCCTAAACATACATGGCAACCCCCTGTATTCCCTGCTTGCTCCAGCACGTTCTGTTTATTGACCTGAAGAATCGGGTGCATTCGCTTCCAGACAGTCCTTCGAGTGGCTTTAAATAGAATTTCTTGCACCTTTTTTTTTTCCCCCGGAAGGATGCGCTAGCCTTGTACTTTCCTTTTATCCGCTTATTTAGAGGTGGAAGTCCATTTGAGTCCTACACAAATGGAAATGTTGGCTTTAAAAACAAATGAAACAAAAAAAAAAGCTTTCCGAATTTATTTAAATATAGCTATAAAGCGACATATACAGCCCAGGAGCATTTAGGACTTGAAAATGGCAGAAGCTTTTGAGGAAAGGCAGTAGTAAGAGTGGAGATGCAGTTGTTCTTAGGAAAATACGAGAAATGAATGAACCGTGACTGAGCTGCACGTAAGTTTATGCTGTGTTTTGGATTTATGGGGGGCGTTTTTTTTGTGTCTTTAAGTAAATGTCAAAGGGGAATGACTCTTCTGGGTTACTGTAGTGATTTGTAATTGTGTCTTTATTAAAAGACCAAGAGTGTTTGTGAGTCAGGAGAGCTGCCCAGCCTTTGGAAAGGTCAGTCTGAAGATGCACTTTTAAACTGTGGATGCTTGAAGTTACTGGGATGGCTCAGTTTTCGTCCGTCTTAACTGCCCGTGAGCACCTGAACCTGCCCCGAGGTGAGCCCCCTCCACCCCGCTGCCCGCAGCAGAAGTGGAGCACTTCATGAAGCCTGGAGACACCCAGAGCAGATGCTTATCAGCCGGGTGTCAAGCTGCAGAGCACCTTGATTTTTCTTTGAAAGGGCTTTTTATAAAGAGAAGGGTACAATAAGCAGCAATCTGATAGAATAGGTCAAACCAGCTGCTGAATCAATGGAGGAGGAGTCGCTCCGTAAATTATTTCTCGCTGTCCTCTTGTTGTGATGACACTGAATTGAAGTACAGAAGGAACAGGTTTGTTCCCATCGCATAATTTCCTTGTGCGTTGAATGAATATGCAATGCTCCCAGGGCCCAGCTGGTTTGGAACAGCTGGAGTTACGAACCAAAGCCGAAACAGCAGAGCCAGACCAAGATTTTATGCTGAAATCCATGCTAGCCCCATTGGCTCTTCCAAGAGTTTGAGCGTTATGTGGATCTGGCAGTGTCCTGAAGTCTGCAGTCTGGCATGGTCACAAATACTCTATTTTCCTTCAGATCTGTAAAGTATCACCTTAGGGATCCTTTTCGTTACTTTGTGTGAAAGGTTTATTATGCGTAATAAAAAAAAAAAAATTAAAACCGTAAATACAGGCTGTAGTTGTATTTGTTTTACGTGATAGCTGCCGCGTGGTGATGTTTGGCCAGCGGGTCTTGGTGTGGTCATCAGACCTAACATGCGTGAGGTTTTATAACGTTCTCCGTGATGTGCAATAGAAAGAGTATTATTTTATTTATTGTATTAAGTAGACGATTGTTTAAATCTGTGCTTGGTGAAAGAAGGGACACGTCATGCTGCGATGTCATGCTGAATCCCACCTAACGGAGGGCTCTTGCCAACTCCACTTCCACGGCTGCAGAAGGTACAACCCAGAGGAGGCACTGGGAACATGCAGTTGTAGGGTGGAGCAGAGGAGGGACAGGACTGTCCCCTTCAGGCCAGACCAGACGTGATGTGTTGCTGCACCTTCAGTTGCTCTTTCCTGATGTTCTGGCCACACAGTGTAGGCAGATGGTGTCTCCCTGGGTTCTGGGGAGTGGATTGGGCATCACACCAGGATCTTAGCCCATATTCTTGCTCTGAGCGCTGATCACTAGTGACACCATCTGCTTAGGCTACTCGGGTAGTGTTAGAGAGGGAAATCCACTGCTTCTGGGTTGGGGAGGAGAAGGGAGGTCTGCTCTGTCCTCACTCAGAAGACCATCCCTTCCAGAAGACCAAGCTTTCAGGAGAACAGGCAGGAAACCAAGTTGCTTTGTAGGTTGCTATTGAAATGGAGGTTGTGCACGTGCAGCCTGATGCACGTGTTCCTGATGAGGGAGAAAATGTCCCTCTTCAGTTGAGAGAAACTCCAGTCTTCCTATGAAAACAAGGTGGTGGGTTGGAAGCTACAACTCCTTTTCCCTGCTGCCCTACAAGTGAGTCAGGCGTCATTGACCTTGGCAAAAGAAGTCCAAATACCTTCCAGATTTCATGGCGTTTCTTGACCCTACTAGCCTAAAACCAAAGAGTATTAGGCAAGTTACAGGAAAAAAACCCAAACTGTTTTCTACGTGCCTGCTAGATTGTTGATCTACCAGTTAAACAGGAAAGGAAGAAGCAAACAACCCCCGTCACTTCTTTGGAAAACTCTAAAGCTTTTTGTACAACCTTTTCTACGGGGTGGCTTGGTTTTATTCTTCTCGACGTTGTCTAATTCAGCCAACCAAAGGTGAAATGCCACCTTATAGTTAGTCAGCCCCAAGCTCTCTCCTGGTTGATGGGGCTCGGTCTGTGAAGCCCCTCGCTTCTGTGCTTGAAGACCAGGAGTTTTCTATACAATCGCACTTCTATAATTGCCTGACCACCGTAAATCCTTTCCCGTCTTCACCCAATAGCAGGGTTTTGGCCACCTTACCTAGCTAGCTTTAAAAATTTGTACCATTGGTACCCGTAACGCTGTGAAAATCAGGGTCCCAGCTGCCTTTGTGTTTGGTTTGTTGTTAATTTGTTTGTTATCTATTATTTTAACAGACTACTAACTCACAACTCGCAGTCTTTAAGGTAACAGCTGCGCCTCTGACAGCAACACACGACAGCCTCGCCGGAGTTATCAGCTCCAGAGGAAGGAAATGTTTACCCAGTACGTTCCTGTTCATAGTTGTGGTCTCTGCCCCTCCTCCCCGAGCCCAGACCGGGGTGCTGAGATCCGCACCAGGGCACCGAACTCGCTGGAGCCGTTCAGTTTGGGGAGCTTTACCTTGTACTGAAAGTTGCATGTAGGTTTTTCTCCTTGAGGTTTCTCCAGCCAATATTATTGGGTTAAATTCTGTGTCAAGCGCATACCCGCACCCAAAAGGCTCCAAGAGGGCTCTTTTCCCTTTAATTACACAACAGATAATCCATAAAATTGTCTTCAGCAGCGTGACACAGACCCAATCATTTTTAACATTGCTGGCAGTCAAATGTCACTTGTCATTTAAAGGGGAGGGAAACATCAATCCGCTGCCTTGGCAAGCTGCAGTCAGCTGGTTAGACAGGAGCGATGTTCTCCTCGGCTCTCCATCTAGAGACGGCCTCTACATCCATCTGCTGGATCCATTCAGGCTGCTCCACCTTGACCATTAAGAGCTGGTTGGGGGCAGCCAGTTGGGTTTACTGCCAAAGAGCTCTTAGCAACAAATTTGCTCAGGGCATCCAGAGCATCCGGATGATGAAACGTCGGCTCCTGGGGATCTTCTAGCAGAAGCCGTGGTGGCCATGAGCTCTCAGTATGGGGCAGATGTCCCTCGAGACTAAATTCTGCGGGGAAGGATGTCCTCGATGTCACAAGGTTGGTTGTCCGGGTTATGCTGGATGGGGCTGGCAATTATTTTGGGCTTGCTTGGAAGGCTGACTTGTAACTCTAAGAACTATTCGTTTTGTGGTGCTTCTGCACAGCTCATTGATGACGTTCAGATTCAGCAGCAGCGCTCTGGGGCAGATGGGTTCAGGGAAAACAAGGAGTTTGCCTTTTTTTTCCCCTTTCAGGAAAGGAGCCTGCTGGCAGGACATCCCCAGGCAGCTGTGGCATCACTGAGATGCTGCCCGAGTGCTCCAAGGTGATCCTCCTTCTGCGTAAGACACCAACGCATGTCACCAGCGTCATTCATTACGCTGATAACAGTTCTGTTATCAGAAGACCTGATCTAGTTGAAGATGTCCCTGCTCATTGCGAGGGGGGGATTGGACTAGATGGCCTTTAAAGGTCCCTTCCAACCCAAACCGTTCTGTGATTCTACATTTCAAAGACAAAAGGGCAACCTCGGTTGACCAGGATGGCAGAGCTGTACTTCTTGCCGTGACTTTGGGTACGACGCTTCATTGGGAGCAGAGCAGGGAGGTGCTGTGGGCCGTGGAGGCAAGGATTTAAGGTAACCATGGAAATGGCTGCATGATTGCATGAGCTGGGTTCTCAAGCGCAGCAACACGTGAGCTACATCCCTCCTTTGCGTGTCCCCGACTACAGATTTTGGCATCCCTTCACTGGGAAGACCCGGGACCGCTCTGGAGTAACAGTGTTGTAAATACTTTACTCTTTGAGAGTAGTTAACCCTGAGCTGCAAGGCTCCAGCTGAGATGACAGCACGAAAAGCTTGTAAGCGTTTAATCATAGACGCCAGGTTATTGCTGGATGGACACTTCTCATCTGTTAGGGCTGTACGGCCGTCTTGCCAATGGATTTCTCCAGGTAGCCATGTTTAACAGTGAAGGCGCTGCTACCACCCACGGATTGTGCCAGCACTTACACGTGCTCAGATAAACGAAAATGTCACTATCGGCGAATCCCTCCAAATCACAAATCAAATACACCGCTGAGCTGCCAAACTGGGACAATTTGAATGAGAGATTTAAAGAACAGAGATTCTTTTTAATTATTTTTTTTTAATGCTGCTGAAGCGCACGGCATAATCCTTCATCGTCACTTTAAAAACTGTCTTAAAATTAATCCAAAAGGAATATGTCTTGGCAGACGTGATGAAATGTTCAGCTGTACGTAAAGTTTTTGCCAGCTGTCTTGGCAAACTAAATGGCAGACTTCAGTCTTCCTCGTAGTCACTTCGTGCTGCTGAAAACCCTCAATCCGATGGCACCGGGAGAAAATTGGAGGTCTTTGAGTATCCGGAGAGGAGCTACAGAGCGGTGACGAGCTCGGTGACGTCCCTGACGATGCTATCCCAGCCCCTCCTCCTATTTATGAAACGACAAAACAAATGCTTTTCAAAGAGCAAACCAGCTTGTTAAAACCTGGCAATTTAAACTAGGAACAGCTGTCCTCGCCCTGCTGCTTCTATTTTCGTCCCTGAAGCCATCGTCAGGGTCCGTCCCCTCTCCCAGCGCAGCTCCTGCATCCCAGCCGGCAGTGCCCCCCCATGAATCCCGCCCAGGTCAGGGTACAGGGGACCTGGGGTGCTCAGCCCCATCAGAGCTGGCTGCCCCTATTTAAGGACTGTATCAACCAGAGAATAATGGGAATAAATCATCCAGGGACAAAACGATCTGGAAATTGACAGTGGGATTGAGTGCACCCTTAGCAAGTTTGCCGATGACACCAAGCTGTGTGGAGCGGTCGAGACGCTGGAGGGAAGGGATGCCATCCAGAGGGACCTGGACAGGCTTGAGAGGTGGCTCTGTGTGAACCTCATGAAGTTCAGCAAGGCCAAGCACAAGGTCCTGCATATGGGTCGGGGCAATCCCATGCACAAATGGGTGGAGAATGGATGGAGAGCAGCCCTGAGGAGAAGGACTTGGTGGATGAGAAGCTCAACATGAGCCAGCAACGTGCGCTGGCAGCCCAGAAAGCCCCCCGCATTCCGGGCTGCATCCCCAGCAGCGTGGGCAGCAGGGCCAGGGAGGGGATTCTGCCCCTCTGCTGCGCTCTGGGGAGACCCCCCTGCAGTGCTGCCTCCAGCGCTGGGGACACCAACAGCAGAAGGACATGGACCTGTTGGAGCGGGGCCAGAGGAGGCCATGGAGATGCTACGAGGGCTGGAGCCCCTCTGCTGTGAGGCCAGGCTGAGAGAGTCGGGGGTGTTCAGCCTGGAGAAGAGGTGTTGAAGGCCATGTTGAATGAGGCTTTGAGCAACCTGGTCTGGTGGGAGGTGTCCCTGCCCATGGCAGGGGGGTTGGAACTAGATGATCTTTAAGGTCCCTTCCAACCCAAACCATTCTATGATTCTATGATTCTAAATTCAAAGCCTCTTTCAAACCAGGTGCTTGAGGACCACCGGTGGGCTCTTCAGATGGGGTCTGGGTCAGCAAAACCAGTGGGGAAGGTGGGACTACACCTGGGATGGTGGCCCTGGGTGCTGGGGTGGCAAAGGCACCTCACTGGGGAAATGGGGAATAAATGGTAGGCAAAGAATTGGTCACTGGGAACTGCCTAAAAATGTGGGGATTTTCCTAATACAGCCTTGCATGTTGTTTTGTCGCTTGTTGCTCAGGCTGTTCCTACGGAGGGGGAAAAAAACCCACCTTCATTCCTTGATATGGGATATTCGGTATCCAGCATATTTACTCGGCTGAGCGTCAGATTAAATATTCGGTTTAGTGCCTCGTGTGTTGTACACGTCTCCGCAGTGCTGAGCGGCGGAGCAGGAGAAGCAACAGAGCCATTTTCACCCTGAGACGAAGCTCTTTGTGGTGGCTCCAGAAAAAAAAACAACCCTTCACCTCCCTCAAGAAAAAGCAGCTTTGGCGTCTGCAATCTTGCAAGTTTCTCCCAACTGAAATACGAAGTGAAAATTGAATTTAAATTCTTTTCTTTCTCCTAAATCAAATTTTGCAGACGCCAATTGCCCTTTAAAAGGTCAACCTTTTAGCCCACAAAATACATAATCAATACCTAAACAATAGCCATAAACTTCAGCCTGCCTTTATCTCCTCGCTTGGCTTCTCCTTCCTGACAGAGAATGTTTGGGCCAGGAAAGTGGCAGCTCCTGATGAAGGTGGCAGGGAGAGAGCTCATAAAACCCCATGTCCACAGCAGTCCCAGAAGAACGTGAGCGTCACCATTGCCACACGAGGCAGGATTGCCTCTTGTCTTTCTTTTGTTGTGGTTTTTTTGTTTGTTGTCTTTCTGTCTTGGTTTCCTGGAGGACATGTTAAGCAGTTTCAGAGGCCACTTGCATGTCTTACAGAGCCATTATGGTAGGACCAAAGAAATTGAGTTTAACAAATGTTCCCACTCTTCACGCAGCTGTTTGAATCTGGCCAGCTTTGCACTGGAAACCATTTCTGGAAGAGCACCTACTCTGGTCGGGAGGTGGATTTGCAGTACATCCATCCCTAACGTAGAGCCAGAAGATGTTTGCCAGTGGCAATCCTTTCACTCATCACAGTATTGCGTTCCTCTGTTCAATTAGGTGTGCTACACGGGAGCTACAACTGCACCAGAGCCACACCAGCAGCAAGACCAAGGGGCCCATGTCCAGGTCACCATGGCCACCAGGAGCCCAGGGTGGCCTTGAGAGGACAGAGGTGACGCTGTCCTGGAAAGCGACCCTTTAGCAGGAAGAAAGCAGGGAAGAAGGTAGGCAGCTGGAGCACGGGGACGGGTGGGTTGATGCCACATTTGAGGGTACCAACTTCCGCACTGGTGTGTACAGGAGACATGACAGAGACCCTTCTTGACTGTTTGGGGAAGAAACAGCCATGTTCAAGCAATACCTTCCTGCTTGTTGTCTGTGCCTCTGTGCAGCCAAACGCTAGTCCAGTGAGTACCTGGAGGAGCAGTGCTAGAGAATAAACCGGAAACCGTGGTCCTGACCCAAAGAGCTAATAGTCACTGATCAGGAAAGGACCGAGACTAGACAGGCAGCTTGGATGTATATGTATATTATGTACATATATACATATGTCAAAACGGCACATCATTATTATTTATTATTCTATTGTTATCCACTGTTGGAGCGGGTCCAGAGGAGGCCATGAAAATGATCCGAGGGCTGGAGCACCTCTCCTATGAGGACAGGCTGAGAGAGTTGGGGTTGTTCAGCCGGGAGAAGAGAAGGCTCTGGGGAGACCTTGGAGCCCCTTCCAGTCCCTAAAGGAGCTCCAGGAAAGCTGGGGAGGGACTCTGGATCAGGGAGTGGAGCCATAGGACGAGGGGGAAGGGTTTTAAACTGGAAGAGGGGAGATTTAGATTAGGTCTTAGGAAGAAATTCTTGACTGTGAGGGTGGTGAGACCCTGGCCCAGATTGCCCAGAGAAGCTGTGGCTGCCCCATCCCTGGAGGTGTTCAAGGCCAGGTTGGACGGGGCTTGGAGCAACCTGGTCTAGCGGGAGGTGTCCCTGCCCATGGCAGGGGGTTGGAACTAGGTGGTCTTTGAGGTCCCTTCTAACCCAAACCATTCTGTGATTCTATGACAAAATGACTTCCTTTCATGGCACCACCATATCTATTGAAGGGCTGTGAGTGGAGGCACACTGCTGGTTGGGTTTGGGCGAGTGCCCTATAGTACACTACATATATAAAGAGGCGATGGGTGAGTACTGACTGCAAGGAGCATCTCAGCCATGTTTAAGGCGGGATGTTTGGGGGATGCCAGGCTTTTCCTGGGCTGGTTTCAGCCATCCCAGTCGAGCTGGCCGCCACGCTGGGCCTTCGGGAGGGCAGCAGGAGGGTGCCAGGGTGCAGGAGCCGCGGGTGGCGAAGCAGCACGCCCCGTGTAATGAGGCTGCCGATGACGGATTTACCTCATCTATTACCTTGTGCGGCGCGTATGTTTATGTTGTGGCTACGAGCATTAAACGAGGGCAGATTAGTTGTGTTTGTGCAGCTGCCAAGCTCGCTGTTGTGACATTTCCATCTGCCTCGCTGTTGTATAACCCTCTGCTCCCGCTGAAATTAAGAGCAAGGAAGAAATCCCCTCCATCCCCGCTCCCTGCACTGGGGCTGGCAGGGCAGCTTATCCCCAAGCCTTCAGCGTTGAGTCCCAGAGCCTTCCTTCCATCCTAGACCCGAAATTCCATGTCTTGCCCTGTGGCCTTGGGTTGCTCTGCAGCCAACGGAGAGCAAAAGCACTGTTTGAACTGATGTAGCAGCGTCGGGACTGGCTCTGATAAGCTTTGAGGGCTGACAGTCATCCTTAGGTCAAAACAATTTAGGACCTGGTCCTGGGAAGCCCTTATTTTCACCTGTCTGGTGTGCACCAGCAGCAGCTATCAGCAAAGGCAGCAGCTGTTCATGTCATGACAGACCCTTCCCCTACCTTACCCCCCAAAAAATGTAGAGTAGGATAGAGAGCATCTCCGAAACGTCCCAAATTATGCCTTGCAGAGATCTGCTGGCGACAGCTGGTGGACCCAGGGCTTTTTCTGCAGCTCTTCACAGTCTGGGGCTTGCGTCCGAGACTCATGAAGTTGGGAAATGTGGCCAGGCAGTCCTAGAAGTGCCCTCATCCCCCATCATGGACCATAAGGACCAGAAGTTCCCCAATGAATCCTCTTGATTTAAGAGACTCAGAAGAGGATTTGGCACCCTGCGCTCCCAGAAGAAGGCCAGATGCAGGGGAGTTAGGCTTAGGACAGGTGGATAGGGGTTAGGATTTTTAATGATGCTTTTGCAGCTCTGCCCTTTCAAGTTTCAAGAGTATCTTCACTTACTAGCTTTCTCCTACCTCGACAGTAACCTTTGGGATGGCAAGTTGGTGGGGTGAGTGTGGGAGATGATGAAAGACGGGGAGGTGAAGAAACTTGTACCGAACATATTGTTGGCTCTTGGCCTGAGACGCTGGGCCCGCTCAAGGTCTTGCCAAGATCGTTTTCGCTGGGAGGATACGCTGATGATGACAGCCAGGTATTTCTTTGATGCAATTCTGTGTATTAATCGGGAAAGTACGTAAAGTTTCTTTTCCCCGAACACCACAGGACCAAGGAGGCTGCAACAGCCTTGAGCCCAAGCCCGAGCCTGCCTGGAGCCACTCCTGCGTGCCCCGAATGCCTCCCCGCTCCCTCGCTTCACTTTGCATTTCCCCAGCTCCCTTTCTGGTACCTCCCTGGCACTTTGCTGGGTTTCTCTTTGCTTTCTCATTCCTCCGATGTAGATTAAAATACGCACACACCCCCTTTTGTGCAAGCAACTGTGACCCAACCAGAACCCTGGGAGAAAGAGCACTCTCTCCTCCATCCTTTACAGAGATTCCCAAGAAATCACTCATTTTCCAACCCAGCTTTGCCGTGGTGGTTTGTGGCCTGCGTGAGATTTTTTCCTGTTTTGGCTTTCACCAAACAATGGTGCGAAACTCTTGTTTCCTTTAGCCCCAAGGCAACGTAGCAAATTGGCCAACATGATGCTCGGCTTCAGCGAAACGTGCCCTTGGATCAAGGTGAGGACTGGTGGCTGCACAACTGCAGCCTCCTGGGGAAGGGGAGATGCTCTGCAAGGTGCCTGTGCCTGTCCTGCCCGGTGGAAAGGGTCACGGGTCCCTTATCACCACCGCTGTCCCTCAGAGAGCTGCCCCACGGGGCATCCAGCCCACAGTCCGTGGGTACCCTGACCCCAGGGCATGGAGCAGAAGTTACCTCTGGGGTCAGCCAGCACTTGTGTTAGAAAAATCCCATCTTGGGGTGGACAGGAAGACCCAAGGAGATGTTTGCAAAGACCAGTCCTCCCAGAGACTGCCCAGGACTGGGAGGAACAGGAGTCTGTGTAAGCCATGCCTGGACATTTCTCTGGGTGGATGCTCAGAGGGATACAGGGACCAACAACTGCAGCAGAGGAGAAAAGAGAATTTATTTTTTGGGGGAAAAGGTACCAAATTTGGGGGTCTACATCCACCAAGATAAATTAATGCATGGGACATCCTGCAGATGGAGGAAACCAGGGGGCCACTAGGGGCATTAATTAACCAAAATTCCTACCACGTGTTTAGCGTGAGCTGTTTTTTCTGGGAAAAAAACCCTCTTCTACAGCATTCATGAGAGTGGCCCACGCACGAAACAACGTAAGAAGGGAATGGTCTTTTTTGGCGGCCACGCTCGGGACAGAGTGTCTCAGGACTTCTGACAAATAACGAATGAAAGACAAATGTTGTGGGACTGATGCTGACGCCGCTCTGCGTTACCCCATCGGGATCAAGGCATGAGCTGGGGGTCATGACCAGCAGAATCCCATATGAAGCAGCACAATGAACACATATATATATATATATTTTTTTTTTTTTTTCTGCATGACAGAGGCCTTTACGGAGCAACGCACCATCAAACACTCGGCACTTCCGAATGCACCGCGCACAAGAGCAAAACATCTGGATGTGCTGTACAATAAACAAGACGTGGGCAAGTCACACCCCTCCGGATAATCCGTTGTTCAAAGTGAAAGCTCGCCACAGAAATTTGGAAAAGGAGGGGGGAGTGGGGCAGGACTCTTATTATACTTGGAAACTATTTAAATATGTCAATATTAAGGGAATGTAATTACCACTCAAGCAATTCCAGCAAACAAGTCAGTAACAGTGCCTACTTTACGGGAAGTGCATTTCCTCTTGGCAACCTTCTGGCTGGGAATTATCAAGTATGCGGCTCTCCCGCTCCCCTCCATCTGCTTCATCGCCGGCACTGGGGGGACCGGCATCTTCCAGTGGTGTGTGCTGGGGTGCATGCTGGTCAACGCAGCCTACCTGGAAGTGATGCTCTAACCCGTGAGCAAGGTATGCTGTGGGTTCAAGGACATCAGGCAGCCCCGTGGTGCTGAGGAGCCCCATCCCATGCTCTCCTTGGGGTCAATGCTGACCATTGTTTCTGTGGTCAAGGTCACCAGGAGTAGCTCAGTGCTACTCTGCTTCCCAGAGCATCTGCCCGGAGCAGCCCTTGCAGCCATGCTGCGGCAAGAGTCAGAGGAAGGAGAGGACTGCGGTTAAGAGACCAGACTCCGTACCCAGATCTCCTGAGTCAGCTCCCAGCATCACCGCTGATGTCCCGTGTCGCGCCGGGTGAGTTGCTTCACCCATGGCGACGCCGGCTCCTGCCTTATAAAGCCCTTCTGTGGTCAGTTGTGTGACAATGTAGAGTCGTGCTCCGGCTGAGGGAAATTACTAATGGTCTTTGACTTCTTCTGTTTTGAAAACACTGAACCCAAAAACAAGGTTCCTTGAACTATTAGTCATTGAAGGAAACGGTGGCTTCCCAAAGCTGCTGAGAACCTTCCCAGGGCTGCTGGGAGGGGACAACCTCCCCCCCCGCCTCCCCCCTTGGGGATGCTTGGGGAGCATCCAGGCTGGCACGTGGTCCAGGGAGATGCTGAAACTGGACAATTCCCAAAGACAAAACCCATCTCGTGGGAAAGGTACCCTGTAGAGTGGCCACCCTGCAACTGTCCCCTCTGGGATCATCCACGGGCACTGCTGACCCCTGAGCTACCCAATGCCATTTACGCAAGAACCCACTAAGGACACCAAAAAATAATCCTCAGCCAAATCAGTGGCAATTGAACTCGTCGCTCATTAGCTAGGGTCTGTATATAATCCTTATTATTATGAGCATTTTCCAGCATCCCTGTGTATTGTGGAAGTGCTTTCATCCACACTTTGCAGATGGCGACCCAAGATTCCAGGGATTTATCCCAGACCACCCAGGAGACTCATCCACCGAGATGCTGGACCACTCTCCCCTCTGCTGGGACCCAACGCTGGGTGACAGTAGTGGCCACAGGCCATCCTTCATCAAAGACAGATGCCAAAGGCCACCTGGGGCAACATGATGCTCAGACGAGGTGCAGACATTTGGGTTTGGCCATTGGGCTTTCCACATTCTTGATTTTTGCCACCACTTTGACTAGTTTTGAATTGCATTGACTCAACGTTGCCCGGGATATTCTTGCAAACTCGATGTGAAGTGCGTGAGTGCTCGTTATTGTTCATAACACATGGAACACGCTATGGACCCTTATAAATTCGTTAAAAGCACTTGAATATTTTTAATTAAGTCTTTTTTTTTTTTTTTTTTACAATATCCACCCAATTTGAGTCCTAATCCCGTCTAACAGCTGCAGAGGAGCTATAACAAAAGATTAGCTCATGTTTAATGCCTGGTTAGTGACTGAAAGGCATCTTGAAAATGTAAAATGCCACAGAAACGCTGAATAATCTTATTTTTGTTGTCAACACTCCCCTGGAGCAATGCCCTTAAGCCTGACAAATGCTCACCGCAAGCGAAGCAAACGTCCTCTCATTATATTTGAACAATCAGATCTCATGCCCTGACGTACAGAAAGCCCACCGCGATGGTGCCTGGCTAGCTGGGGACATTCTTTTTGCCGGGCAGATCCCCCATTTTTGAGTCGCCCCAGAATTTCTCCTTGCAAAGCTCTAATTGCTGCCCGTTGCTGGATCGCTGCCCGCAGTAACTGCTGCCGCGCGAGGTCCAGCCTCCAGTGCCCCAGCAGAAAGATAACGATGGGGTCCCCCATCTGCATCTTTGAAGGGGAGGACCTGAGCTAAGCCGCTTCATTTTCCTGTGTTTCCTGCTTCGTGAAGGGTGTTGGTGAGTGTTACGCTAAATCCTTGCCAAAAAGCCACCACTGGGACAGCAAATATTTTTAAAGCAATTTTTCCCCACTATATTTTGCCCATTTATGGGGTGGGTGACCCCATTCCCTGCACTCAGAAGACACACCATTCCATATTCATTGGGGTTTTTTCGTTGCATCCCTCAGATCGTACCAACTGATCCCATAGCTGGATCCATGTTTTTCTCCCCAAACAGCCCCGGCTCATGGCATCTGGGGGAGCCGGGGCTGCCCGCAGCCGCACGCTCCACACCGCATTGATCGGTGTGGTAATTCCTCCAGCGGCGCTGGGCACGCTGTGCATTAATCTGCTCCCGTTAGCTGTAATTTGATAACGTTAATGCTTGGAGCCCAGCCTGCGGGACCATATGGATGGCTTCCCACTTGCGCCGGGCTCCTGCTCTTTCTCACGGCGCGCTGTGACGCAGGGCCGGGCGCCGTAATGCGTGCGGTTTCGGGGGGGGGAAGTCTCTTAATGTGGGTAATGCACTCAGGAAGTCAGTTGTGGAAGAAAAAAAAAAAAAATCAAGGCGACCTTAGAGGAGGTGCCGGGGAAAGGTCCTTTCCATCAGGCTGCCGTACTGCTCCGGTGTTACGGTGATGATGGACCCTCACAACCATCACAGCGTCAGGTCCCAGTTAATTACAGCGAGTCGTGGAGTTGACATGAGGAACAACTCAGTTCAGAAAACACGTGGACCTGTTGGAGCAGGTCCAGAGGAGGCCAGGAAGATGATCTGAGGGCTGGAGCCCCTCTGCTGGGAGGCCAGGCTGAGAGAGTTGGGGGTGTTCAGCCTGGAGAAAAGAAGGCTCCGGGGAGACCTTGTTGCAGCAAGACAAGAAAGATGGCGACAGACTTTTTAGCAAAGCCTGTAGCTACAGGACAAGGGGTGATGGTTTTAAACTGAAAGAGGGGAGATTCAGACTAGATATAACAAAGAAATTTTTTATGCTGAGGGTGGTGAGACACTGGCCCAGGTTTCCCAGAGAGGTGGTAGATGCCCCATCCCTGGAAACATTCCAGGTCAGGTTGGACAGGGCTCTGAGCAGCCTGGTCTAGTTGAAGATGTCCCTGCTCATGGCAGGGGGGTTGGACTAGATGGCCTTTAAAGGTCCCTTCCAACCCAAACCATCCGATGATTCTATGAATAACAATGATGCAGGTGAACTCGGTGGTGGCACACACTGAGTGCCTCCATCAGCGTTGAAGGACTCAGGCATAGGGAGGAGCTGCTCAGTGAACTGAGGACAAACACGCTGTGCTGATGGCGATGCCAAGGCAGGGAGCTTGCTCCCAGGCAGGATGGCGGCAGGGATGCTGATGTTTTACAGCACGGACCAAATTTTTCTGATTTGATCCCATTAGGCCACCGCAATGTCTTAATATTGCCTGGTGACTGCAAATAAGGTGGAGGAGGCAGGAACCCACAGCCCTCGAGCAGCGCCGTGCCGGGCTGTCTCAGGGCCCTGCATCCACAATAGGTGCAGGGATGTAAAGAGGGATGTAGGAGAAATGAATCCCAGCCAAAATGTGCAACTTTTGGCCCAATAGGATTCTATTATATATTATATTGCATCCCACCGTGCTATCCTGAGAAGAGAGGCCGGTCCACGGTGGTTGCTCCACCTTCATCACTCCTGGTGGCCACAGGGGACACAGACATGGGAAATTTGGGTTACTCACTGCTTTGGCTGGATGACAGCATCCTGAAGCCGTGAGCTGCTTTCTTGACCTTTCCTGGTGGGACAGGTGGCTCAGTAAGGACAGACTTTCTCAAGGTGGGACAATAGCAGTTGGTGGCTGAAATCAAGTAAGTTCCTTTAAATTTTAGGTCTGTTAGGAACAGCCCAGCCAAAACCTAACGTAGATGGAAATACAGGAGCTGGAAGCTTGAATCCTGTGAGATCAATGATCAAAGTGCTGTTGTCTTGGGTAGGGCCAGAGCACAAAGACAAACCCAGCTGTGTTACAGGGAGTAATCGTTCTTCTAAAGCAGCGGGTCACGCCAAAGAGTGATTTCTGGCTGTAATCCCAACAGTATTCCACTCGGAGAGAGGACGGAGACAGTAATACCGAGGAAGCTTGATACTTTGTGTCTGTTTCATTTGTTTGATGAAAAATTAGCAAGGAACAAATGGGAAAAGTAGTTCTTCTTTTCTCTAGTACTTAAATGTTATCCCAGAAAATAATTTCTCTTCCCTGTAATAAATCTTGGGGAGGAACTTCTCTGACGAGCATTTCACCCCGGCTGTCAGCTGAGATAGATGTATGGGAAGAAGTAGAAACAAAATAAGGAGATTTAAAAATAATCTAGATTCCATTTCTCTATCAGACATAATTTAAAGTGAGCCTAACCGTCCACATTTCATTGCCTGCAGACAAAACAAGGTGTAACATATATCCCTTCAGAAGCACTTGGGATGATTAAGAGAAAGGCTTTCACAGAGCGTATTTCCTTGAATAAACACCAGCTCTCCTTCCCTGCCTCAGCACCGAGTACCCCACCACGGTGACCTCAGCATCTCACAAAATGACTTTCAGACGCAAAAAAATAAACTAAGGGTACAAAAACGCACCCAGGAAAGAGGATTGCCCCTGTAGGCAACGCAAGGTCTCCAGGGAGACCCACGGCCGGCCCGGTTTTCAAGCCGATATTAAATATCCAGCTCGGAATGACCTCAGACACCCTTGGCCTGCGAAGCCCCGCCGAAGCAGAACGTCTTGCTTGGGTCGTGCTTTCATATGGATGCAAGCTTGGATTGTAACCAAAGCGCTCTAATGGAGATTAAACAACTCCACGAGCAGCTGCTCTATGGTGATATTAAGTGGAGACTGGATAAAGTTATCAATTTAGATTGAACTGGGGAAGTTCTGCTAATGCACTTGGACAACAAAGGTGCCCAGATGGCAACTGAAATGCTTAGGGAACTTCTTAAGAAAAATCCAGCTGAGCCTTATAAGCAAATGTCCTTTGTAAAACCGGCATCTAAGGAGCGAGCGAGGGAGACTCTGTCTGAACTACTTTAATTAATTATATATATTTTTTTCCATCAGGGACCTGCCTGAAGCGTGAGATGTTTAAATTATCAGTACCATTGCAACAGCCGCATGGCTGCAGGGACTAAAAAGGGAAGGGAGGATTTGCGTGCGGCCCATCGGTGCTTGCTAAGGAAACGGCAATTCTGGTTTTTCTAAAAAAAAAACAGGGTGAAGAAACCAGCTTTGTACAATCCTTTCCTGCTCATTTCTGTGGGGTGGGGGCGTTTCTGAGCGCAGCGCTTTGCATCCATTCGCAGGGGTCTTTGAAGCTGCCCAAACACAAACCATCAGGCTGAAGACCTGACGGAGGTTGCCTCGTTTGACACGCACACAACTAACGACAGAAGAAGGCGACACAGCTTAGCCGATGGCTTTGAACTCGTGCGTACGCCTTCCAATTATTTAAATGGCCTGGTTAGATAAACATCAGCACCCAGGGATCGCCGTTAATATGCACGAGAACAAATGGTCCAGATTTTTAGCCCGTAACTTATTCAAACCAGTTGGTCGGGGAACTTGGCTGTTCCCCTCGTGTTGCCTTCAAACCCAAAGCCTCCTGGGGAAGGGACTTGTCTGGCCCCGTTCACCTGTCCATGTGCTCTTCCTGTGCAGCCTGCTCTGGGTGACCCTGCTGTGGCAGGGGGGTTGGACTAGATGATCTCCAGAGGTCCCTGCCAACCCCTGTGATTCTGTGATATACAAATAAGGATAATTGCAGGGGTCAAGTCATCCTGTGTTTGAAAGGCCTGCGAGTGTGCTTCAACGTCAGAGGAGCTGTTCCTCTATGAAAGGTCATTAGCAGGTGACAGGGTCTTTGTATTTTGCTGGGGAATGAAGCAGGCTGCGTCATCAGCATCCTTCCATCTCTGCTCCCCTTGTAGGTCAGATCTGCTCTCCTGCAGTCGGAGCACGTGTTTCAATGCCAGGTCCCCAGCAGGACCAGGAGGATGCTGCCGGCTGTGACTCACGTCACCCTGGCCAAGTCCCTCCTTTGACTACAAAGATCGAAGGGCAACCAGGCTCTTCATGGGGTGCTGCGGGTCTTGCTGCCCAAGGCAGGGTTTGAAGCCAACGGAGGAGCCAAGACATCAATGAGTAAGTGCTAATTCAGTGTAACAGCTTCTGGTCTGTGGCTCACCAGGACATCCAGAGGTGGTCTACAACATGATCACCACCCCCTAATTCCAATCGGGTGGAATTAGCAATACATCTTATTGAAAGCTCACGCCAGGAGATGGTGCCCTGAGGAAGGAGAGGATCACATACATGCCAGTGGGATGTCCAGGAGCCTAGGCTCAGCCTGCCTTCATCAGCCATCCCACACCAAGCCCCATGCCATCCAGCAGCAGGGTGGAAGCAAAGAGCCGGAGGTTAGAGTCATGACAAACACCGCTGCTGTTTGCTCGACAGCTGCGTCAGGCCTCGTACAGCTCCTCCTTTCAAGCTTGACCCCCAACCCTGGCACCTTTGGTCAGCAACAAGGCGGTTCCCGGCTGTGTCCCTCACCCTGATCACTCTTCCCATAAACCGTGTAAACCACCGGTGAAGGGAGGTTTGCACGAGGACACACTTCCTGGAGCAGACGGTTGTGGTTGGGTGCTGGCAGCACCCCAGCTCTTGCAAAAGCCCCACCACTGCCAGCAACGGTGAGCTGTGAGCTTTCCCAGCCACCAGCAAGAAACGTTCTTCTACAGCCTGGGCCAAGCAGAGGACAACAGTGACTACTCATTGCTACCAACTAAACCGAGGCAGAGCAAATGGGAAAAGAAAGTGCTAGCTATCATAGGCAAGTGCTCTAAGTGACACAATAAGACAAGAAATGAAAACAATGAACAGACAGCATCTTCAGATCACTAGTTTGCCAAATACTGCCTGACCCTGCTTAGCTAATTTTACCCTTGGTCTACATGGGAAGGCGAGTTCATCCTACGTGTCTGAAATACAGCACCTTGGTACAGACATGGGGCAGATTTACAAATATATTTGATGTGGTTTGCACTTCTGTAAGTTCCGTTAGGTCTAAGCTGTGGTATAACCTGGGCTTTCTGGGGCATGAGACCTTCGTTTGGTAGGGATCGATGGAGGGAGAGGAGGGTGAAAGGTGGGTTCTGCAGAGAGCCAAGAGGGAGAGTTTGCTGTTTCAGTTATGGATTACCGGAGTTAAATTATTCTTTAGGTACTGGTATTACTTACCTTTGGAAATTCAACTACTTGAGGAAGAAATAAGAACACATTGACAGGCTCTTTTAAAAATGGATTTTGCTATACATTGGCATGATGCAAGCCAACGGCAGAGATGTGTATTGACATTTCTGAAAGCCAAGTGACGTACGTGGTACATGGACTGGGGTCAGTGGTTTGACTTTTCATGGGTTAAGGAGTCTGTGTCTTCATTGCTTAACCACAACCAGCCACATGTGGACAATAGGGACATTCTTGTCTTCTTTGGAAGCACAATAAAATCACGCACACGCTGGAAGAGGGTGCTAGATGGAGGAGTTATGCCATAACAATAAAACTTACTCTACAGGCTGTGCCAGTCAACTTCCCCTTAAAAACAAGCCCTACCATGTGCCTTATTCTCTGGCATTCAATTTAGAAAGTATTTCCCCTTTCTTTTTTGAACCTGGACAGCAAATGCTGTGATGTTAGGGAAGGTTAGGGGTTTTTTTTCCCTGCGCAAAGCAATTTTTTTAACTTCACAAACAGCCATGGGTATCAGCTGGGAGGCCTTACGTCAGACACTGCCCTATTATCTTGAAACCTTCTCGATAAAAGGACTCCAAGAGCCCCCCCAGTTTCCCAGCAGCCATGGAAGTAATGGACCGGGCGTTCCTGTAAACTGTTGCTATTTAGATTAGATGCACTTCATAGGATAGGTGGGGACTTCTTTTCCAAAAAAAAAAAAAAAAAAATTAGATATTGATGTTTAGCTTGTTCATACTTACAAACACTTACTAATGTATCAAATGCAACATAATGGCCGGGTGCTGCGAACCTTGGCCCAGGCGAGGACTTCCTGAAGTCCACAGAGCTGCTCGCTCGAGCAATAAAAACTCTGTCTGCAAGACCAATTAGCCGATGTATGAAACAGAAAAGAGTGAATCATATATTCACCTTTCCTGGACTCATTTCTGGCACAGCCTAACCGTATTCCATAACTGCCTGCCTGGGTACCTTATTCACATACACATGTATTTCCATAGAATCATAGAATCACCCAGGTTGGAAGAGACCTTTAAGATCATCGAGTCCAACCATCAACCCAACACTGCCAAACCCACCACTAACCCATGTCCCTCAGCACCACGTCTGCCTGGCTTTTAAATACCTCCAGGGATGGCGATTCCACCACTTCTCTGGGCAGCCTGTTCCAATGTTTGATAACCCTTTTGGTGAAGACATTTTTCCTAATATCCAATCTAAACCTCCCCTGGTGCAACTTGAGGCCATTTCCTCTCGTCCTATCACTTGTTACTTGGGAGAAGAGACCGCCCCCCACCTGGCTATAAGCTCCTCTCAGGCAGTTGTAGAGAGTGAGAAGGTCTCCCCTCAGCCTCCTCTTCTCCAGGCTGAACAACCCCAGGTCCCTCAGCCGCTCCTCACCAGACTTGTGCTCCAGACCCCTCACCAGCTTTGTTGCCCTTCTCTGGACACGCTCCAGCACCTCAATACCATATACTAGTGGGGAGGGTGCACTTCTTTAAAATACTCTTTATGTTGGGAAAAGGAGTGCAACTTTTTTGTTGGATCTTGATGCATATTAGTTGTAGCACCCGTCCATGTTTCATGTCAGATATTTTCAGAGCAAGTCAGCGTGCTGCTGGCCTTCCTCGTGTGCATCACAACTTGTGCAGAGCTACACCCAACCCCTCTGATGCATCGTTGCGCATCAGGTCTTTGTTGGCAAAAAGCATGGGCTGCTTGAACTCTGGGGACACCAAAAGTGCCTCAATCCACAGAAGTTTTTGTAAACCCGTCCTTGAACTACGAAAGATGGGGATCACCAGCATCACACAGGGCTGGCATCCTCTCCGCCCCTCCGGGGTGAAAGGCAGACTGGGAGGAGATCAGGTTGGTGTTTGTGGGTACCCAAAATGTTACCCCAAGGAACTGGACTCAGTGTTTTCAACACAGGGTTGCTTCTCCAGCCGCATATAGTCACATATAAATTATTTCTGCTTCTATGCATGCTGAGCTGACCCAGAAGCTAATTCATAGGTTATTTAGTGCAAATCAATGCTGACACCAGCAACCCATCGTCTTTTGTGTTGTCCAGTGTGAACCAGATATGAAGATCCCTGCGTTTGCTCTTAAGTCGCAGCCATTACACTTGGAAAAGGCTGTGCAGGCTTTACTAATACGCATTGGTTGACCTGATCTTATTTGTCAGCCATTCTTAGAAAAGAAGAAGCTGTATATAGGATTTTGGTGTCTAATTATGAGGTCCATTTCAGTACTCCAGTTCTTGTGCACTGATGCTTATACTGAAATACATGTTTAAAAATGCCATTACAATTTATCATCTGGTAAAGCAAACTGATGTACTGGTCAAGTCACTCAACGGCAGAGATGTCCTTACCCTCAGGACACCAGTCCCTATTTTCTCCTTGTTTGTGGTCCAGCAGAGCGGTGACCCTGCCCATGTTGGGACTCCTTGAGATGCTGAGAAGCCATCCAGCTTTTCTTTCGGGAAGGCGGCTCTGAGCACATGGGTCTATCTTGTGCAAAGGTCCATATGTCACAAATAACGGTGGCTGGTGCTTTGCTGGGCTTTTCTCATCGAGGCGCAATTCCCAGCTGTGCTTCGCAGAGAGCTTGCCGTCATCAAAAGACATTCAAGAGCCCCGCACACCTAGGACAGGTTTCAAGGAAAATGAGTGAACCCTAGAGATGCAGCAATGGAAACAATAATCTCCTTCAGGATTTGGCAAGTGGACAAGGGTTTATGTCCGGAAACAGGGTGGAGGGACGATGGGCTGATGCCGCCCAGCAGAGAGCCAGGACTGCCATTTCCCTGAGAGAATGAGGATTGTTTGCTCTGGTTGCTTTCCAAAGTCATTCTGATGCCTCGGAGGTGAAAGGATTTCAAGGAAACATTCAAGATGCTCATTCGGTCACATCCAAACCTTTTTTTTAAAACATGCCTCAGCAAAATGACTCGCCGTTTCACACGGGAAGGCTGCATGGTGCGTCAGCAGTGGAAAGTGCCGGAGGCACAGCAACGCCGCATAGGCGGCGCTGAGTCCATCAGGCGTCTGGAGCAGTCAAAGGCCAATGAGATTTTTCCAATATCCTCCAACTGGTGCTAGAAGGAAAAATATGAAAAGTCTTTGGGGTGCAATATGAGCTGATTAAAAGAAAAATAAAACAAAGCACTAATTAACTGTGCTATTAAAGGTCCATCCACTTCACTGGGGGAAAGAGCAACATCTCCTAGGATGGATGCTTGCTAATAAATCAGGAGGGCTTTGTTCATCTGCCAGCTCCCCCACAGGCTGGCTGGGTGGTCTTGCTGTGAGTCAAATCTATTTAACCTCAGTTTCTCTATCTGCAAGACGGGGCGGAAAACTACGTATTCCTTTTAATGAATGTTGAACTTCAAAAAAAAATTTTTAAAAATTAGAAAGTGCTATAGAAATCTGAAGTGTTACTGCTATTTCTTACATAGCAAAAGCCAAAGTTCCTGGGTGAGGAGTCCTTTTCCCCTTCATTATCACAGAGATGTTTTTAAGATAGAGGGATCCAAGAGAGGAGATATGTCAGCTGCTCCCTAAGGAAGGAGGTGAACAAAAACTGCCGAATCCTGAACGGGACCCTTTCCAAACTGGAGGAATTGGGCAGAAGTCTTCCACCAGCAGACAGATGATCTGCCTTGTGGCCTAGAAAGGTGGCTGGCAGGAACTGTCTCAAAACATCTGATACTGCCTTGGATCTGGTGGGGTTTCCCACAGGAGTTGCCATGACCTGATTCCCATGATAAAGAGGCTGACCCATGGAACTCAAAAGGCCATCATGACTCCAGCTCTGCTGCTGAGGTGTGCTACGAGACACGGAGGCTGGGGAGGTAGATGGAGTACACAGGCTTTGCAGGAGGAAGGAGAGACATGGGCTGCAGCAAGTCATAGAATCGTATCATGGAATCACAGAATGGTTTGGGTTGGAAGGGGCCTTAAAGACCATCTCGTTCCAACCCCCTGCCATGGGCAGGGACACCTGCCACTAGACCAGGTTGCTCAAAGGCCCATCCAACCTGGCTTTGAACGCTTCCAGGGATGGGGCATGAGCCCTTTTGCTAAGCTCCACCCCACCTCAAGAGAGAGCAGAGAGGGGACAAGCTGGTGGAAGCAGCCTAGGAAGAGAAGAGCTGGGCATGAAGACCCAAACTCAATGGGTCACACCTGACTCCTTGCAGGAACAACAGATGGCCAGACATCAGGATGCTCATTAAACCAGACCAGGTTTCCCTGCACTCCCCTGATTTTTTTCCCTGATCCAGTCTGTTTTTTAGTTAATTGCTTTTTGCCTTGGATTATCTAGAACAAGCTTTTTATGTAACAGCCCTTACCGAGATAGAAAGCATGATAGATGGAACCTGGGTCCTGCAATTTGGTATTTAGGTGGCTCTGTTAAGAGTGTGGTCAAGAATGTTGTAAAAAATGGTAGATCTGAACATCCACCGTGTCTGCCAAGTCAAGGAGCTGCAACTCAAGCATGAAGGCAGCCATCCAGAGGGAACTGGATTTATTTTTCCCCGTAGCCAGTCTAGACATAAATTTACCACCTTGCACCTTTATATTCTCGTACTTTCTTCTTATAGTCCTTGGGGGAAAATTCTGAGATTGCATTTTGTTATTTTCTACCATCAGTTCCACGATTTGCTAACGCAAACTGCAAGGTGTTAGCAAACAGTAGGAACAGTAAAAATACTTACTTTGCTGCTGTTGTGAAAGCGTAGGTGTAATGTATCTATTTACTGAATTACAGAAAATTGCTTTCCTCCTGCAGATGAGTGTTAGCAAAATTGGTCACTTAATTCTGAAAGACTGAGAGCAAAGTAACAGCAATTGCTTCAATGTCATGGCAACACATGCCAGCACTGTGAGGAGCTCAACGTCTCCTCGCTGCAGTCCTCCCTCAGAAAAAAAAACAAAAAAAATCTTTTTTTCAGCAGCAGTTGAGCACTGAGGTTTCCTGGGAGCAGCGCTCCTGGGAAAGCATTACCCACGCTACCAGGTTTGCTGGATTTGGGGGAGCATCTCCAGCCAGCCCCATTTTGAGCATCCTTCAGGCAACTGCCTCTGCTCTGCCCAACCCGGCATTACTATCAGCAGGCATTTGACGGCACCTCCCTGCTTGCTGTTAAAATCCTCCCCCAAGCTTGCACAGCAATTTTTGAGGGCTGCAAGAGCACAGGACCAACATTTTGTGCCGACTTTGCAGCCATCTCGCACGATCAAGGGCTTCAAGGGGCTTTGCTGGGTGCTGTGGTGATGGCCATTGTGGGTGTGGGGGCTGAGGCTTTTGGCTTCTCCATGTGAGAGTCAATGTAAATTATCTTGCTATCCAAGCTAATCGCACGGGAATAAAATCCTTACAGGCTGTAAATTACACCGAGTCTCTCAGATCTGCAACTCACCCTCCCAAAAATCAGCTCTTTTGCCTTCAGCTAGGGCTCAGTCAACCGTATGGGTGGAGTATGGGTGGGTTCCCAATGATATCATGGAAGGATGTGGGTTCGCCTGCGAATTCCTGTGTCTTCTCCTGAGCTAATTTCGCTCTTTGTTTACTCTTATCAGGACCTCTGCAGCCAAGAATTAATTAGCAGCACTGCCTTAGTACATCGGGGTCCTACCAGTTCAAGGCATTGTACACACACAAAGCCAAGAAGATCTGCACAGCTTAAACCAATTTTTTAAAGGAAACCATTACTAAGCACTACTACAAGTAGAAAAAACAGCTAATTATACCAGCAAAAACAAACACTTATGTGGGGAACGTCTCTCCAGCTTCACTGTATAAAGCAAGCAGTGGTAGTAGTTAGGAAGAAGATGTTTTAGTAAGGACTTTGGCATTTTTTTTGCTTGCCGAAGAGCTTTTCTACTGCCCTCCACCATGCCTGGTACCTGGATAAGCCAGGCCAGATAGCCTCAGTTCTTGCATTGCCCGGGGCTGTGGATTTTTGCTTTTGTGTTTTGTTTTGGGGTTGGGGTTTTTTTTAAGAAGGATAAAAAGCCTCCTAAACAGAGCGATACTGTATCGCACAGCATTAATGCCGTTACTTGAAGTGAGACACGCAGAGGTTATTTGCTTCCTCTATTTGCTAAAATAAATAAATCGTGTGTAGATTAAGTGCTGTGCGATGAAGGCGGCATTGTACGCAATATTCCCCGGCAGACGCTTACATTTCCTAGATAAGATACATGGCAGCGAAGGCTGATGAACTACAGACTTTCACACGAAACTACGACTAACTACCATTACCACTAAAAATATCACCTAGCTATACTTGCTAAAATAAACGTTTATATGCACAGATAATCCCCAAGCTTCAACGTATAAACCAACCGGTGGTGGATAACTGTTGGGAAAAAGCTGTGCCAGTAAGGACGTTGTTGCACTTTGCCTATTACAGGCTCTCTTCTGGCATCACATCCAAAATTATCGACAGGAGTTGGGACCCATCGGCAAGTGGAAGCAAATGCAGACTGCGTGTCCCAAAAAACGAAAAAAAAAAAAAAAGTAATTTCTTTTTTTTCATTGGTTTTAATTAGAAGAAAATCATTAGCAAATATTTTCGCATCGTAATTTTCATGCCAATGAGAGCATCGGACCAAAATAATAGGAGTCTCATTTCCTCTTAGGAAATGAATGAAAAATGAGGCTTGGAAAGAAGCTCATGAAGTCAGCTAATCTGTCGCACAGCTCCAGGAGAGGATTACCCGCAACAAATGGGGCTTCAGAGCCCTTTTCCTTCACGGAAAGTGTGCTGGGAAGCTCTGCATAAGCCAGCCCTGGGATAAAAGCCCCCATCCCATTGTGCTCCCACCTCTGCTTATCTCCCCTTGAGAGAAAGTCCATATTCCATGTCTGGCAAGTAGACTTCCTTAGCCATAAAAAGGTTTCTGACCTCCAGGAGGCATTTATTTGTTTTTCTGTTGTGTGGGAAGACGAGCCATTAAGTAGTCATTTGCCAGACAAAATCAGCTCCGGAATCCAAAACCTTCTACAGTGAGAGACCAAAAGCCAGATGAGAAACTTATTCAAGCGTTCTTGTGTAATGTTTCTGCTCAGTGAGACTATGGCTATGGTTTCATCTGAATATTTTGCAAGTGCGTGTGAAATAATAATGTTACTAAAGTTACCCTTCATAACACAGATCTTGTTATTTTAATTTTTTTTTCCCAGGACGGACTGAATTTAGCCATTAACGGAATTCCAGGTTCAAGAGAGATGATCCACAACACCTTGGAAGCATCATTGAAGCGCCCCAATAAGCACTTTGTTGTTGATGCCCAAAGACACGATCATTTCGGGCAAGGTGGAGCCAGATATGTTGCTATATTTGTTCTTTTGGAACAACCCAATCAACAGCAACCTGTTATTTTAGGCAAATCAGATCAAATGCAGCTATCAGTTCTCTTAAACTACTTCTGACCCTGTGCTTCTGCCTATTTTTACATGCCCGGGATGGGAATACCGCATGCGAGGCAGCACCACGGCCTTGAAATAAAACAGTGCAGCTCCTGAAGCGCGAGAAAAATAGCTGTCGGTGCTTACACAAGCAAGAGTTTGTCAGGTAAATCTGAATGCAAAAATAGCGAGATACATGCCAAAATCATGTACTGGGGCTCAGTACATACAAATCCCGGAATAAAGATAAGCCAGCCTAACCATCTGGATATGTATGTCATACAACAATCTATGCAATTTGGTTTTTGCGCTTAAATCCTCCTGTCCTGGAAAAAAAAAAAAAAATCAAGTTAACTTTAAACAGGTTTTTTCTACCACAAACATCTAAATTGGAAAATCCTCGAGCAAGCTGTTCCTTTTCTATTCCAAATCTTAAAACAGCAACGAAAAAAACCCCAAACCACCAAACCAGAAAACCTGAGCAATTAAATTCTGCCACAGGAATCAATGCAGACAGGCCCCCTTTCAATGCTAGGTATTTATTGTCATGTATTAAGTGTTCCTAATAGATGCATGAAAAAAAAAAATCTCAATTTTTGCCTTTGACAACGTGACTTCTAAGAAGCATTTTTTCAGTGCCAAGAAAGATCAGTCACATTATTGCTGGCAGTAAGTAGCACTCCCACAAGCTGTTAAATTCTTTACCTGCAGACGAGTGGCTCTCGAATAGGTAAAAAACCTATTTCCTGCCTTTTGAAGATACGAAAGGGCCCCAAAAGGATTATGAAATCGCTGTAACTGATAACCTTCAGACAGCAGCATTATCAAAAGACGAGGATAAATGACCAAATTCATCCAGCATCTAATTGTTTAAAGTCAGTTAAGTTTGAACTGGAGATGAATTGTCTTCAGCAAAGCTGGCATCTACAACGTGTTGTGTTAATGAGTACGGTGAAAGAATAGCAGATGCTGTGAGGCCAGGCTGAGAGAGTTGGGGTTGTTCAGCTGGGAGAAGAGAAGGCTCCGGGGAGACCTTAGAGCCCCTTCCAATATCTGAAAGGGGCCTACAGGAAAGCTGGGGAGGGACTTTTTACAAGGGCATGGAGTGATAGGACAAGGGGTGGTGGCTTCAAACTGGAAGAGGGGAGATTTAGATGAGATCTTAGGAAGAAATTCTTGACTGTGAGGGTGGTGAGACACTGGCCCAGGTTGCCCAGAGAAGTTGTGGCTGCCCCATCCCTGGAGGTGTTCAAGGCCAGGTTGGACGAGGCTTTGAGCAACCTGGTCTAGTGGGAGGTGTCCCTGCCCATGGCAGGGGGCTTGGAACTACATGGTCTTTAAGGTCCCTTCCAACTTAAATCACGGAATCACAGAATCACTGGGGTTGGCAGGGACCTCTGGAGATCATCTAGTCCAACCCCCCTGCCAGAGCAGGGTCACCTAGAGCAGGTTGCACAGGATGGCATCCAGGTGGGTTGGGAATGTCTCCAGCATCGGAGACTCCACCACCTCTCTGGGCAGCCTGTGCCAGTGCTCTGCCACCCTCAAAGTCAAGAAGTTCCTCCACATGTTCAGATGGAACTTCCTATGGTCAAGTTTGTGCGCATTACCTTTTGTCCTATCACTGGGCACCACTGAAAAAAGACTGGTGCCATCCTCCCGGCACCCTCCCTTTAAGTATTGGTAAGCATTGATGAGATCCCCCCTCAGCCTTCTCTTCTCCAGACTAAAAAGACCCAAGTCCCTCAGCCTTTCCTCATAAGAAAGATGTTCCAGCCCCCTGATCAAGAAAGATCAAAACTATTTTATGATTCTATGATTCTATGATTATGAGTGACAGCAGTAGTGTGTATATAAATATGTAGTGTGTATATAAATGTGTGTGTGTGTGTATGTATATATAAAAAATCTGGGAATAGCATGCAACACTTCAGAGGAATGAAACCACAGATCTGGGGTAAAATTAACAGAGGTGCCAGCATGATACAGAAGCCTATTTCCCAAATGAAAAAAAAATAAAATAAAATCCTACAGTCTAGACTGAGTCTGGAGCTGAGAAACTCCTGCGGTCACTTTGTCCAGAAGAGGAGACAAGCTTGCCCACAGCATGCCAGTGTAAGAGAGCTCAGAAAGGGTTCATTCGTTGTGCGTATCCTACAATCACATATGAGCAGGTGGTTACCTGAAAAGATTTTTGATGGGTTACTGTTTTGTTAAAGCCCGTAAGTCCAAGTCCTGTGCATGCGGTGAGCATGGGGACTGGAACTGGGCTGTAGACATGTCTCTCCCCTTCCTCCTAGGATCTACCACCTTCCTTGCTCACTTCATTTATGGCTGACCCATCTGCCAGTAAGGTCAACATCAGGAAAATGAGGTCCATGCTACTCCTATCATGTGCTCCTCCTGGTGTAATACAGACCAAACCCAACTTTCCAGGCAGGGACAGCTCAATCTTTAAAGGCATTGTCCCCCCAGCAAAAGTTGTAAATACTTTCAAGCTCTCCCTGATATCAATAATAATTGAGGATGTTTTACCTCCCATGGGAACAAGCTTTGTTTTCAGGCACATTAAAAGTGTTTTAGGTCATTTTGGCATCTCATTTGAAATAATCCCATTGGGCTCTCGCTTTGACCATGCATACTAGGTTTGTCCAGTGTTCCACAGGGTACAAGGCTACGGCATGAGAACTAAGTAACTCAGTCCTCTGCTTCTGTGTTATTTTCCTCTCACCCATGATATTTTGAAACTTCACAAGAGAACCATAACTGGTGTTATTTTATTATCTGTCAGTGTTAGCACTCTCACGGTCTTGAAGGATTTCTTCATTCTCAAGAGGCAGCAGTTCCTGCTCCATAAATGGCTTAGCATTGGCCATGGCCATTGGCCACTTGGAGTGGCTGGGCAAGTCAACAGAGGGCCATGAACCAGCACTGTGGAAATTAAAAAAAAAAAAAGAAAGTGGCCTGTTGATAAGACTTGGGGGTTCTCTGGCAGGGCTAATGTGTATCAGCAAAAATATCCTCCCAGTAGTGCAAACTTTGATTATCAACACGAACAGGACCTCCTGCTCTTCTAGCTCATGCCATTTGGCAGATCAGTTTAGGTTACACAAGAGGAAGAGTTCTGAAGTCAGTATGAGATGTGTTTTCCTGAGCAAGGGGTATCTGGTTGCAACGGCACAGTTCTGTTGCTAATTCCTCTGAGCACAAAGACCAGCTCCTGCCCTACCCATCCGCACCTGCAGGGCTAAATCTGCTGAAAAAGTATTAATTCAGAACTATTCACCTGGAGCCACACCTGACCAGTGTTTGCACCAACGACCAAGCCAGAAAAAGGGCAGGCAAGGCAGGGAGAGGCAACCAGGGGAAGAGGTACTCTGTGAGCACTCCATGAGCAGAGCTGGTGAGGGCAATGAAAGATACGAAGACAACCAGCCCATTTTCAGATGTCTTTTAATCCTGCTCCAGATGCTCTTCTCTCTGTGCTACCCACATCACTGCATGAACAAGCTCTGGATGAGCAAAGGGTGGCCCACTCTTGGGTTCACAGAGGATGAACCACATACCAGCAGGTAAGAGCAAGCCAGTAATTAGAGATTAATATTCTGGCAGCTAATATTTTGTCCATTGTAGCTGACAGGGGACTTGAAGACAGATGTGTCAAGTGTAGTGACAAATGTACTCATGTTTTAAAGCTAACAGTGTCCCTTGCATTCCTCTTGTTACTCTATGCTATAGACTGCTGTTGCTTTATGGACATCATCTCTTGAGCCACTCCTACCAGAATGACTGGATTTAATATTATATCATGAAGTGACAGGAGGAGCTAGTGATATGTGTCCCCTCTACGTGCCATTTCCCATAAGGTCTAGAAAAGATCATCATATTTATTTTATGATCAGCAGGTCATTCATCTATATCTGCTTTGAAGCCACAGTAGACTTTTTGCCAATCACTACTAGAAACTAAATAAACACAGCCAAACAGTGTCATCTATCTGTGTGGTGAGTAATTATGAGGGATTCCTCTTTAAATAGATTCTTAAGTAAATATAGAAATATCATTTTACAAACGCTGGCTCAAGAAGCGATGTTGGGGAATTACAAAGAGGGGACACCTCACTTATATATGTATGTATGTAAGGGCAAATGGGACCCTACACTGTTATCAAGTACACAACAAAGGAATTTATTTTGGCTTTTACAGTCACGTGTGTGCTTTCTTCAATGCACCCTACTCAAGATGGAGAAGTACTCTTCTATTTCCAAAGCTTCATTCATAAAAATGACCTTTTCATTGAATGTTTTCATTCTAGTGCACAACACTCTTTCCCAGGGAGGCTATTGGGGGACTATTTCATATAAAGCGTTACGAGTTTGTGCAATGCGATGGAGGGATATAATGCAGCTATGTGATCCTTCTATACCCTATAGATATTAATGACTGTGTAGGACTGAGCCCAAAGCACTGGGTGTTCTGGCTGAGGCGAGTTATTTTGCTCTGCCCGTTTCAATCCTCCCTCCGCGTCACCGGGACGCAGCATTCAGCCGCGTCTCCGCTCCTGCGCCGTCAGGCTGGGCTGTGGGTTGAGAGGTGGGGGTTTCTCTGTGCCACGCGGAGCTGTGTGTGGCCTCTGATGCAGTAATTTAAATATTAAGGATGGGTTGGTTTGGGAAGTTCAGCTCTCAGTGGGTGAAACTCAGTTAACTGAGGGAAGAAGAAATCAGGAAGGGGAAGCAAAAAGGGTTTCAAATCCCTCCATAATCATCTGCAGATCGGACGAGCGGCTGGTGACTCCCATTGCCACCTGCCAGCATGACACCACGATGGCTCACCCAGCCAGCTGAGTTCCACTGAAAGATTTATCTCCCAGATGAGTAATGGAGATGGTGGTATTGAGGGGATGGATGCACGGGCAAGAGAGAGTGGCACAAAGAGCCGCTGTCAGGCAGGAAACCAGGGCAACCAAATCTGGAGGAAAAAAAGGAACAGTTCCCTGCCATGGGCAAGTAAACAGATGCACTTAGAGCATCTGGGCTTTGAACATTGACTGTCGTATTTTGACCATTTGTTCTTCTTCCCCTCCACTCCGCAGCCCAATCCCTTCAACCTCCACCCCCTCCCTTATTCCTACCGATAAAACTCTTGAACCAGAAAGGAAGAAAAATGCAGACCTTTTGCAATATCGCTGCCATTGCATGAAAATAAGTTGGCAGGGAGGCCAGGAGTCAGGATTCCTGGGACTCGCAGCCACGCAGAGAGAGACAGCAATGGGACACGGGCTTTTGCAAGAGAACATCCCTCCTTCTCCAGCGCTCAGCGGCTCGGAGCTCAGCAGGATTACATGGCGAAACGCCATATCATTGTTTGCTTTCTATCAAATGGGGCCATGCCATCACTTTTTTATGGAAATGACTTTTTTCTGACTGCCTGCAGCCCCTCAGCCAGAGCTGTGGCCAGGCACATGGGCTTGGTACAGGCCAAATGATGGCCAGCAGCACGAGGGAGGGGATTCTGCCCCTCTGCTCCGCTCTGGGGAGACCCCCCTGCAGTGCTGCCTCCAGCGCTGGGGACACCAACAGCAGAAGGACATGGACCTGTTGGAGCAGGACCAGAGGAGGCCACGGAGATGATCAGAGGGTTAGAGCACCTTTGCTGTGAGGCCAGGCTGAGAGAGTTGGGGGTGTTCAGCTGGGAGAAGAGAAGGCTCCGGGGAGACCTTGGAGCCCCTTCCAGTCCCTAAAGGGGTCCTACAGGAAAGATGGGGACAAACTTTTTAGTAGGACCTGTTGTGATAGGCCAAGGGGGAACGGTTTTAAACTGAAAGAGGGGAGATTCAGACTGGATATTAGGAATGAATTTTTTACTGTGAGGGTGGTGAGACCCTGGCCCAGGTTGCCCAGAGGGGTGGTAGATGCCCCATCCCTGGAGGTGTTCAAGGCCAGGCTGGACAAGGCTTTGAGCAACCTGATCTGGTTGAAGATGTCCCTGCCCATGGCAGGGGGGTTGGAACTAGGTGGTCTTTGAGGTCCCTTCCAACCCAAAACATTCTGTGACTCTATGAAACAGCTGCTCCCAGCTGGGCAATGGCACCATCTGCCCCCAGGCTGCTGCAGACCTCCCAGGATGGAAGTGTCTGTTGGGGTGCAAAGCAGTGGTCCCCAAATCAAACCTCGCTGAGCTGCAGCACATGACTTACCTGTGCCTTACCCTGGTGTCTCACCTGGACCACGCAGCTCCAGGGGAGCATCTCCTGGAAGCAAACAAGGTCCCTCCAAGCGTGCCTCACCCACACTGTGAGGATGTAGAGGAGAAGGGAGAGGAATTGCTCTCTGGAGGGATTTGTCTCCTCTCAGAGACCCTGAAAAGAGCCTATATGACTTCAGACCAGAAATCTAACTTTCTTCTGCCCAAATTTAGGTAAGGTGAACACCATCTTATAAATGCCCTGGTCAGGTAAGCGCTAACAGTGACATTATTTCAATCAATGTCAAACAGTCTATGATAGGACAAGGGTTGATGGCCTCAAACTGGAAGAGGATAGATCCATGTTAGATCTCAGGAGGAAGTTCTTGACTGTGAGACTCTGGCCCAGGTTGCCCAGAGAAGCTGTGGCTGCCCCATCCCTGGAGGTGTTCAAGGCCAGGTTGGACGGGGCTTGGAGCAACCTGGTCTAGTGGGAGGTGTCCCTGCCCATGGCAGGGGAGTTGGAACTAGATGATCTTTAAGGTCCCTTCCAACTCTAACCATTCTATGAGTTAATTGAGTTTTTCCTATCCAGTCTAGAGAACAGAGACGAAGTGCCTTGGAAGATGCTGGAACAGAAATACACACTGCCCTCAGGGGTGCATGTAATGGCATGGGATTTCTGTACGTTACAACATTCCTTTAAAACCATGTCATCTAATGACAGACTTTCTTCTCTTTGTTTGGGGGGAGGGAGAGAGAAATTAGCTTTGTTATACAATTTCCTCCCTCTTAGCTATTTCTCTTTTTAGTTTTCAGATAGATGCACACCATAGAATATAGGTTAACTGTAAATAATAATAATAAAAATGTTCTTCTTTGTAGTACCTGCCTTTTGAGAGTCTTGGAGGAGTAACCGCGCATCTCTGGACTTCGTCCTTGGAGAGGAAACTGTTAGTAAGCAAGGTTACAGCCTGGTAAACAGAGAGAGGGGGTTGGCCCTGTTTAAAAAAGGGTCTTATGGAGCAGGGATTAAAGAAGCAATTCTGTAGAAATTATGAGTATATGAAAATCTCTATAAAACTTGTTATTTAATACAGAACGACATATTTCCAAACAGAAGTTATTTTTTTTCCCTCACCACTGACCTGCTCCCCCATGCCAGGCCACTCAATATTCCCTAGGAAATGCCGTGCCAATTTCACCCCAGCAGTGCAGCAGCATCCCCCAGTCCCAGCAGGGCCGAACCAGTAAGCAATGGCGCACAAACAGACCCAAGCTGGGAGCTACCGCCTGAGTCACGGTTGCTATGGGATGGGGCAAGTTGGCATGGGAGGCATTGGGGAACCCCCCACCCAAGAGAGGATCCCCAGGGCTGGGTCAAGACTCACTGAGAGTAGCGGAGGTCTTGCATGGGGCTGAGCAGGGCAAGCACCATGGGCTGCAATTTCATTACATGTTAAATAATTTTATTATTGTATTATTTATCTTACC
>VFFE01009207.1:1561932-1589089 GCA_008921705.1 Burhinus oedicnemus
TCTAGTCGGGGGGGGGGGGGGGGGGGGGGGGGTGGGGGGCTGCTAAGGTGATGCAGGGAGAGCTTTGGGGTGCTGGGTCACCCACCATCCCCGCTCCCACCCGTAGCTTTTCCCACGGTGCGGGGGTTATTTCAGTAGAGCTCACTGACTTGCATTCCCGGCTTGATTTTGTTTTAAATATATTATATATATTTTTTTTAAATACGATTCCAGAGATGAATAGTTCCCAGGTCTTAACATGCCTGCCAAGGCCGGAAGGAATTACCCGTTGAACAGCACCGGGCTGCTAGGGATCCTCCGTCAGGAAAAGGGGCTTTTTCACGTTTCTCAGATCCCCCCCTTTGCTTTTTCCTCCTACGTCATATCCTCGCTGCTCGCAGAGGGCAGCTGTAGGCAAGGGAGTCGAGGGCTACACAAATTAATTTTGGGGGTTTGAAGGGGTTTTTTTTGTCCATTTTTGTTAAGTGCGAGATTTCTGGTCCCCACCCTGCTGCCGTCTGATGATGCTTCCCATGGGTCAGGGCTTCACTGATGGTCTCCATCACCCAGACTCTGCCTGCAGGCAGGGAAAAACCCCATGAAGTAGAGCAGGTGAGTTCTTGTCCCCTTGGGTCACATGGAGTGACCTTCAATGTGCTTTTCTTAGCAGCACCTCATTTTTTTTTTGGCGTCTCTGCACAGCAGGTAGTTAGTTATTCATGGAAATGAACCCATCATCTGGTGGGTGCAAATAAAGGGTGTTTGGTCTTGCTGGATGCAGCTGGCTGGCGCATCTCATCTCTCTTGTTGGCACTGAAGGTGGTCCTAGTGATGGTTTGGGTTAGGGATGGTTGTGCCGCAGGTGCTGCTGGTGGGTCTGAAGCCACCTCTGAAGGTCTGAAGGTGGACCTGGTGGTTTAGGACCTGTAACTCCAAGCAGAGCTTGGCACTGAAGCACCATGGGAGTACCCCAAACTGGGGTCAACTTCAGTGGTCTTAATGGTGGCCTTAACACGTGGCTTTTGGAAATGGTGGATGTGCTATGGGCGTTGATGTGTGCATGGAGAGCATCACAAAGACATGGGCAGGCAAGGACCTGCCAGCATTGCGTCGCTTTTGGGTCATGTTACCCCTACAATGCTCAATTTCTCCTTTTCCTTTTTTTCTTCTGGTCTGTAGATTCCCAAGTTCTTCAGGAGCCGGGGGATCGGTCACACTGGTGCGTGGTGGCATACTGGGAAGAGAAAACGCGCGTGGGTCGGCTGTACTCTGTCCAAGAGCCCTCCCTGGATATCTTCTATGATCTACCTCAGGGGAATGGTTTCTGCCTCGGACAGCTCAACTCGGACAACAAAAGCCAACTGGTGCAGAAGGTCCGCAGCAAGATCGGCTACGGCATCCAGCTCACCAAGGAAGTGGACGGCGTGTGGGTGTACAACCGCAGCAGTTACCCCATCTTCATCAAGTCGGCCACACTGGACAACCCCGACTCCAGGACGTTGCTGGTTCACAAAGTGTTTCCAGGTTTTTCCATCAAGGCTTTTGACTACGAGAAGGCGTACAGCTTGCAGAGACCCAACGACCATGAGTTCATGCAGCAACCATGGACCGGATTTACTGTTCAGATCAGCTTTGTGAAAGGCTGGGGCCAGTGCTACACGAGACAGTTTATCAGCAGTTGCCCGTGCTGGTTGGAGGTTATTTTTAATAACCGATGACTCGAGACAGAGTGGACTCATGACATTTATACTACTTTGCTGCTATTATTTCCTTCTGAGTGCTTGCTTTTCATGCAAACTTTTTGGTTTTGTTTTGTTTTGTTTTGTTTGTTCCCCCCACCCTCTCCCCGTTTTGAGAAATAGCTTATGGAAAGATTTTTTTTTTTTTTTTGCCTTGGGTATTTTGATAAATATATCTATTTTTTAAGTGTGAATGACCAATAACTCAGAAGGGCGAGAGAAGGGTGCGGGGGGATGGATCGCGTACGATAATTATTTCACGCCTCTGAAAGGATTATCCTATGTGATCGGTGGATTCGGAAGCCACTTGCTATATGTTACAGCTCCTTCTCTTGGATAAAACAACAGGATACCTGTATTTTTTTACGCACCACCTTCCCCTTGCCACCAGCCGTCCGTGGTGACGGTGACACCAAGACCCCTTCCCCAGCGGTGCTAACCCCACGTTGCCGCCGAAGGATGGTGCAGAACCTTCCCAACCAGGTCTTTACCCACCCTTTTCATTTTTATTTTATTTTTCTCGTTGCTGGGTTCACGTCTTGTCACTGTGTCCATCCTTCCACCGCTTTTTTTTTTTTTTTTAATGGTCGTGGATTGATGCAAGGGGAGAAAACAACAGCGGAGAAACCTCGTGCATGGCCCGTGCTTTATAATTTGAGCTGAGATGCGAAGCGACAGAAGCCTAAGCCTAAAAACAAAAAACAAAACAAAAACAAAACCAACAAAACAAACGGGAAAACAAAAGAAAAAGTGTTCACGATAGTTGGTCTGTTGTAACCTGCTTCGATCAGGTTATCCCGGTACCATCCTATCTGGAAATGCAGTTGTGCTTTCATTTCTTCTTGAATTCATACACGAGTATGATACTTTTACACTGTTCTTAGCTCAATGAGCATGTTTAGACCTTAACATAAGCTATTTTTCTAAATATAAAGGTTTAAATGAACAAGAGAGCATTCTCATTGGAACTTTAGCATTGTAGTGCTTTGGAAATAAAACACACACACAAAAAAAGGACTCCTTAAAAAAACCCTGAGATTTATTAAAGAAAAAATGTATTTTATGTTATATATAAATATATTATTACTTGTAAATATAAAGACGTTTTATAAGCATCATTATTTATGTATTGTGCAATGTGTATAAACGAGAAAAAAAAATAAGAAAGATGCACTTTGCTTTAATATAAATGCAAATAACAAATGCCAAATTAAAAAAAAACAAAACAAAACAAAACACGAGATTGGTGTTTTTTTCTATGGGTGTTATCATCCAGATGAATGTTTTTTCTAAAGGAGTTTATGTTCCATTAAAAAATAAAAACCTACACTTGATCCCAGGCTGTGCCGAGTGGCTTTTTCAGTGGCGGGGATGAGGCAGGCAGGAGAGCTGATGCTCTAAGGGTCGGCGGTGGGGGCACCCACCCCACCACACCCCAGTGTGGGACAACTCTGGCGTGGGTAGCACCCAGGTAGGGTCACTCCTGAGCTTTGGGCTCCGTTGGGCTGATGGGGGTGCACGTGGCTCTGGGCTCCAGCTTGGATGCACCCAATCAGGCCAAGTGTGGAGGGGCTGGCCGGATCTGGGCAGGTTGCACAGGGGTGCCTGGCTTGCTACCCAAAATCTGCTGGTGTTATTTTTGTTACTATTCCTGTTTCTCATCATTTCAACTTGAAAGAACCTCCATGCTAGGGACCCAGCTCCCATTCAACACTGTCCCAGTCCCTGAAATACCAGGGAAGGCCAAGCTTCTGCTCTGTGCTGGGACACAGGTGGCCCATGCCACCAGATGAGGAGGAAAATTTGAGGAGAAGAGGGGAAAGCCAGTCCTCAGTGGGTTTTTCTCAACTATTTCCTTCCCCCTTAGTCCCCCGTGCCGCTGGAAATAGTTATTTTTCCTTTTGACCCACTCGCTCTATATTCAGGCGTTCACTGCTCCACTGTGTCACATCCCACTTGCACATGTCCTCTGCCAGGGAGATGGTCCCTGCAGCTGGTTTCCTGCCTTTTGTGGAGAGGGACCTTGAGTGGAAACCACTAGAGTCCTGGAGACTGAAGGATTTGAAGAGGTAGAAGGTCCAGATGGGCTTGTAAGCTCCATCCCTGCCAAAGTGCCTGGACTCCAGGAATGTGACTTCCAGCGTGCACTGTCCTTCATGTGGTTGATGGCCGTATCAGTAGAGCAGGCTTTGTGAGCATCTGTACCAGGTTGGCTCAACGATGTGCCTTTCTGTTCAACGGAGATCTGCCCAACCCAGAAGGATTTATTGCGATCCGGTATTTCATTTGCTCTGAACGGACTGTGCCTTCAGTTGGATTGATGTCACTGAGCCCACAAGCCAGCTTCAAAATGGCTTTTGATCCCGTGTGAAGGTTGCATGGAAGTTTCGATTTCCAGGCTCTCGCCTCATCCTTCAGGTGGGAGTCAGCATCGAAGGCTGAGGGCATGATGGATGCACCCACCCTGTCTTGCTTGATATGCGTTGAGAGACACCTGGAAGAGTGGATGTTGGGACAATGTTATCTACGCTACAATTTGGCTCATTTCCTTTTCATTCTGTGCCAGCAGACTTGAAATACCCTATAATCACATCATACCGTCGCAGTCCAGCAGCCAAGGTAGCATTGATGGCTTGCATCAGAAGCTTGAGGAGTGCTCCTGCCCGTGTCCTCAACACTCACCCAGGCAACACACCATCAAAGACTCCACAGATGAAGGATGAAGCAGATGACTTTATCGGCAAAACCAACTGTCGACTCCTCTGAGCTTTTGTAGTGTTTATTTGCGGGAGCAGGGCTGGGGTTAGAAAGACTCCCTCCAAGTCTAGGAGCCACCAGGTTGATGGCCACGCTGGGGTTATGGTCAACTGGCTGAGAAGTTGGCTTTTACTCTGGAGTAACCAAAAGTTACGGAATATTTGGCTTACTAATACTTCTCCCATCTCCAAGCTGTTGTGCTGGCAGCTAGGCATGGGTCTTTACACAGAAGAGATGAGATGATAGTTTTGTCCCTGATGTATGACACCAAAGTAGCAACGAGCCATATGGACACACCCATGCAGAGACGACTGTGTTTTCACACAAGAGATGTTTCCACCTGGTTCCATGAGGTACGTACCATATCCTGGTGGTTAAAGCTCTGAAGCCAAATTGTAGCGTACATGATGTTGAATTGAGATCTGGGTTCTTGTTGCCGCTCATCAGTCCATGAGATATGACCAAATCATTTAACCTTGCTGTTTCTCAGGATTTCCACCTGTGAGATACAGAACTGTTGTTCCTCCTGAGAGCTGAAAGCAGAGGATGGAAATACTGTACCCCTAAAAGAACACTCTTCACAGCAGTTTTCCAAAATACGTAAGGGCCACAAAAATGATCACAGAGATGGAGCCCCTCTGCTGTGAGGCCAGCCTGAGAGAGTTGGGGTTGTTCAGCCTGGAGAAGAGAAGGCTCTGGGGAGACCTTGTTGCGGCCTTTCAGTACTTAAAGGGGGCTTATAAGAAAGATGTGGACACGCTTTTTAGTAGGTCCTGTTGTGACAGGACAAGGGGTGATGGTTTTAAACTAAAAGATGGTAGGTTTAGATTAGATAGAGGAAGAAATTTTTTACACTGAGGATGGTGAGACACTGGCCCAGGTTGCCCAGAGAGGTGGTAGATGCCTGGAAAACATTCCAGGTCAGGTTGGACGGGGCTCTGAGCAACCTGATCTAGTTGAAGATGTCCCTGCTCATGGCGGGGGGGGTGGACTATATGACCTTTAAAGGTCCTTTCCAACCCAAAACATTCTATCATTCTATGATAATGCAAAGAGGAAAAATAATCCAGCAAAGCCCAGAAGCTGCCTGTGGAGGTGTCCCCATGATGGGCGCAGTGCTGGTGGGCTGTTATACCACTTGCAAGGTGCAGCAAGGGTCTTCTGGTCCTGGGATATCCTCCACACACTCCCTTTTAAACCTCGTCCCACGTGACTACACCTGGCCATGGCTGAAGACACGTTGAGCTGGCTGGACCTTCAGCTGGACATAGCTTTCCAGGTCAAATGTTGCGGTGACCGTCTGGAGAATGAGCTAAAACACCTCACAGGTATTTTATGGGCTCTTGACTTGCATCCATCTGTCAAAATAAAAGACCAGGAGATGCTGTTTGCAGTAAGAAAGCTGGGAAATAATCAGCAAAACTATGGCTTTTCAATACTACGGCAGCTTTAGCTAAAATGTTCCAGTCTTCACCTCCTGCTGAGCTAAATTTAGCCCTCTTTCAATGGAAAAAAAGAAAAAAGAAAAGAAAAAAAGAACACAACAGAAGGATGCTGAGCACCAGCTCATATGTGTCCCTGTTCACCCAGAGCTTGTTCAGCTCTAGGGCTGGGAGAGGCAGGGTGGGAAGTAGTCTGAAGGTTAAAATAGAGATTGGAGGTCAAGGCGAGGAAGAATTTCCCCTTGGCTGGGGTTTGCCGATGCTGTAAATCCACCTTTAAGGCTCAGAAAAGCTGCAGCCACACAAAGTGAAGTTCTGACCTGGTATAAACCTGGTCTGATGTGGTCCTGCTGGCGTTGTGCTGTCTGGCCGGAGACTTCTTCTGGTTGTACCACTCTCACTTTACGTGAGTCCCTCTGCAGCTGGTGCAAAGCCAGGCTTAAACACACGCGCTTACTTAAACCCCGAGTGCTGGAGGTAATCTGTCAGAAATGCAGTTATGTGGCCACTCTTGATCTGGTCAAATTTGGATGATTCGGTAACGCCTGGATTAAGGAGCAAGAACCACAGCCCCGACCTGCCCTTGGACGGTGGAGCTGTGGGCGAGGGCAGAGCTGCCTCCTTCCCAAACAAAAACGCTGATGTCCAGCCTCCAGGTCACTCCTGGCCAGCAACATGATGTCCTTCTTGCTCCATGCCCATGGCACCTAAATTCAGGCAGGTATGAGCACCCCCAGCTCCATGGACATCCATGGACATCTTCCAACAGAGCAGCGGTGGCCCTGGGACGTCACGTATCATCATGCTCTGTACAGCTTAGCTGTGGTTTCCACTCTTCCCTCCTTGGAAATCACCTTACAGAAATCTCATTCACTTAAGAGGCTCAGACATTAGAAGGTTGAGACAGTCTGAAGTCCTGATTTCCCGGTGGACGGCGAGACATGTCTCCCTCCTCTCTTCCTTATAAAAAGATTTCTCTGGAAATTTGGGTTGTCTGAAATCGGTCTGTTCTAGTTAACTGTACTCTTGCTTTGGACCACGGCTCCAGCATAATCAGTGCTAAATCCTCTAATGATACACTGCAACACAGTAAATTACAGCACGGTTGGGTCTTTTTTTCCCACTGTTGCCGAGCGATAATTGAGGAGTGCAATAAAGAAGGGTCAAACGATGTAATTTTGCTGCTAAATCATACGTGAAATATGCTGAAAGAGTCAACTGCTGATAAAAGGTAGTGTCTATAATGGCTGATGTGCTGCAAGGGAAGGAGGTAAAACTCCACCATCTTGAGATCGTGATCTTCCACATGGGAAAACTATTTGCAAATGGATTTCCACTGGGATCGTAGTGCAGAGCCATGATCCCAGTCTCATTTTGGTGATGCTCAGCATCTGACTTGTTCCCCACCTACTCCAAGGCATCTGTGGGCTCTTGTCTTGCAGTTTGCAGGCAAGCCCATTAGGTGAATGGACCTTTCTGTCCATGCAGGATGATGTGATGGTTACGGGTTGGTGGCTCCACACAATTTAAAGAGTGAGTCCTTGGAAAAGTATTTGCTTTATGCTCGTTGTACTTTGCCGTGTTTACCGGTGTAAAGTTGCCCCAGTGGAGCTTAAATCAGTCTGCAACCAGAAGTTTAGCTGGGTCTATAGGTATATGCATGTCCTGGTCTGCAAGGGCTTCTGGAGGCAAAGTGATGAAGAACTGGCTTAAGAGGAATTAATAAAAAACACCTGTACATGGAAAGAGGCTTTACTTCGTGTTGTCTACACGTGTTTAAAAACATGTCTTGGTTTACTGGGCACAGAGCTGAAGGCAAGATGTCATGGTGGGGATAGATCTCTGGTGGTTCAAGGGAGAAGATGAACCTGGACTAGGACAACTGACTGAGAGACGTTCACAGCAAGAAACGATGGATGGAGCTACTCCGGTGCCATTTATTTGTACGGTAACAGGGACTCACATGGGGTCCTGAGCCTTTTTGGGCGAGGCATTATAAAGACAAAGACCTTGCCCCAGGCAGCCTATGCATGAGCGGCAATGAGAAGTGTTGTGCTGGGGATGATAGCAAGGCCAGGATCCGATCCAACCTCCTGGTCCGCGGTGGGAGAGGTCTATTCCCTGTGACCGCACCGTGTCACCAGGCTTTGACAGGAGGACGTCCCTGCCCAGCCTGTGCATATTTGCAAAACAGTCAGAGGGACATCCCTGGGCCCTCCAGTGAGTCATTGTGCAACTTTTTGGGTGGCTTAAAGATGAAATGAAACAAAACCTGAAACACTTGGGAGGCTCAGGTAGCTCTTGCGGTTAACAGGGAAGTCACCGCTGTGTCACGTTTACCAGCCAAGGTCCTTGTCATCAGCTTCGGTGGAAAACCCCGGGTCGTTCCCTCTTCGTCATGCTGACTGGACCAGCATCATAAACCTCCTGGTGATGAATCTGACCATCCTCCTTTTTTTAAAAACACTCTGGTTTCTGAAAGCTAAGAGTCTCCAGTGCTCACACATCCATCTGCCCGTAAGCTGCACACCCAATTACTCCTGAACCTTGTGACAAAGTCATCAGATTAGAAAGTGTGGTGGAGATCTGGGGGGGAATTCAGTTCCGCTTCTAGAAACGAAAAATGTTGGGTGGAGGGAGAAGACCTAAATTAGCAGCTGTCCTGGAGCAGAGGCAGATGCCATGACTTGTCCTCCTTGAAGGACCCCATGGTGAGAACAAGGGTGTGCTTTGCCATCCGGCCTGAAGCAGTGGTCCTTTGGTGGCCAGGCTTTTGAGGTGCTCATCGGATCAGGGAGCAAGGAACAGCAGGACCGAGCAGACGCAGGACTCTAGCTCAGTGGTTAAGATGTTGATGTCCACATCCCTTCCCCGGCGTGTGCCTGGTGCCATAGTGAGATATTTATTTGTAGAATCATAGAATCATAGAATGGTTTAGGTTGGAAGGGACCTTAAAGACCATCTAGTTCCAACCCCCCTGCCATGGGCAGGGACACCTCCCACTAGACCAGGTTGCTCAGAGCCCCGTCCAACCTGGCCTTGAACACCTCCAGGCATGGGGCAGCCACAGCTTCTCTGGGCAACCTGGGCCAGTGTCTCACCACCCTCATAGTGAAAAATTTCTTCCTGAGATCTAATCTAAATCTACCTTCTAGTCTGAAGCCGTTAACCCTTGTCCTGTTGCTACACGCTCTTGTAAAAAGTCCCTCTCCAGCTTTCTTGTAGGTCCCTTTCAGATACTGGAAGGGGCTCTAAGGTGTCCCAGGAGCCTTCTCTTCTCCAGGCTGAAGATGATGGGAAGCCCATGCACTCTCTCTTCTGTAAATGCACACTCTTTTGAGCTGAAACAAGAGGGGGTCCCCTTACATCCTCCACCCACTCAGTCACCCACAGCTCACTCTGTGGGCACCATCAGGAGGTGGGGGCTCTGAGCTCCTTCAGCCAAGAGGAGTTGAGCCCCTTTGAGCCTGGTAGAGGCTCAATGTTGTGGGCAGACGCTGAAAGCTCTTGGCTCCATCACTTGCAGTCCTGCATCTGTGCAGGGTTAGGGCTAAAGGAAGGGAGGTTGAGGCCTGTTGGGTGTTAGAGCAGCTCTGAGAATAAAATCTGGCTGGTTTCATTAGCTTTCAGCGGTGGCGAAGTGTTCTCAGTCTTTCTTTGTATCAGACGGGAACAAAGCAGCGTAAGTCAGAGGATGATATGGGTGCTGTCGGTTACTAGGGTTACAACGCACATGGGAAAAAGGAAAAAAAAAAATCTCATATGTTGCAAGGAACTAACTATTAGTTTTGCTGCAGTGGCAATACTTAGGACCGGCATGACCATGGATGTATTTATATCCTCTGTCCTGTAGAAAATATGTAAGTTATTCTGAGGCATGTGCGGATCCGGAGCTGGAGCCACCAGAGACCACTGGGAAGTTGTTGTGTGCGAGCTGAGGGGGTCCCCTGTTACTCCCTACAGCTGCCCAGACGAGAATGCCAATCTGAATATGTTTAAAATTAGGAAAAAAATCACATTATAACCCCAAAGCTATCTGTTTTGCACAAGGCACCCTGCAAAGGAGTAGGACAGCTCAGGGTCCCATCACTCAACCAGTGAAGGGACATAACTGGCACCCAGTATCACACCTACTGAAGCTTGTTAGCTCAGTTTCAAGCCAATCTCCAGTGGAAAATGGGTCAGAAAACAAGTTTGGCCTCCCATCAGGAAGACAAGCCAAGACTGCAAGCTTGCAAGAGGAGAAAAACCGAAAATAAAGCCATTGTAAAAGGGGTCCAGTGAAAGAAAGCGGAAACCAGGTGTCAAGGAATTTGCTAGAGCCTGATGGAGGTGAAAGAAGGGCAACCAACCTTCTTGATCTTGGTCTTGATCCTGAGGGCAGCTGGGAGGGTGGTGGGGTCCCACACAGCAGTGGGTGGGAAGAGTGCTCGGCTGAGGTGGCTGTGGAAGATGAGAAGGAACATTGGTGCCAAGAAAATCAAACCCCTAGAGATGCCCCAGCACCCCAAAACACCCCACTGGAAGTGGTTTTTACTCCTTCCCCTGGAAGCGCCGGCCCTGCGGTCTGATTTTTCCAGCCCACCACGCCGTGGAGAAGCTGGGATGAATTTCATGGTTGGAGAATTTTCTGCTTTTAATAATTGATCAAGAGCGAGCAGTGGGACAGAAAGGCTTCGTGTAGCCACTCGGGCAGCAGCCTGAGGGCTCCCCGGCCAAACCGCTTCCAGCGAGGGGACAAAGTCGAGCGGGGCTGGAGGCCAGGGCATTGCCTCCGCAGGACGGGCTATTAAGGGCTTAGTGCTTCCACAACCAGGCAAAGGAGATGGCTTTCATCTTCCTGCCTGCAACATCTGGAGCCTGGACTCGTAAAACTTTCATTGTTACTTTAACCCTTCAGGCCCTTTTTTTTTAAGGTTTTTTTTTGGGGGGTACATAAGGCTGCAGTTGGTGGAGCACTAAGCCCATGCAGCAGCATCGCTAGTTGGTGGCACTGCCAGCTCCGTCTGGAGAGAGGGACAGTGGGGCCTCAACCCACAATTGGGATCATGCCCTGGAGACCTCTGGCCTGACAGAAGCTGTTGGTCTGGACCACTAGCAGGGACTGGTGTTTTAGCGGGTATCCTGCGAAAACAACATTTCTTGGGACTTCTGAGGTCTTTTGCAGGGATGCATCACCACTCTTGGCAGCGCAGCTCCAGGGTTGGATTGATTTTCAGCACAGTCAACCCTGATGCTCCGAATCCAAAGCCTTTCAGCTCTTGGAGGTCATGCTGAGTTCAGGAGGCAAATTTCTCACCTGGGGCATATTCTTGTTGCAGGAAAACAGATCTCCAGATAGGGACCTGCTTTGTTACAGGAAACCGATCTCCAGATACAGACCTGCTCGTAGCTTGGGAAACTTCAGGAGGACGGAGACAGGGTGATTTTGGTGTTCAGAGCTCAGAGGCTTCAAATACATTCACCTCCTTCCAGTGGACATAGTCCAGCAAAACAACCTCAGCTGAAGCAATAAAGGGCACAGGATCACGACAAGGCAGAATTCGAGGAATGTCTAAAATGTGCCTGAAAGTGGAGATGGTGGACGTGAAGAGCAGGAAACCACAGGGAACAGCAGGTCACGGTCATATGTTTCTGCCCCAAAGTCTCAGCTGCTTTTTTAAGCTCCATGTAGGATTCCCACACATGGGCTCTGCTTGGTGGCTCCTGAATGTCTACCAGAGGCTCATGAGCATCTGAGAGCTCCAGGGGCTGTGTGGGTATCTCACCCTTGCTGAAAGCACACACAACTCTCCAGTCCTCCAACTGGAGGACAACTTTGGAAAGTGCAGGCTGAAGACTCAGAGGCTGGACAGGTGAGGGAAAAAAAGGGTTATTAGGAGCTATCCTGACTTTTAAGTCAGCCTGAGGCTACGGGTGATTTTTTTTTTTTTTTTAATGGTCGGGTTGGCAGGGCTTGGCTGGGCTCTGGGACTCCCAATGGGAGTAGCTGAGGGATAGCCCCAGGCTTGACATGCCCAGGACTATGCAAAAGCTCCTCCATCAGGCACTGAAACCTCCTGACCTGAATGATGTGAGAGATTCACCTGGTCCAAGTGGGCTGTGCTGGGCCAGGTGATGGGGGAGGAGAAGAAATAAGAGACCTTACACAGAGACAAGAAGTCATGCTGGATATGGATGTATCCTTCCACATCCATCATCTCCTGAAGCAACGCTTTTCTGCCCCTCTGTGGTTTTGCTTTAAACGGTTATATTTCAGGGCCTGCCCCAGAACCCTGAAAGCTGGACTTTAAGCTTGGCTTTTGGTATCTGGCCCATGGGTGTCATCTCTCCCTTGCATCTCATGGTTACCCAGTAGTCCATGGTCCACGGTAGCCTCGCTCTGCCAGGTCCTCTCGCTGCTGCAGCCTTTTGGGTGCATCCCTAAGCTTGTCGCATTGCAGAAACACGCTGAACGACCTTGGGCAAGCTACTGCTGCCTCAGTTTCCCCTTCTATCAGCCCCTGCACCTTTGACGGCATCTGGGGTGACTTTCCTCCACCAGCAGAAGTTGTTTATTTTAGAGCCCAGTGATGGCTTCTCCCCAGTCTATTTATACACCCGTTGCCCAACTGAGCACTGGAGATGAAAGTTGCGTGGCTTCCCGAAGGAGAACGCTCCATGGGAAGTGTAGTTGCAGCAGGCACATTAGCGCAGCCGCCGCCGTCGGTGTTTGTAAAACCTCCACGCCAGGAGACATCAAAGAGGGTATGGCACCCTCGGCTCCCAGTCAGCGGGGAGGTGAAATGCCCTTCCAGTTCAGGCATGCCTCAGCGTTTGCTAAAAAACCCACTTCTTATTAATCTGTGATTGAAACTGTAATTATGTCATCGCTCTGAACAACCCCATCGACAAGTTCAGGCACGGGGAGAGCCTGAACGGTCGAAGCTGGAGCACTGTGCCTGGTGTTCTCTCCTCCCGTACTCGCTGTTGGGCTTACTGGGGCTGGCACACCCCACCATGGTCCATGGTGTCCTCTCCAGTGGGGCCAAAACGCGTGCCCAGGTCCTGGGAAGCAAAGCTGCTCATAGGAGGCGTGATGGACTCAAGTGGTGCATGGTCACTGTCCCCCTGCACCACTGCTGTAGTCTTGTGGTTGTCCCCACCCTTGTGCCACAAATCTGGGTGCCCGTCTATCACCACCCTGCCTTCCCCACGGTTGGCTTCCTCCATTTTGTGCCTGAATTGGCATCCCTTAGCAAATGCGGGGCTCAACTGCTTCTGCAGGGTGCTTAATCCAGACAGCAGACCCCCAACGCACCCAGCACATCTGCTGAGGGGTCCTTGGGTCCCAAAAGGCCCTTGGTTTCTGATACTGCTGGTCTCCCACCTCCCTAAATGTCACCTCGTGGTGGTGCTGGTGGTACCCCTACACCGTGCACAGCCCCAGAAGCCAGCATGCACGGGGCATCTCCCATCCCAGGGATGCTCAGTCCTTCTTCCACCTCCAATATCACATCTCAGAGCTTTTCTCTTCCCAGGAGCTACCGCCTCTTCGGGTGGCCCTCATCCCCCAGGGAAGGTAACCCAGCTCCCCCAGCCCCACACTTGCCTCTGTTTGCTCCGAAAACTCCGGTTTCAGCTTTCATTGCTCTCAGATGTTTTTTGGACTTTATTAAATAACATTGCAAACGCTGATGTTAATTAAAATTCCTCCTAACCGCTCCCTGCTCACCCTCGTCTTGTAACCCCTCCTTAAAACCTCATTCATTTTTGGGACCTTCCCAAGCCGAGACTCTCCAGACCCAGCTTTGTTCGGAGTGCTTCTCTGTACCGCGTGCCTCCTCCATAAAAAGCTCTGAGATGTGAAGCACCGTCTGCTTTTTGTTCATCACCATCTTACTTTCATTTTGTCTGTCCTTGGAGCTTAAGCCTGAGGAACATCAAAAGGATTTATCGCCCTTACGCTGGTGTTTATCTGTGCCAGGAACGCAAGAGCCCGCGCTATCGACAGATACGCAACGTCTCACGGAAACAAGTCTTCGTCTCCCGCGTTCAGGGTTGGTACTGTGTACGTCTCTCTGAAAGATGACATTTTAGGCACCGAGCTCCCATCTGTTCAGCGTTGGACCTTAAATATCTGGAATAATGTCTACTGAATCCCTGGGGCTTGCCGTTAGTAATCTCCACTCTAGGTTTTTTGACCCCCTGCATGTGCGGGGTGTGCGTCCTTCAGAGATTTGTTAGCCTTGCCGGCGGAGAAGACATCTTCCCTGCAGGAAAACTGGTCTACAGACAAGGGAGAAAAATGCTACAGTGAGACATTTCCTTAAATTTCACAATGCAACCCAATCAAGGAAGAAAAATAAACTGAATAATAGAAAATGGGGCTGGAAGAGAGCACTGAAAATCAGCTAACCTACCCTAAACCCAAGGGCAATTCAGCTATCCGTACACCACCTGTGACAGGTGTTTTTCCAACCTGATGTTCAAACTCTCAAGTGCAACTCTACTATTTTTCCAGGCAGTTTTTCCAGGCCTCAATTATCCCCTCCACTGGCAAACTGCCCTCTGTCACCCAGGCTGCATCTTCCTTCCTGCAGTTTAAGCCCATGACTCCTTCACCCTTCCTCTGTGATTATGAAGAGTTTATTTCCTCTCTTTCTGTAGCTATATTTTAAGATTTACTATGTCCCCTCGCTGTTTTTTCTTCTCTAGACTAAACAACCCCAGGTCCTTCAAGCTTCCTTTTTGGGATATCTTTTAATTTTCTGAGCATTTTATACACTCTCCTCCAGACTCCCTCTATTACTAGTTCACCACCTTTTTTTACTAAATCATTATCTAGCATTCATTAGATATTACTTATTCGGGTAAATGCTATTTATTATAATATCTTTATTCTTCTCATTATTATAGAATATAATAGCTGTTGTTCAACCATCTGCCAGGTCTTTATGGCTTTGCAGAGGTGAGGGACGGGTGCGTTAAGAGCAGTTATTCTCCGCACCAAATTGCAATAGGACCATAGGGAGCTTGAAGGAGGGGGGGTTTAACGACATGCTCTCGCTCAGCGCTTCCCAGACTTCCCAACCATTGCTCAGACATGCCTGAGGACCCCATCCCCAAAAGGATGTGAAACATCACCAGAAACTTGTGGTTCATCTGAGGTCTACATGGGTTTGGGGAACTCCTGGATGAGTCCTCGCAGGGTTCCGTGGAAAATCAGGGTGAAGTCCCCAGATTTGTGCTGGGCAGGGAGGAGCACAGCAACCTGGCCAGGCGGGGACAAGAACATCGCTTTTCATCCATTTTTTTCAAGTGATGGTTTTCCCCACAAAGACATTTTGATAAGGAAAAGTATTTTGTGTTATTTATTGCAATTAGCTCTGAGTATACAGTTGACGCCGCTGAAGATAAGGACCCTGGAACTGCAGAAACAGCATCACCAGTGAGATAAGCAGCAGCCATCAGTGCGCAGCGGGTTTCCATTTCAGACGGAGCACGTCAGACCCCCGCGAGAATGAGAACGTCCAGCTCTACCCAAACACACGCAGCTAGAACTACTTTTTCCAGTTGAAGACCTGGCCTGGAATCTGTACGCTAAAGCAGCAAATTGTTGTGCGCGAACCGCGTATCTGCTAAGGATGTTTTGCATGCAAAAAGGGACTTTGAAACAACACAGTGCACTTTTTTTTTTTTTTTTTTTTTTTTTTCCTGCTTGAAAGGGATGGTTTTGGTGGAGATGTCTGCATTCATTGTAGAGGCTTTGGTCAAAGAGCTCCGTTTACTTTCCTGCAGATTTTAAATCAGGCCATTTGAGACTAAAATACACGCTAAGATACATCTAACTGTGTCTTCACCAGCGGTTTTGGTGGTGTCAGCTCCATCAAGGGTGACAATCCCTAATCAAGCCCACCTATGCTTAAAGAAGTGGGAGGAGGTGAGGTGTCCATGGAGGGGACATCATTCTGGAGTCGAGGGACCTCCACTAATGATGGGCAGAGCAGTGAATTGCTCCCGAAGCCCCGCTCTCCGGCGTAAACACTTTGGATCTGGGAAGGGGTGGCTCCCAGGGGAGTTTGGGCATCTGAGGTGTTTAGTCGTGTCCTATGAGCCCATTACTGGAGAGGGAGAAGATGCTCAGGCATTAGGGAAACGGAGGGCGACCGTGGGGAGCAGAGGGCTGGGAAAGAGGCATGAATTTCCCTGTGGGATCCTGGTGGTTTTGTCACTTCTTGCTTCACCTTCCTTTTCTTTTTTCCCCTTTTTCTCCCTCCCACAGGCCAGGATAAGATCTTTTATAAGTTCCCAGGTACCTTTGTGGAGTGACCCTTAGACCAGGTCGGTTTAGGTGAGCAAAGCCCCGCCAGCCACTGCTGATTAATTATTACTTCCATCCTCCTGCTTCTCAACCTTGGGAAATGGCTCTGTATTGGGTAATTCCCTTTTTTTTTTGTTGTTTTTTTTGTTCACAAATGGACAACAGTCAAAATATAACTTGGCCCAGGCTTAAAAAAACCCCATTTCTTCCCAAAACTGCACGTTGGAGACAAGAGACTCTTTTGGAAAGGGGTCCATGGGTGGAGGGATGCCCATGGGGATGTCCCACCTCAGAGGCGTAGGTTGATCTGCACCAGGGCAGCAGTATTTGGGAGCAAGATTTCGCGGTGACGTTAGTGGCCTGGCAAAGGGACATGGTGGAGGCTGGCTGTTACGACACCGAGCACTTCAGCCCTCGGCACGATTTCCATTGGCACCTGCGTCGGGAGCCAAGCGGGAGACCTTTGCTCAGCTTCCTATTAACCGTGTAGTTTTAATTAAAGGTATTCACCAGTCAGCTGTCACTGACCAGCTGGGAGACTAAATGGGTGGTCCCTAACCATCATGTTCACCTATTTTTATTTTTTTTCCCCCACTAATCTGGCCATTTTTGCTGTTACGGAGGAGGGGAGGAGATGGGTGCAAAGGGGGTGCTTAGGAAAAGAGGTGTGAGGTGATGCTGGAGCTTTTGGGGAAGAAAAGGAGGAAAACCCTTACGCTGCATGTGCACAGGGATGAAAGACTGAGCCGTGCAAAAGCCCCCTTAGTCCAGCCTGAACTTGAACCCTCTCCCTGTGTGCTACTGTCAATGGCCAGTTTTGGGTGCGCGCACCCAAGAAGGGGGGTGAATGCATCACCCCAATCTCCCCCAAGTGCTCCGGTCCCGATGCCACCCGGCTGTCCCACAGGGCTGGGGACCTTGGGCTGTCCACGCCGTTGCCCACCCACCGGCTGCAGGGCTGCAAACACCTCTTGAGGGTGTCCCTTTGTCCCCCCCCCATGCTGACATCTGTCCCTTGCGAGTCAGGGGGGACAGCAGCAGGGTGACCAGGCTGCCGGCCAGCCCTTATCTCCTTCCTCTGCCTTATCTGCTTCCAGTAGAAATTGGATTGGGAATGGGAGCCCCGGGAGCGAGGCGGGGAGCTCGAAATGGAGCGGCCGATGGGGGCGGCTGATAACGGCGTTTCCTGGAGACGGAGCACTTGGGCAAGGACTCCTAGAAACAGCTCGCAGGGACGGCGAAGCTGAGATGGGTGAGATTAAAAAAAAACCAACCCTTCTGCAGCACTGGATTCCGCATCCGCCTGCAAAACAGCCGGCGCTCAGATCCTATCTGACACCTCGGAGACGAAACAAAGCGGCGAGAGACCCTGAGGACCTGGGATGACCCTGCGAGGCAGGGGAGGATGGACGATGCTGGTGGCCAAAGCTGCAGCTCCCGTGAACTGGGAGGGAACGGGGTGGCCGGCACACCCGAAGCAGCGAAGGAAAGTGGGTCATGGCTGGAGATCAAGATTTGTCCTAAAAAACACCCCGAGGCAGCAGGGTCAGGTAACTGCCCGTGGGGCGAGTGATGTGGGTCAAGCCGTGGTGAATACCCCTTGTAGGCCAGCACGGATACGGTCCCCTGGGACCGGCGACGCAAACACGGGAGGGATTTGCAGCAGGGCAACCCACCGCCACGTGCCCTCATCCCATGCGTCCCACGGGGTAGGGTGCAAATCACCCCCCGGGCCAGACCTTGGGCTGGTGTAGGGTTGGGGTTTGCACACGCAAGGGTGACAGCAAGGGACAGAGGCCACCGGTTGTCCTCTGGAGACCCCGGCTGAGTGCCCTGGGTGGAAAGTGCGACGGTGCCCTGCCGTCTGGGCTCCCTTCCAGGCTCGTCATGGGACTCCCAGCAAATCCCTTGGGGCAATCCGATCTCCGGGACGCCGGGCACCTATCCCTCCCTCCAGCACGGTTGGGTTTTCCACGGTTTAAGGTGCCAAAGTTCATTGACGGACCTGGCAGCTCGGGCACGCCCGCAGCCTGTGCCACCCTTCGTGGGACAACGCAGGTCATCCAGCGAGGAGGGAAGAAAACAGGGTGCAATGGGGATAAAGTCACTTTGCACCCGTATATAAAACCATGGCGGGGGGGTGGGGAGAGGGGGGAAAAAATCACCCTCGTGACACATCCTACGTAAACACCAGAGGTTATATTGCTGCTAGTAGTTGTTAGCCGGCTTTATTTCACGGAGCAGTCAGACTTGATGATGAAACTCTGTCTGAAGCTTCACGGAGACAAATGACACATGTTTCCCAGTAGTCCTTGAATGGCTATCAAATGTGTCATAGTTAGGAGCCAGCCTGGAGGGACTTTTTCTCCAGTAGCTCCTATTCCAGGAAATGAGTCTGCCCTGTGCATTCCCTAAATTTGTCAGTGATCTAGGAGGCATCTTTGTTAAAATTAGAAGGTCCGTTTTCGGTCAAGTTTCTACTAACTCTTGAGTAATTGAGGAGGTGAAATAACCATGTGGTAAAAGTCTCCCCTCTGTTCTGGGAAGAGATGATCGGCTCATTGGGAAACACGGGGAGCGATGCGGTGCCATTGTCCCTTTGCAGCTACGCTCGGGGTTCGATGTGAAACCTTCACGACCATGTCCTTGTGCTGCTGCTTGCACCAGCTGCCACGGCCCAGAGGGGACCGTCACCCCCCCCGATTGAGGTGTGCAGTCCCGTACGTGCTCTCTGCACCACCCACACACCTTTGCATGGATGCCAGCAGCTTGCACAACCCACGGGGCCGGGGTCAGGGATGTGGAGCACGGCTTCGGCTCCCGGGTCCCCTGGCGCCTGTCCAGGTGAGCAAATTCAGCTCCATAATGGGGTGGCCACACAAAAACTGAGGATTAGGAACAGTGTCAGGTTCATATGAGCCCCTCGGCAATGCTGGAGGGTTGCCTGGAGGTCCACCAAGTTGGCACAGGACAAAAAGGAAGAAACTTTTATGGTGAGGGTGGTGACACATTGGCCCAGGTTGCCCAGAGAGGTGGGAGATGCCCCATCCTTGGAAACATTCCAGGTCAGGTTGGACGGGGCTCTGAGCAACCTGATCTGGTTGAAGATGTCCCTGCCCATGGCAGGGGGGTTGGACTAGATGGCTTTTTAAAGGTCCCTTCCAACCCAAACCATCCTATGATCCTATGAAAACCATGCCTAAAAGCTCTCAAAGCATCCATAAGTGTGGAGCAGTGTGGTCCTTTCACACACTCACCAAAACCACTTTCCCCCTTTACCTTCCCACCCTGGGCTGGGCTGGGACAGATCCAGGGCTGAGCTAAGGAAGGCTTGGTCAGCCCTGCACTAGCCCAACCCCAAATATCTGACATGAAATAAATGACCGTGGCAGTATTTGAACCACCACATCACCATCTCGAGCTGGAAATAGTGCGAGAAAAGCCTTTCCATGCAGATGAGGCAGTCAAACTCCAGCAAAATCACAGAAAGAGCAAATATAAAAAAAACCCAAACAGTGCCCCCCGCCCCCGCCCTTGCCTCCCTCCTCATGAACCTTTTTGAACTTGGAAAAACCAAAACAAAACAAGGCTGAGTTCAGCCTCAGTTCAAGTCGTAGATAAAGTTCAACTTCTAATTTTATCCCAACGGTTCCCACCAGAAAATAGGCTCTGGCATGGTGCTGGGGGGCTAAGCCAGCCCTGACCCCACTGCTCCGCCAGCCCCCCTGGGTGTCCCCAAAACCAGCCCACCAGCTGCCACGTCCAGATGGGACAGCGAGCATGAGGCCATGTGCCCCAGCCACCCCATGGGAGCATCTCCTGGAGGTGACCATGGGGCATCACCATCCCATGGGGTTGGTTGTCCCCTGCTGTGTCCAGCCAGGGCCACCCTGGGCTGGGCCAGGTCTCCACGTGACAACTGCTATTGGGCTTGCCTTTGCTCAGGGATCCTCTGGATTTGGGGTTTTTTTTTCATTGCTTCCCTTAGGAATGCTGCTTTGATCCAGCGCCACAGGGGCAATTAGGTGAAGTGGAGGAGAAGGTAATTAGGGGAGGAATTGGGAGGCAATGGGTTGTGCATGGAGGAGCAGGTGGGACATCAGGTTCCCTGCAACCTCCTCGCAGCTTTTCCATGGGTGACATCAATGCACATGGGTGGTGGCGATTGCTGGTGGGATTTTTGGGATGCAAACTTAGCATGACGCGGGCATGATGTTTGCAGCAAGCAGAAAGAGCTAAAAAAAGGGAGAAAGCAAGGTGCTGGGGGGTCTAAATTGGAGATGCAGGGACCAGGGGTGGTCGCCTGTTCCCAAAAAGGGGAATGCAGATGAGGACTGGCACAAGGACAACTCATCATCCCCAAGGAGGCAGCATCCTCGGCTGTGGAAAGGGAGCTGAGGTGGCCAAAGCGTGACAGCACCGAGCTGGAGAGGGGAATGAGCCCTGTCTGCAAACACAGAGGGGACAGCAAAGAGAGATTTAAATTACAGGACAGAGAGCAATTGGGGAAAAAGATGGGTAAATTGGGCTGAAAAGTAGAAGCCAAACCGCAGACCTGGGTTATTTGGGATTAGGCCCCCCCTGGGAAGAGCGGTGAGCCCCCGCAGCACCACTTTTAAAGGTGCTCACGGAAGCAACAGAAATGCAATTTTATATAAAAACTATATACAGGAGAATGAGTCCATGCCATGATTGTAAAAAACCACAAGGGAGATGAGCACTTGCAGTCTCTACATGCAACACAACCCCTCTCCCAAATGCTTCGCAGCCCCAAAAAAATAAGACTGCGTTTATCTTCGGGAAATCGGCACAAACCCATGTTTTCTAACAAATACGCCGCATTTTTGTGCTTTAAAAGAAGAGCAGCGCAGACTTGCGAATGGGGGTTTGATTTCTCGCACGAGCTGTAAAACACAGCCCTGGGGACAGAAGTTACCTTAGCTGTAAAACAACCCACGAACTGGATTTCACAACCTTTGTCGTCTTTCTCTCCCCAGAGCAATATTTTACAGCGTTTGCCCTCAAACCAGTTTTTCATCAGACGACATGTGTAATTACCACCAGACAGGTTTTTGGTAACCCATCTCCTGACGCAGTTTTTCCCTCCCACCCTCGCGCTACGTAGCCACCACTTTACGGAATCTGGCCTCTTCCCGACTTGCTTTGAAAGGTGAATTTGAGCTCTTTTGGAGCTCGAAATTTAAAAATATCAAAAAATGTCATTTCAAAATTGATCTCTGAGCTTGAAGGGTGCTTCTCTCGCCCCAGCTTGCTGGTGGCATTAACTACTGGAAGGTGTGGTGTCAATTCTCTGTCCATGGGGCTGATGGATGAGGAGAAACGCCTGGAGGATCAAGGGCCGGGCTGGGAGGCTTTGGGAGGACCAAGCCCCAGTTATGGTCCTTGATTGTCCAGGAAGATTTGGAGAGGACATGGTAGATGAAGAGGATGGTCCTGCAAGGCTGCTGGAGGAGATGAACCTCCAGAGTGGGTCCGTCCCGGTGCTACGTGCCTTTCTGCTCACTTTTTCTGCCCTTCTGCCTGCAGTTGAGGTCTCAGCCATCGTAAGCAACATCCACACTGATAACTAGTCATAGCCAGGATCAGGTGGTGGAGAGTGTCCCATGTCCTTAGTGTCAGCAAGTCAATCCATGACACTTATTTCCATTTTCATAACTCCTTGTGTTTTGTTTGCCCTCAAAAGCCCATTTCTGCTGCAGCTCCCTGGTGCAGCACACCCAGGCTGGGTCCCCTGCCCAGGGGACGACGGTGTCCCCACACCTGATCTTCTCCATACGGACACAGCCACAGCGCCAAGGTAGATGCCAAGGCCTAATAGGCAGCATTACCCGTGGTGTGGGGCATCACCTCATCCATCCTTCTGCCCCAAAGCAGGACTAACCGCACCAGCACCCTTCCTGGGAGAGTTGGTCCAACCTGCTCGTGAAAGCTCCAGTACTGGAGGGCAGATTGTCCATTGCACCCCCAAAATGTCTTGTGATGGATGACGGGGTTGTTCCTGGATGTTTGCACAAGGCTATAAAGTAGAAATATATAATAGTCCTTCTCCGGACAATCACCAGATGTTGCTTTAGGTTATTTTGATGATAGCACAGGGGAAAACAATAAGCTGGTTTGTGCCATCTGTCACTGAAAAGATGACCCAGTAGGAACTGGTTTTGTCGTGTTATTTCTAGTTGTTCCTGGGTCCTTCCCATAATTTCTGTTGCTGCATCAATTGGGTGGGAGTTTTGCAGCAAGCGAGACAAATCGCTGCTGGTAACCGAGATATAAAGCCATCCAAATCTCTCTTCCAAAGCTACCCCTTCCCAGGACCCATCCCTAAACCCCCCCATGAACCACCCTGACCTACAGCCAGAGCTGTTATGGGTGTGCTGGAGCTGGAGATTGGCTTGTTCCACCAAATTCCAGTTTGTGAGCATCCATACCAGCTTCAGAAAGAGCTTATCAACACCTGGGAGCCGCCAGGCTGAGAGCAGGGATGCTCCCTGGGCCCCTGTGACCGCCAAGACATATTAAATGAGAAAATAACCTGCAGTAAAGATGAGATTTCGGGGCAGATGGATGGGCATTGCTGCAGATCTGAAGTTTTTGAGATGTAAGGATATTTCTGCGAATTCCTCGTGGCTGCCAAAATCCCAGCCAGCAGCGAATAAAGAAACCCCACGGATCAGAGTAAGTTTGCTTGGCTTTCCTAAAACACGGTGAACCTGCAAACAGCTGGGATGTTCTCCTCTTCCAGCAGCTCTACCTCTAATCCTGAACAACGAGGGGAGTTTCTAAACGCTCACGCTGGTGGCAAAATGGATAACAAAGATAAACGTCAGTGTCAAAGCGAGTTCACGCTTCATGTATAGAATCACAGACTCAGTATCATTTAGGTTGGAAAAGACTCTTAAGATCATCGAGTCCAACCGTAAACCAAACCGTAGCACAGTAACAGCATCGCTGCCGTGTTCGCAAGCCAAACTGTAGCTTAAATGATTATTGCTCTGGGTGCAACAAGAAGAACAACAATATTAAAACGATAAACCACAAGACTATATGGCCTCTTCCTTTAGGATCCTACGTTGTCATCTCTAATTATAAAGCCAGAGTCTTACGTGGCTACCTAAACGTGACTACTGAGCCTCGCTTTACGTCTATCCCCCTCCTCAGGACTTCCCCGAATTAATTCCTAGAGCTGCATTTCTGCAAAAAAGTATCCCATCCTTGGGCTATAATTTAACGATTTAAACATTTCCAGGGATGCAGACACTGCCTGCAACTCTTGGAGCGTTGCTCCGGTTATCCTCGCTGTTAACGATGAGCGCAGGGTCTCAAGGACGGATGGTCCCAGGATGGGCCACCGAAACAGAGCCCTCTTAGGGAGGTTTGGCTTCCTCCGCCCTGCGGGAAGGCATCGCTCCCCTCGGAGCTGCAGCCTTCCAGGGGGGTTAGCGGTGTTCCAAAGGAAAAAGCCTTGGTGGATTGGATGCTAAGCCGATGCCTCATCCCATGCCGGATCAAAGCTGGCTAACCATTTCCCACCAGTCATAGCCATGCCACAGAGTTAATGGGGAAAAAATGCAAAGTCCCTCTCAAAAGAAAGGCCAAGATTTCAAAATTCCATTCTGTCCTAAATTGTCCAAGTTTTTCACCAAACAAAGCATTTTATTTCAATGTATGTTATGTTGCTGTAGCAATAACATTTAAACAAAGTGTTTGGACTTTATTAGCACAGACCTTTTCAATAACTTCCCATTGAGCTTTCCCATGAAAAATTTCCACTTTGGGAAAGTGATGCCGGGAGGTGGCAAAGGTCTGACAGGAGCAATCACCTCCACTGGACGTTGCGTGGTCCTGGGCTTCCTTCAGCCTCTGCGCCTCTTCTCCCAGCCCTGCCGGAGGGAAATGCGTTGGCCGTCAACGTCTGACCCCACACGTGTCCTTCTTAGATGTCCAAATACATGACATGAACATGTGGCCTCACAGCCAAGGCAAGGAGGGAGCTGCACAGACCCCACTGGTGCTGCTGGTGACCCCACAGTGGTCATTGATGATGGAGCTGAGAGAAGAAACCAGGTCCTGAGAGCAGGTCAGCGCCTTTGCAACTGGTAGAGATGGAGCGAGTACAGCTGGCTGAGGAACTGGTCCGCAATGAGCAGCTGCGTGTGCGAGAGAGGTGCGTGGGAGGTGGAGAAGGCGGTCCGTGAGATTCCTTGGTGTCTAGCACCTGTGCAAAGTCCAAACGGGTGGTTATGGAGACCACTTCCCCACTTCTTTGGGGAGCACTGAGCCAAATGTATGTCCTGTGGCTTTTACCCGGGGGATGCTCGGATGTACTGGTGGGGTCCCCAGGCTTCCCAGTTCAAGATACAGGTCACATCAGCTTTTGCTTCATGCATGCACCAGCGAGGAGTTCCTTCTGGCTGTTGTCCTAGGCATGGAGGTGAGGAAGAAGCAGCTCGCTCTTAACTTTAAAAATAATAGTGAGCTCTGCAGGAGCCTGGGCTTTCCTGGCACACAGCCCCATGCTCGGGCATCAGAGGACGTGCAACCCCCTGGGCAGGGGCCAGAGCCAGGGTGCCGCACGCAGGTGGGTCATGAGCGGCATCAGCCTGACGTGCCATGGTCAGGCATCGGCTGAGCAGGGGGTTCCCCAGGTCCCACGTGTCAACCACAGCCATATTATCTGTCCTTGGAACTTCTTTGTCCATGGGATAAGACCTGAAAGAAATCCCGATCAGCATTTCCTGCTCCCTGCCTTGACATCTCCTGAATCCTTGTGGGTCTCCTATAGGTTGGACCTATCACAGGTATGGAGAAAACCTCCTGTGTGCTGTCCAGCTGTGGCCCAGAGCTGCAAATCTCCCTGACTGCGGGTGAGTGTGTCCCAAACAGGTCCCAGCGCTGGTGCCAAAGGGAAATTTGTGTGGACTTTAAGGTTAATACCTGGCCTCTGGGGGATGCAGGAAGATGATACCGAAAGCCAGCGGTACGAGCCAGCTCTGGAGCCCCCAACAGAAGAAGGACGTGGACCTGTTAGAGCGGGTCCAGAGGAGGCCACGAAGGTGATCCGAGGGCTGGAGCCCCTCTGCTGTGAGGCCAGGCTGAGAGAGTTGGGGGTGTTCAGCCTGGAGAAGAGAAGGCTCCGGGGAGACCTTAGAGCCCCTTCCAGTGCCTAAAGGGGCTCCAGGAAAGCTGGGGAGGGACTCTGGATCAGGGAGTGGAGCCAGAGGATGAGGGGGAAGGGTTTTAAACTGAAAGAGGGGAGATTTAGATGAGACCTCAGGAAGGAATTCTTGACTGTGAGGGTGGTGAGACCCTGGCCCAGGTTGCCCAGAGAAGCTGTGGCTGCCCCATGCCTGGAGGTGTTCAAGGCCAGGTTGGACGGGGCTTGGAGCAACCTGGTCTAGTGGGAGGTGTCCCTGCCCAGGGCAGGGGGGTTGGAACTAGATGGTCTTTAAGGTCCCTTCCAACCCAAACCAGTCTATGTTTCTAAGTCAGGAAGCATTTAATAAACCCCAGGCTGTTTCCCTAAGCAGATACGGGCTTGCATGGAGCACTGGGTGACTTGCACTGGTTGCAAGTGGCCTGCACCTCCTTTTACCATCTCATCTATTTATTCATGGCCTTACAGCAACGAGCTGAGCCCCCAGCCAGCAGTGGGGATCCCTCTGCCACGGCCCCACCTTCTTCCACTTCTTTTTTATATTTATTTCGCAGCGCGGCTGCGTTGCAGTGAGCTCCGAGCGCACGGTCACGTAGGGCATTTCGCAAGACCACTTCTTCAAAAGCAGAAACCGCTTCACCTCCAACTTGCTGGCTGGAGCCCGATGACACGCGGGCACAAACTGCTCATCTCCAGTGACCCGCGTGGTTTCCCGGGCCAACGCGTGCATTTCAATTAGCCAAAAATTAACTGGCTTGGCCTAGAGAAGGGTTACCCAGAGATTTCTTAGAAAAACTACTTTTTTTTTTTTTTTTTTTTAAAAGGAGGTCGAATGCAGTAAAAGGCAGAAGTGGTTTGCAAGCCCTGGTTGCTGCTGCATGGTGTAGCGTTGGGTGAAGTGGATGTGATAAACGGGGGTCCTCCAACAGACCCCCAGGTCCAGCCGAGGTAGGACACAAACAGACGGGCAATTCCCTTGGGAGAGAGGCTGGGAAGCAGGTGAGCGGGTGGCTGTGGAGGCAGAGGCAGGAGAGGGGCCCAATCCATCACCCGTGGACCTCTGAGCCCTTCACACCGCTCCCGTGGGCTTCATCCTTACCCTGGTGAGAAGCGATGGGGAGAGGCACCAACCCCAACCGGAGCCGCAGCACTGCGCAGGATCCCACCCGGCACGAGGAGCATGGGCCGAGCCATCCCAACAGAGGGAAGGATCAGTCCCTCGGCTACGCTTCCAAGCGGACACCGTCAGGGATATTTTTTCCTCCCCCATATCTTCCTTTTCTTCCATCCTACACAAAAGGAAGGTCTCTCCCAGACCAGCACAAGCGACAGCGCGTACCCACAAAGAGATGGGGAAATGTCAAGCTTTAAACATTTATTACTCAGATGATGCATTTTATAGCATACAGTGGGTCTGGATGTTCTATAAACAAAGACTGAATTGCCACAAAGAGTTATTATCTCCCTTGTTTTAACAGTCTCTGAAATGCTGAAAACAATGAGTTTGTGTTTTCTCTAGTATGAGTATCTAGTCTTTATTCTCCCCAAAACCTTTTTTCCTTTTTTTTTTAAATTTTTTTTAAATTTTTTTTTTAAAGCGCTCAGTTTAACAAATATGATTAAATTAAAAATGTCGCTTTTTCAAATGCAAATAAATACATTAAAAAATAATAATGAATTGCTAGCGTTAACTCCGTGTTCTGCAGGACACCGCAGCTCCCTTGGCTATCGACAGTGGACTTCGCAACCCTTAGTGTTGTTT